>SJXQ01003498.1:780211-792502 GCA_006408695.1 Aepyceros melampus
GGGGAAACGCCAACAAAAGAACATTGATGTAATGTGAGAAAAGTGTATTTTTGTATTTTAATAAATATTGTTCAATTTTTAATTCAATGTCCCTAAAGGGTTAAATTGAGTAAGACCCTGAACCTATAGCTTCTTATGAGCATTGACCGAATCATTTCTATTTAAAGGAATAAAGGGGAGGGGAGGACCATGTTCAATTTCTTTTAAAGTATGGGAACACGTTGAAGCTGTCAACCACTTTTCCTTAGCTTAAATAAAAGTACCCCGATTCTAGTGCACCTTTCACAAGCTAAGTGTGTTAGTCCCTGGTTCTGTTGGGGGTAGAACCGAATTTCCTGTGCCCTGGAAAAGCGGGGGAAATGGGTCAACCTCAGCTCCTGGGACCTGGCCAGGAGTTAAATGCCACCTCAGCAGAAACTGCTGGTCAGACAGCACCAGCTTTACTGGGGGCACCCTGGGGGACTGGGACTGAAGAGGACTGCAATAATGTTGTTGGGATTAAAAGATCCCTCTGGCAGGGCTGCTCCCATTTTCTGGGTACTAAATACACACGTGTCTCTCAGTGGTGGTGGTGGGTGTCGAGCTCCTGATGCTTAGCTGAGGAGTGTCATTCAGGCAGGCTGCCTGAACTGGGACCCTGCGTCTCTTCAAGCGCCAGTATTTATACTAATGCAGGGAATCGGGACTGAGTGGGTGTGATCTCCCTGGCGCTGAACAGGGAGAGAGGCGGCAGCACTTTGCAGCAGTTGGCTAAGAAAGGGCCAATTCTTAATCCTCCTCTCTCTATGTGTATTTTGCTTATACAAAATTTCTGGGTATCCGTGTTTGTGGCAGCATGTATGCATGGACTCACACTTTAAGAAACTGCTATTCATGTTTCTAGGCTACAAAGATGCGTTCCCTCTGCCTGTCCTCTGCTACCCTACCCCCAATAAAAAAGAGAAAACTGCAGCAGAAAAAAGGGTGGGACTTGGCGAGGACCAGCTGAAAAATGCAAGAAATCACCCCCTCTCCTAGTGCCATAGACACAACTCAGGCTGTTTATTAGACAGCTTCCCGGGTACACATTCAGAGGTGACTGTGAAGGAAGGAGCGGCCTCAGAAGCAGAGGGTGTGGAGCCCATTTCCTCCCACCCCTGCTTTTCCGACAGCTCTCTGGGCAGTCAGGGAACTATGCAGTTGCTGTGAAATGACAAAGGCTTGGGGGCTGAACAGACATCTGAGGAGAGAGGTGAAGAAACAGGCCTGAGACATGCCTGGGGAAGAGTCCTAAGAACAAATGCACCTGTCCTGGGGGTGGGGCATATTCAGGCTCAGGAATCTAAGGGAGAGGTTTTCCCGGAGGAATGTCAGAGGACGTTGTGGAGACAGGATATGGTTCATGGGCTTCAGTGTCCTTAGAGCTGTTAGGGGGGTTCCTTTGCTCACTGGGCCTGCTCCCTGACCTGGGCACTGGTTCAGCCTCTAGAGCGGCAATGCTCCTTTGCCATGGTGTTGAGTATGCCCTCCTCTGTAGCAGGCACTTGGGTCAACTTTTCAGAAAGGGGTCCCCTGAGCACCGAAAGTACCGCCTTTAATGCTGGGCAGGAGATTCATCCTTGGCCTGGCCAAACTGTAGGATTTCTTACCTGAGAATCGAACATGGGTTGGCAGCTCGCTGGACTGGGGCAGGGGGATGGGGGTGGGAAAAGCCATAGCAACATGTTAGAGGGAAAAGAGTGCTGCTGATTATATGGCGTTAGGGAGATTTCATGACAGAATTTTTTAAAGGCCGTGAAAAATAATGTAGTCTAATCCCTTCACATTTTATAATCAAGGAAATGGAGCCCCAGAACAACTGAATGATATAGTCCAAGGTCACACTGCTAATTAGGGGAAGGAGTGGGATTGAAAGCCAGGTCTCCTGACTCCCCAAACCAATGTGATTTCTCATTCAGGCTCCCAAGAACATATTTCTTTCCTGGCCAACATGAAAATGGGGCCTTCCTACAGATACTGCTGTGTGCTCTTTTCTCCTCCCTCTTGGAGCTGTCCAATCTCCTTCGAAACAGCTCTACTGAGCAGAATTCTGCCACAGGGGCCCCAGAGCTGGCCCAAGGGCCACATGTGCTCACTAAGGAGTTGGAGTCTCAGGACAACACAAAATAGCTGCCCGATTCTTAGGTTCAGTGGCAGACAGAAACCACAGGAATCCCACAGAGGGCAGCGACTGCTAGGTAAAAGGTGGCGTAGACAAGGCTGGGTGCTCTCCCAACCTTGGCCTGGGAAGCTCTGCAGAATAAAGGATTCACAGAGGTCTTAAAGCACCTCTCAGAGCACCTTGTGCACAGTGGAGTGCTTTCTGCTTGTTTGGCTGAACAGTGAGACTGTTTGGGGGAGGCGGGAGGCTCCTTAACTCTTCTCCATTGCATCTGCCCTGACCCCAGCTCTAAAATCATGATCTGATTGCTACTCCCATAATCTGCTCTAGGGCATCTTATGACTATTTGGTCATAAAGCTGCATCCTATTGGCAGTGAGGGTAGAGGAGACAGACTAGTTTCTAAGGCCTAGGGACATCTGCTCTATCATGGCTGTTAATATGTACCAAAGCTGGTGGGGCATGGGGGTGGTGGTCGGAGGGAGGACGGGCAGCATATTAATAGTAGGGTCCCTTCAAGACAATTCCTATTAATGGGGAGGAGGTCCAGAGTCCATGCTATTCACAGTGCAGAGCTCTGGCTCACCTCAGTAGAGCCGAGTAGACATTAACAGAGGGCTAAGTGGGCTTCACTCAGCCCAGGCTACTACCTCAGGGGCCAGGGCCCACAATTATGGCTCCAACATTTTACTGCAACAAAGCAGTAGGGGCTTAAAATTAGAGAAGAAAAAGAAGAGAAAAAGAGAACATTTATATCCAAACATATGTCTGATTTTATCTCCTCTGCTGGTACTCAGTGCTCCATGCCATCGGCTAATGCAGGCACTGTTCACGCCATTTCGAAATCCTGCCTCAGCTAAACTGCAAGGCACTTTTGGCTCAAAGCACCTCTCTTGGTTTCCATCCATTCAGAAAGCACCCTTTCCCCTGGAGGGGGGAAGAATGGTTTGGGCATGGATTAAGGTTGTTTTCATCTTTGCTTTATATTGAGATGAAGTGAATTGCTTCTTGGAGCAGGGATAAAGGCTTCAGGAAGCAGATCAGTGAAATATACATATCTGCAAAGCAATACAGCATAGTGCTTGCAAGTACAGACTCTGGAGCCAGTCTCCCCAGGCTGAATTCCAGCTCTATCACTTACTAGCTGTGTGACTTCAGACAAATACTCGTTTTCCTCATCTCTAAAATGGACATAATATTGGTGTCTACTTCAATACTTCATAGGTTGTTGCAGGAATTAAAATTTGATGATATTACATAAGGGGAAGACCAACTGACCAGCCTCCATCACCAACTCTATTATTGAACCTCATCCACGTCCAAAGAGAGAACACGCCTACTGAACTAGTCTGGTGAGGGGGGATGGTCACCCAGCACGACAGCACCGTCTACAAGCCCAAGCACTGTGGGGAAGATGGGTTTCCTTTTCTTCTTTGTGCTCTCTTCTTTAATTAAGCCCTTTAGATGACCCAAGGCGCTGTCTTAGCCCAGGAACAGCTCACCTTTTCTTCTGGCAAGTCAGGAGAGAGGAAAGGTGCCACAGCTGGTGGTGATGGTGCACAGGCTGAGAGCTGGGGTACGAAATACTACCAGAAACCCTGGGCCTTTGCCAAGAGGGTATTAAGCTGCCTAGCGTCTTCTCAGATCATCTTGTTTATTGGGGTGCTTTACCAAGGGAAGTGGGCCCATGGAGACACCAGGAAGGAGAAAGGAGCACAGAGAGGGCTGTTGGGGCTTCAGAGCAGTTTTGGGGGGGCTTGGAGGAAAGAAAAGACAGGAGAAAAAGCACCATAATCTGAGCAAGTGAGAGTGGAATGGAGCTATGTGGCAGATAGAGGCTAAGGGGCTGCAATGCAGTTTGGGAGGAAAGCCAGGGAGATTCCTCTGCCCTCACAAACAGGAGGTTGGCTGGACCCTGGATGGGGGGAGGACCGGCAGTGTGAAATTCATGGCACGGAGCAGAGGAGAAGAAAGGCGGGAGATCAACTTTCCAAGAGAAGCCTAAGAAAGAAAGCATTTGATTTCCTAATGAGAGGCTAGAATTAAATTTTAGCATGATCACAGGTTTCATCCTCTGGAACATGCCAGCTTTGCTGTCAGTACTTGGGCCAAACCACCTACCCACGACAGTCCTGTTCTCGATGCTGGAGGCTGTCCACTGCTGGGCGGGGGGCGGGAGATGCTGGAGGCTGTCCACTGCTGGGAGCAACCCCTCCCTCAGGGCTGTAATCAAATTCTGATCCTGACAGGCTCCCTCCTTTCTAAGAAGGGACAGTCACGGAGAGGAGAAGAGGGGATATGGCAGCTCACTGTTTATTTCGGTTGGGGGGGGGTGTTATATAAATCATGTTTCCCCATAAAAATCATGATGACTGCAAGTTCGGTGCTGCATGTGGACCCTGGCAGTAAGTCAGAGAGACGAGGCCGGGGCCCATGGGGGATAGCCCTGAGAGAGGAGACTCTCTTGCCCAAGGAAGGTAGCATTTGAAAGGATGGTGCTGCCATCTCTACCTTAGCCTGGTAAAGATTTTTGGACCTGTAGTAGGGAAGCAGTAAGACTGAGAGGCCACGCTAACGCCAGGTGTGGGGATTGGATGGACCAAAGTGGTACTTAGCTTTTCAGGTTCATCCATTCTGTGCGCCTAGAAACAATACCAGAGCCATTACTAAAGTTGAGATTAATTACTAAATACCAAAGGGACAGCCCTTGATCTACTTGTTTTTTTAATATCCATTCACCTGCTTATATCTCCCATTAATAAAAAGCACACCCTCCATTCCTTCTCCTGTCACACTTCCCCGCCTTGTGTGTGTACAACTGTCTGTCATGACAGGACCAAGGATGCCCTGCGAGATCCTTCCATTCTAGAAGCCCAATGGCTCTTTCTTCTTTTTCCCAGTCCTGTTCCTCTTCCGAGGCAAGTCCTGAATCTGTAGTTTCTTACATTTCACAACCCTGGTTTCCCTGTCTGTGCAGGTGGGGATATAGTCACCAGATAGCCACTCTACCCGTTCCATGAGTCAGCAAGTATGACGGAGATGAGCTTTCAAACACGAACTGTTCCCTGTGCAAAGTTTGGTTTCCTGGCCTCAGGCTACTGTTCCCCAGGCTTCAAGGCCCAACCCACTCACCCAGGTTCATTAAGGACACTCAGACAGGTCCTCCTACTCAGGTTCCACCCTGGAGGTGAACTGAATGAGCTGGAGGCAGTTCCCCGGATAGTGCCGTGGTGTCTGCAGGAATGCACAGCACATCCCTTGTGGCAGGCCCATCGCAGTGCCAGACACGGAGCCCAGGCCTCAGATACGGAGGGCCTGTTCCCGCAGCCCCCTAGCTGCAGTGGCTACAGTGATAATCTATTACCACTGCAAGAAGACTTAATTTCTGGACTTAAAGGAAGTCGGATAATACTTTATCCTATTAGCGTCTGCCTGTATGAATTGACAATGGCTTCCTTCTGACATGACAGTGTATTCTTCCCATTCATCTCTAAAGGGGATGAGTTGGGGAAGTCTGGAGTTAAGATTGGAGGGAGGGCTGAGGAAGAGACTGCTAAAGGAACCAGAGGAAGGGAAGACAATTTTTCAGTGGGGAATGGGGAGAGGAGACTTAGAAGGATATGGCAAGACTGAGACAGCTCAGAGAGCATGCCTGCATTTCATTCGGTTTCCCTTGTGAGGGAAGTAGTGGCAGCTGCTGGGTGTGTTGTACACACATGTACAAGGAAAAAAGGTTCTGAAGTCACAGAGGAGAACAAGCGCAAGAGAGGATCGTACTTGGCCTATTCCGTGTGCCTCTGGTTTCAGCTTGTGGGCTGCAGAGTAACTTTCCCGTCCTTTAATCCCTCTTCTGCATTCCCGTCCTTTAATCCCTCTTCTGCATTCCTGTTCTGAGTCCACACCTGCTCTGACCAGTGGGATCGATGTCAGCCGAGGGCCCCTCCGCATCACCTGTGTGTTCTCATAGCTGGTCGACCTGGGATGGGCAGCTGAGGACAGATTGACAGTTTCCAGCTTCTGCTTCAGGAAGGTGGAGACAGTGAAGGGAGTTTCCAAGTTAATTCAGAAAATCTAGGTGAACCCTCTGATTTTATTTGTGAGAAAAAGGAAGCCCAGGGAGATGTGACTGCCAGTGCCCGCGAGCTGGTGGTACTGGGACTAGGCCTCTGGGTTCTCAGCCCAGCGTCGGCAGAGCTACTGAGACTTATAATGGCAGGGGGTGCCACGGACAGAAGCTACAAGGTGAGCAGTGCCCCCTGGAGTCTGCAAACCAGTGCCATCCCTTACTTTTTGCTTCCAGGGAGGCAGGGAGAGGAGGGGAAGGCCTTTCACGTCAGTACTTTATCTGGGCTTCATACTCTAAGCCAGATGGTCCCCACACCTGACTTCACTCAAACAACTAGAACTGAGAAATCCAGCAACTTTTCCTTTCTCTTCAACTACCAGTATTCCAGAGCAGGAGAGTTCTGACGGCTGCCCAGCCAGCAAACAAATTAGAAGGAGCATTTCTGGCTGAGGCCACCCTACCCATCTTCATAAAAGTGGAGATCTGTCAAGAACAGGTAGAAGGAAGTTCTGCAGAAGCTCAATCATGTCAGAGGTCCATTCAAGGTCAAGCTGACTACTAGAGAAGCAGGGACATCTTCCCTGGTACTGTAAGCAAGGAGAGACCCTCACAGGAAAACCTCAGACAGCCTGGGCTGACTTGGGGGCCTGCAGTCAGTGAACGCCCCTTCCCCCATCTCAACAAATCCTCTCTAGGGAAACGACAGAGTGGCCCTGGCTAGAATTCTATCACATACATTTAATTAGAATCTGTCTCCTTCATGATGGTTTCAAGTGAAGTCCCAACAGAAACATTCTAAAAAACAGCCGCTTGCAGCCAAGAATCTCTTTTAACCAAGTTAATTTAGCAGAAATTTGCCATCTTGGATCGGGTGGAGTTACCTCTCTTCTCAACTTCAAAGCTGGGAAGAGAAGGGAGGTGGGGAATGCAGAGAAATAAAGAGGAAGGCGGGGGCTTTGAGCAAATGAGTTTCTGTTATTAAGGAACGGTAATTTCTGCTAGCTCCCCTAGAGACCGGTCCCCTCCAATAATGGCCTGACTCTAATGATTCCCACTCCTAAGCAACAGCCTGTGTTCTGCTAGTGTTGAGCTGAACCGTGCCAGAGAAATTCCCTTTCTCTTGGAGGTACTGCTATTCTCATTACACAGGAGAGATTACCAGCCAGGAGGATGTACTCTCGGGAGGTGGGACAGAAAGATCACCAGAGAATGTACCTCTCTAGAGCTAGGGCTTGGTGCTGCTGACCTAGGACAAGAAAGGCTGAGAGACAGGTTTAGTGCTAAGAGGAAAGGGCAGACACTCTGAATAGGAGGGAGAAGCAAAAGCTTAGGCAACTCCTGTCTGACTCTTTGTGACCCCGTGGGCTGCTGCCCGCCAGGCTCCTCTGTCCATGGAATTCTCCAGGCAAGAATACTGGAGTGGGTAGTCATTCCCTTCACCCAGGGAATCTTTCCAACCCAGGGGACGATCTCCTGCATTGCAGGCAGATTCTTTACTGAGCCACCAGGGAAGCCCCGAGGAGTTGATAATGCAAGACTGGCTGGGAGGCAGTGGGAGGTCATGGGGGTCTGGGTGTGAGTTAAGCTCAGGCATAATGAACAAAAACTGATAGCACCTGAGGAAGGCAGCAGGGTAATATGAAAAAGCTGAGTCCATTTCAGGTCCATAAAAACCACTCACGTTCAGAGCAGAAGCCCAGGCACGTGGACTAACACTGAAACTGGGGTGATGACTCAGGCTGCAGTGTCAGTGGGGGTGGGCTAGGGGGTCCTCTTGTCTTGCCCTCTCTCTTCTTGTACTCTGAGGCCAGTGGGGAGACCTAATGCCACCATGGCTCTAGGTACTGCTGAGGCTGCTGCCAGCAGGTCTTGAGTCGGGGGCGGGGAGTCCCCTTATTTTGCCCCCGGTGGCTTCCCTGTGATGGAGACGGACTGCTTCCAGCAGGCCGCCTGGCCAGAGAGCCTGCAGTGCAGACAGATGCCCTGGGCCGTAATCAGATGGCGAGACCCTTTATGGTGCTGCGGCTCGGCTCTGGGGCAGTGCCAGAGCGGCAGGGTGATGTTCCTCAGCCAGATTCATTTCCCCCCAAACCTCTTCAAATATGTGGGCCATGGAGAGAAGCAGATTTAATTAAATTACTGTGTTGTGGGCTGCCCTTCCTGGGCAAGGGCTAAAAACGGGCTCCTGCTGACACTCAGGCCCATCTGTGTGCACAGAGCACGCGTTTCTTTGTGCTGGGCTGTCAGCAGCTGGGTGGGGTTGGCAGTGCCCACCGCTCGCCCCGGTGGGCCGGCCCCTTTGCTGCAGTGAGGCAGAGTCAACGCTGATGCGGCCGCGGCCGCGGCCCCGTGCGGCTCCGCTGACCTTTTCCTTTCTACTTAAAAGATGACTGAGCGGTACTCCCCCTGCCTCCATCAGTTCCTTTCTCCTCCAATGCCTCTCTTGCGGACACCCAGGACTTTCCCGGAAGGCGGTGCCCGAGCTGCGCCAGGGAAGGAGGAATGAATCTGCAGGGAGGTGTGATTCAGAACAGGGCAAGGCAGGGTTTGTTTAGCTTGGCAGGAGATGGAGGGGTCTCCCTGGTGGATCCTTCGGAGTGCCACTTCAGCACTTCCCCACTGGCAGCTCCATGCTGGAGATGGAAATGTTCTCAGGTGCCAGAGCACAGCAGCATAGCTCTCGCCCCACACTGAGTCCCTGCTTGGGCATCACAGTGGATACAGAGCCTGGCTGTCACACACATGGGCGACGGAGCTCAGTAGCAACTCAAAACATTAATACGTGGAAATCAACACCCCGAAACAAATGCTGGCTGTGCTGTTACCCGTCAGCCCCACAAGGTCATTTCATCTCCCTTCTGGAGGTTTGGGACTTACCGCTCCAGCTTAGAGAATACCACGAGGGTAAAGAGTTTGTCCCCAGTAGAGCTGAGGCTGAGAAACGGACTGAGGTGTGCAGAGCTGGGGACACTGAGGGATGGTGGTGGAGGGGCGGGGGGTGGCGCCTACTCTTTTTCATTGGAACAGAGACCTAGGAAGACTCAGCTGGGAAATCTCTTCCTTACCTGTCCCCAGAGAAGGGCGCCATCTCTTATGCCTCCACCTATACTGAATGCCACACGGAGCCTGAGAGCGTCACCTTGTGCTGGGGCATTAGGAACCATCTAGTGGGCAGCTCGCAGCTGTACTTATCCAGCCCCCGTAGGCCGGGGACATCTTGGCATCAAGCAGACACCTGGATGATGTGGGCTGTGCAGGCAGCCCTCTTGGGCCTGGCTCGGCAGATGCCGTGGTGAGTTTGGAGGACAGAACCTACCCACTCCAATCTCCAAGCCTCTGAACCTGTTACGTGACAAGGGGCTTGGCAGCCAGGGGATGGCAGCACCCACTGGAGCTCTGCTGCCCTCTAGACACTGCACCCGTGGTTCCAGGGCTGTTCTCCTGCGTCACCAGGGCTGTGGGGTGGGGTGGAGGGCAGTGCATCTGCTGAGGTGTTTGCTGGCTAAGGTTTTTGGCTACAACAAGGTTACTTTAAGGGTTAAGACAAATACTGTCAATTTCAGACCGTGGAGACCCCCATCTCAAGAGCCTGGATTGCGCCTGTGGGTCACTTAGACCAGCAGATCTAAATGATGACAATGTGTGGATCAAAAACAAAAGCAGGCAGGTGGATAAAATGTGGCAATACTTGAAGAGAACGGATCCAAGAGAATAAGTTTCCTGAGGCTAATAGGCCAAGCAGCAATTGTAGCAGGAAGAGAAGGCAACACCCAATGCTAAGACAGAAGCCCCAGAGGACAGGGCCAGTCCTGAAGAATAGGAAATCCAGCAGTTTGGTGATACTTACCCTGTGGCTTTAGAGAAATAAGGTTCTCAGATATTGGTAAAAGGTAAAAGATCTTCCCTCCTTCCTTATCAAATTGGATAGAAGAGAATAGACCCCCTACTCTTAGGAGTGGAATTGTTATTTAGTTGTCAAGTTGTGTCCGACTCTGCAACTCCATGAACTGCAGCATGCCAGGCGTCCCTGTCCTTCACTATCAAGGCCCCTTAATTCCATCCCATCCACTGTATCATGCTTACTAGGGCATGAGCGTGCTTGCCAAATGACTGGCTCTGATGGCGG
Organism: Aepyceros melampus; assembly: GCA_006408695.1. Taxonomy (NCBI): domain Eukaryota; kingdom Metazoa; phylum Chordata; class Mammalia; order Artiodactyla; family Bovidae; genus Aepyceros; species Aepyceros melampus. The sequence continues at coordinate 790,543 of SJXQ01003498.1, forward strand.
GGAGAGAAGCAGATACATCTTCAGGCAGCCTCTGCCTCAGTCTCTGTGTTACTGGTCCTTCAGTTCAGTTGCTCAGTTGTGTCTGACTCTTTGCGACCCCATGGACTGCAACTCGCCAGGCTTCCCTGTCCATCACCAACTCCCAGAGCTTACTCAAACCCATGTCCATCAAGTCGGTGATGCCATCCAACCATCTCATCCTCTGTCATCCCCTTCTCCTCCTGTCTTCAATCTTGACTAACATCAGGGTCTTTTTCAAAGAGTGAGTTCTTTGCATCAGGTGGCCAAAGTACTGGAGTTTCAGCTTCAGCCCTTCCAATGAATATTCAGGACTAATTTCCTTTACTGGTCCTTGGGTGCCAATAAAGATACTGTAGCATTATCAGGGTTTAGAAATACCCAGTGCTTAGGAAAGTACCCCAAGTTGTAGGGAGAGTGGATAATATATCTCAGTCCTGATATGCCCTCATGAAAGGGCTGGCTTTGGGGGCTGTGTTGAAGCCACTTTCACCTGGGACAGTTTCTCCAATGGAGGAGAATGCTTGCAAATAATGTGAGTGGCAGCTGAGCCTCAGGGTAAATCCTGTGAACACTGGTACTGCTGGAGCAATGGCATTCCAGTAGGTGCTAGTGTCCCTTAGGTTTACAGACGACCCGAATGAGCCAGTGTATCTGCACTTGGTCCCAAGCCACACGGGTGGGCGAGGGGCCTGTGGCCCCAGCACCCCACCCTGCTGCAGGCTGCTGCCAGAAAGCATGGCTGTGGGTCTCATCCAGGCCCAGCCTGCTAGATGGGACCCCTATTCCTGCGCCTCGTCTGCAGCTCGGCAGGAGGGCGGAGTGATGGCCAAGCCCTGGTGCGCATGTCTTTATGTCCAAGGTCACCCCAGACTCCACTCACATTTGTCATCTGCCACTTCATTTCTCTTGGAGAGGGGAAGGAAAAAGGAAATGAACTGATGACAGTGGCATGTTACAGGGCACCACCTTCTGGCACCTGGAGCCTGAGAAAGCAAGGCGCAGTAGAGAAGTTGCCCAGTCTGCCTTAAAGGGAGAGAAGGGGAGGGAAGGAGGGAACGCTGATGTCTGACACCTGCCCTTATCTCTGATTCTCTCTCAGCTCTCAGTAACAGTTAGCAAGCAGAGTTAGGAAGCTAGAACCAGGGCTATCTGCAAAAACAGATTAGCTCTGCTGCAGTCTGGGAAGTGTTTCCTGCATAATCTGAACTTAGACCTTGACATATCCTTATCTGATGTGGTTCAGATTAAAAAAAAAAAAAAATTTTTTTTTTTTTAGTGTGTTGTCTGGGTTAATATGCCAGAGCATGAACTGAGTGGTCTCCCTGGTAGCCCCAGGTTGACCTGCAGGCCAGGCCTGGCCCAGCCCCTTCATCTCTGGGAAAGCAGGGCACGAGAGGGCTGGGAGTGGCGGGCGTTGCTGGAGAAGGCCGGGCCATCTGCACTACTGTGAATCAAGGTTGGCTCCGACAGAAGGCGCGAGGGAGGAGGTGCAGCTGCTGATGGCTCAGACAGCTTGGACCTGTCCGGGCAAACAAGCCGCTCAAGTGCAAGAACAGCCAGCCAAGTAGGCAGAGCACGAATAAGGACTCAAAGCTTGAAATATCTGACAAGATGTGGAGGGAGGGGAGGAAGCTGTCTGGGATTTTCAACTGGTGTCTGGCCTTGCCTCTTGCAGCTGAGGCAGACTCTCCAGCTACGGTGGGTTGGGGAGGTGATGCCTGGGAGCTGGCGGGCGTGACCCAGGTGAGACTCCCTCAAGCTAGAGTTAAAAAAAAAAAAAAGTCTTCATTTGAACGAATTGCAGAGACAGCTCTGGATTGTCCTCTAAAACACAATCGACCTGCCTTCCACAGATACCTATCTGCCCTCCAAGGCTGAGCAGCAGTGGGCTCTGCATGGGGTGGGGGATGGGGGTGAGGCTGCGGCTTTTCCTGGGACA
>SJXQ01003498.1:794331-856530 GCA_006408695.1 Aepyceros melampus
CAAAATCCCACTAGGTTATAGTGCTGAACACGGAGGAGAGCTGGACCCTCCTGGGTGTGTGCCACCACGCAGCTGTCTTCTGTCCCCTGTGTGCGAGCGAGGGCCTCAGGGTGGAGTATGGGAGCGCTGGCAGGCACGCTACGTGGCGCAGCACCGCTCGGGGCTGGGTGACACTGAGGTCCTTCGGTACAAGAGACACAGCAGACCAGCTGTCCCCCGTGAACTCTGACTGCAGACCCAGGTCTGGCTTGTCCTTTGTGCCCACCCTGCGCCTCACCCAGTCATAAGTCTAGGGTGCAGATTACTCGTGGGAAATCATCCTGAAAGGTCTTAGGTTAGCCAAAGTCAGAACTGATCTAGAGTGCAGTGATCCGAATTTAATGGCTTAAACCACTGGTTCTCAACCTGAAATGAACGTCAGAATCACCTGGAGAGCTTTTTAATTAAACATTTTTTCATTATTAAAAAAAACTTTTTGATTTGAAAAATCTGAAACACTGAAAACAGAGAGTTGTCATGAACTCCCATATACCAGCCATCCAGGTTCAACAGTTATTGAACTTGTCACATTTGGTTCAGCTATCCCTTCCTCTTCTCTGCTGAAATATTTTAAAGCATCTTCGAGACATGATGTCATTTCACCCTTCCATACTTCAGCAGTGCATCTCCCAAAAAAACCATGGCCATTTCTTATATAACCACAGTGCCACTATCACATCTAATACAATTAACAAAATGATGCCATGGTATCACCTAATATACCTGGGAAACCTACCCTTGCCCACCTCCACAGGACCCACCCATGGGGTCTGCCGCAAGCTCCACCAAAGTCCTGTAACCCCTATCACATGGTATACAAAATAAATAAATAAAGTCAAGAAAAGGTGACAAGTCACAGACCAGGATGAAGAAGGGAAGGAAAACAAAAGCATTTGGAAGTCAGTCAGCCACAGAGCGGAACTGCTTGTTCAGGGCAAGGCTGCCGTAACTGTGAGGCCCACTCACTTGGTCCCCCAGACCCAGCAAAGGTCTGAGAGGTTTGGAAGGAGAGTTGTTCCAGCTGCCCAGGGGCCCTCAGCACCTCACACCAGGCCAGCCTGCGTTTGCCTCCTCTATTCTAGCTCTTCTCTCTCGGTGCACTCTGGCTCATTGGCCTGGTATTTGGGGCAAACTCTGAGCCTTAGCACCTGACCGTAGACAGGATTCATGAAGTCTGTGGTGAGGCGTGTGCGCCAAAACTTCTTGGGTGTTGGCACTGGGGATTGGGACCACATCTTCAAATTTACTTATTTAAAAAAGAGAAGAAGAAGAAAATCTAAACAAAACATCCTGAAAAAAGATGAGGCTGTATCATTATAGCTAAAAATACCTCTACTGAGGGCGTCTACTCACCAGCTCCTCAATTAGAGATGCTACGGGGCCCTTTGTGAGCTGTGCAGTTTTGGCAGCTCCACAGGGGCTCTGGGTGGCCAGGGACAATCCCGGGAGCAGTGACTAGTGACTGCTGGGCAGAGGGGGCTGGCAAGCTAGCTGGCCAGGGTGGTGGGCACACATCAGTCAACTCCCATAATCCTCTCTTTTTTTGGGTGGACCTACTGCCCAAGCCAAGAAACTTCTGCTGCCTTCTGCAGCAGGCTGAACACCATCTCTGAGGGGGTCCACGGTCATGGGCACTGCCCCTGACTTCCTGAGCTGCACAGGAGTGCGATGACAACTGGGAGTGTGGGTGCGAATGCCACCCAGTCTGGCTCAGGGCGTGTCTGTCCTGCTGGACAACCTCCCAGTGTGAGTCAGTGGTAATCACACGCAGGTAAGGCCTCTCTTGGTGGCCTCAGGAAAAGGGTGTTTTAAATGTAGGCTCGACACCCGAAGCGGGTAACGGAGTGGAGGTGGAGGGTCTATGGCAATGAGGGCTTCTTCTTCTGGGTCCTCGCAGCACCTACAGGTCACTCACTCCAGCAGAGTCTTTTTTATTGGGGAAGATAAAGTCCCAGGGAGGTATGGTGGCTCTTGTCAAGGCCATAGATTTAGTAAATGGAGGAGCCGGGACGTAAACCTGGGATTTTTGATTACAAGTCTAGCACTCTGTTCCACTATACTATCGCAATGATTGGGCCCGTTCTAAGCATTCAACAAGTGTTGAAAGAGCTATGGGAAATGGTATTTACATAGTTCAGGTGCCACAGGAACCTCAGGTGAGTGTTCCTTCGATGACCTGGGGATTCTACAATCCCTGCAGGTTCTGAGAAACTCAAGGGTCAGATTCAGCAACTGCATCAGATGGTCAGTGGGGGATGGTAACAGTGCCGTAGATCCAAAGCCACTCCCTTCTTTTCTGCCTCGGACACTGGGAAACGTCTGGTATTAGCTTGACTCTGGGCTGTCAAGCAGAAAAGGGGGCAAGGCCAAGGCCACGGCGTCTGGTTTGATGCAGGTGATGTTTTCCTGTCACGTTTCTTGGCATTGTCTGTGACCCTTAGGAAAGAATTTGGAAGCTGAAGTCAAAAGCATGAGAGGACTGGGTCAAAAAAGAAAAAACAGAGAAAGAAAAATGGAAACAAACAGTGAGAGGTGTAGGAGAAGATACAAATTGGTCAGGAAGAAGAGTGCAAATCGAACATTTCCTGAGTGTATGAGCGTATGGGCAAAAATGGCCTAAAGTCTTGCACTGTCCAGTATGGGCAGCCTCTAACCACATGTGGCTATTTAAATTTCATTAAAGATCCTGTGCCTCAGTTGCAGTAACTACATTACAAGTATACAGTACCCAGAAATGGCTAGTGGCTGTCACGCTGGACAGAAAGCACCTGTTGTTCTATATTCGCAGAAAGTTCTACTGGACAGTGCTGGGGACTGCCTGGTTATCTCCACTCATTTCTTACTGGCCACAACGAGTAGGTTCTGACACCTTTTTGGGGAAGACTGAACTGGGGGAAGCCAGAAGGAACCATTATTCACTCTCCAGCAAACCTGCTGCACCTGAAAACTCCAAAGCTCAGCGCAACTAGCAGCACGAACCTACCAGTGTATGAGGCTCCCCAGGGCCCTAAGCCCTTTCTCCCCTCTCTCCCCTGCATGTTTACAGCCACTCTGACCTTTGCATATTTTATTCCGTTTCTATTTTACACTGTTTTAATTGATGTTTAATATAGCTTAACTCTGCGTGGTGTTCAAAGCCCCTCACCAGGGGGCCATTCACAGGCAGAAGCACAATTAATAGCAATCCCCAGAAAATTATGCCCTGTATCAAAGTTGTCATTGCACCATATAAATGCTTATTATTACTATTGAATTCTCCAGCCCTGACACCTCCCTGTGTTTACTAGGTAGGAGATAAACCTCTGGGTTTGTGCCTTCCCTACGCTACCACACCATTAGGACTAAATATAGCCCTTGTGTGTATGTTTAGCTCCATTTAGCTGTGCTTTGGAAGAAGAGGGGGTAAAAAATCAGAGTTAATTAAATTGCCAGAAAATGTAATTTGTTCCTCCCCCACTTGACAACCCCATGAAAGACAAAGAGACATCACTGCTATCAAGATGGGCAACTGGCCTCCGCTATAAGGTGGAGATGAAGCCCAGACCCTGGTAACAGGACATGGCTTTTGGACTGGCCTCCTGTGAGCATACAGTGAGCAGGTCTAAGACCACAGGATGCTGGGAGAGCAGCCAGGCACTACCCTGTGCCCAGGCTGAACGTGACCAGAACACAGAGCTCAAGCTTGAGGGGCAATCCTACTTCCCCAAGTAGCTTGAGGGCAATCCAGCTAGGAAATCTGACCCCCAACCGTCATCTCTCTTAGTAAACAAACCAATTTTGGGCTCTTCTGAAGCTTAGTTTTTGGCAGGAAAGCAGCTTTTCTACGATTCACATGTCAGGATAAGCAACGGAAAATTTCAGGTGGGTCTGGTACCTGGCCTCCTCCCTTGCTGGCATGCCTTCCCTCCTGTGTGCAGCTCTCTGGACACCCTTGTCTAGTGAGAGTCTTCTTTACAGAACACAGAGGATCTGGAAGACTTCCTCCAAGACAACACACAGGCTTGCCTCTTCTGTCTGCCTGTCACATACAACTCCCTTTTATAGGCTGCCAATGTCATAGTCTCCAAGGTTACCTGTACTGCAAGGGGATGGACAGGTGGTGTGGCTGTTGTCTGGGAGGCATTGTAGAAGTGCAGGTGAGAGCAATGTGATCAGAGCGTGGAGAATGCAGGTCTATGAATTACTGTGTGAATGTGCCCAAGTGATCACCTTCTTCCAGCCTCAGTTTTCAACTACTGTGAACCCTATGGATTGGACAATATAACGTCTAGGCCTCATAGCTATAAAATGCTGTAGGCCTCATAGCTATAAAATTCAGTATTCTGAAGGCTGTATGCTCAAGTCCTTGGAAGCGGAATGGGTCATGCTTATTTCTATTTATAATCCATTTTTTATTTTTGCACTCAATGCTCTATGGAGAAATGTAGATTTCTATTCTAAATTCTTCCTAACTAACAAAGGAAAAATTCTATTTTAGGTTGTTTGACAGGGAAATGTTTTTAACTAGATTGAGTTTCCCATATTTTGTTTGCTCTGCCTTCTTCCATCTTTGCCTAAAAAAGAAGTTTCTAAAAAACCAGAAATGCTTTTGGTACTCTGGCAGAGCAGGAATGAGGCTGTCTTGGCTGAAGCGAGAAGATGGTGCCCATCTTGGGCCCCAGTGGAGCAGGACTATTTGCCATCTGCTGCACTCGCTGCCTCGTCTCCAAATTGGGCCTGTTCTGTAGTTTGCTGCAAATATTAGGAGCTGAGCCACTAGCACTTCCCACCCATGGCAAATCTTGAACCCTCCATACATGGGCTGCCAAGAGCATCTGAAAGCAGGAGGCCGCTTTCCAGCTTAGGAGAAAAACACGTGCATTAAGTGGAACATCTTCCCCCTTCTTTGCTCCTCCCCAGCTGTTTTGAAAACTTTAGATGGAAAGGGGGAAAGGAAGACCTGTCTGACCAAACCGAGGAAGGTGACAGAATTGTCTGTGCAGGCCAAGGTGGTGTATTAATGATCCACAGGAGAAGAACAATCGTCCTGCCGCAGTTTCGCCTGTAATTAACCAGCTTCATGGAGAGCTGGCTGCCTTCTCTGGGTCTGGCCCCTGCTGACCGCAGAGCTACCTGACACAGCAGCACTGGGTTTCTAGCAAGATCCCCCTCCTGGGAGAGGGGCATCCAAAATAGTGACTTTAACTCACTGGGCAGGCACTCAGGATGTGTGACCGAGGTGGTGATGCTCCTCCACAGAAGCCTGGCCCTGTGCTCCGGCTGACACGAAAGAGTATGAGTTGTCTGATGGCAACGCTGGCTTCACACCGCCCACGAAGTGCCCACCCAGGTAAGTGGATCCCTCTGCTGGGTGGTGGAGGTCACAGAGCAGGGGCAGCTCCAGACACCTGGTGGCCCAAACTCCACGGACTGGATGTTCTGGAACTGGCTCGTGCCACAGAGGGGCTGAGAAGGCTTATTGGCTGTGCGAGGTATGGTGGACAACAGATGCTCCTGTGTAAGGGTATGCGGTGGACAATCAACAAAATTCAGCCACCACACAGAAGGGGAAAAGATGCAGGGTGAGCCAGGCGCTGCCTCTGGAGTCAGGGCCAGCCTCCCTCTTAAAGGATTTAAAGACCCTGGGGCATCCCCCCAGGTGGGTGATGTCGTAAGTATTTGGGGGTTGGGTGGGGTGGTCTCCATCACCGTCCCCAAGTGAGAGGTAGGTGTTCCCCATGAAGGAGAACAGAACACACTAAAACAGCCAGTTGGCAGTTTTTTACTCCATATACTCAGTTTACATGCTGTAGAAAAATGGGTAGTCAAGGCAGGCTGTGCCCTTTGGAAGAACAAGGGGAGGAAACTGCTAGGTGAGGCAGCAACGTCCATCAGCTGTTGCCATGTTGTTCTTGCTGAGAGTACAGCACACGTGGCCAAGCCCTCAAAGCCAGAGTCTCTACCCCACCCGCTTTGGTTACAGGAGCCGAGCCCAGTGGTTCTCTCATTCCTGTTCCAGCAGTCCAGAAACAAGAGTGGCCCCAGCTGCAGACCAGCAAAGTAACAGGCAGAAGAAGAGGTCACTGGTGGCTTGGTAGGAAAGAGATCGCTCATGATAAATGAATCTGGACTGCCTGCCATTTTTTCTTGCCACCACCTTAGTCAATGAAGGAAAAGGTGAATTGCTATTGATCTCTTCAATACTTCTCAACGATACTGTACAAATTACAGAAACACCAGGGGGAGGGTGAAGGAGAGAGAGAAGGACAGAAGGAAGAAGTCTGGGCAGCGGGAGAAAGCAGGGTCTCCATGGAGGTGGTCTTCCTGTCAAGAGGTATAATGGATGCTCGGGACACATGCAAATGTGTCAACAAGGGCCCTTCCTCACCCCAGCAGCGCTGCCATGGAGAGTGGCCTTGGGGCTCCCTCTACACCTCACATGCTTGGTAGGCCTCATCAGGGCACAGGAAGCCACACGGCTCCTCCTGACAGGAGGCCTCAAGTCTGTGGGTTGAGAGGTGCTATGGATCCCAAGGTCTCATGAATTTCGGATGCTGCCATTCTCCAGTGGTGTCTAGCTAGGTTACTTCAGCAGCTGACTACAATTTGGAATGGGGAAGCAAGAATCAAATGCTTCAAGAATAAACTCTGGCTTCACTGTACTAACCCCACCTCTGGGTCAACTGGCAAAAAAAAAAAAAACAAAACACTAGACAGGCAGCAGATAAAGTTGAAACTAGTCTGCAAGTTACATAATGTTACATATGTTATCATACTTAATAATGACAAAAATGATGGCTTCTGGGGTTCAAGCCTGACCTTTGAAACACTCTGGGCTGAAAGATGTGTCAAAAAGATCAGAAGGCAAGAGGCTAGATCTGGATCCTGGGATTGTGTGCAGATGGGCTTGACAATGTTATTTATATGTGAATAGTCTTCCCCTGTGAAGTAGAAAACAGGGCACGCTGGTATCACAGACAGGGATGTCAGCCATAACAGGAAGACACACATGGGCTGTCTGATTCTCAGGACTTGGACCACCCAGTTGGCTTTAAGGAAGACTGAGAACACTTCAGTACTTGGGGACAGCTGCTGTCTAGGAAGCAGTGCTTACTGGAACCAAAGTCATGTCAAGAAAGGGGCAATGTAACAGACAGATGGCATGGCAGAAGGAAAAGGGAAATTCTACCCAAGGTTGGCTCAATGAGGTCAAAGATGGTCAGACCTCAGGGTCAGTTCTCTTCTTTCACCCACTGGGTCTAACTGTTCAGAGGCAGATGAGGAAAAAAACTGTATGATCAGAGGTCCCTCTCCAGGTCACAGAGTGCCCTCAGCTTGAGGGTGGTTATCTGTCATTGGGGGCCTGGCAACCCTTTTCTACATACATAGGAATAACTGGTGACTCCCCAGGAACCTCACCCCATGCCTTTCAGCATTCTCCAGGTGAAACAGGGTTAAGTGCTCCCATTCTGCAGACGGTGAAACCAAGGCTGGCAGGCAGTCACATGGCAAATACAAAGCAGAACCCAATCATGAAAAGCCACACGTGAAAGCAGCAAGAGCCCTGCCGGGAGCTCCTGGCATGATTCTCCAGGGACAGTGACTCAGGCTGTGATTGTATAATTCCAAAATCAATAACAACACAGTTCACCAGTCTCCCCACCTTCCTCCCACAAATACCTGAAGGCCCACAACGTAAAGCAAAATAGAATGCAAGTTACAAAGCTGCTGATGTGTCTAGAGTGGAAGTGCTGAGATTAGGAAGAGGAGGTGGTTAAGTGCACCCTGGGCGTTTACAAACGGCCACGTCTGCAGCCCTGTAAGCCGATGAAGGATGAGCCCTGGCCAACTCTGCCAGGCAGACAAGAGAGACAGCCGGCCCCACCCGCAGGAGTGAGAGCGCGGTTGTAAGAGGGCATGAAGATAAGAAACAACTATTTAGCAAACACCAGTATCCTCCTACAAGGCATCTTCCAACTCCGAAAGTGACCCTATTCTAAAATTACCAAGTGGCAGTGGCCAGGCCAAAAATCCATATCCAATCAGTGGTAATGGACTATGTGTTGCATCTCCTCATGTAACATTGCAGCACTGCTATAAAAACCCTGGGTCAGTAGTTTTAGATTGATTTAACTGGAGCGGCAACAGCCACCCAGCGCTGCAAGCACTGGAGAGGTTCTGAAGTGCAGTGGCCTATGGAAGGCTCTGGCGGGGAAGGATGGACCTGCTGGTCTCATTTGCATGATCTTCCACCTCTAGGTATACGTTCAGTGCCAAGATCCTTTTCTGGTAACTGTTACAAGGAAATCCACTGCATCAAGAGAAGGGAGAGGGAGAAGGGGAAGCCATTAGGCTAACCTGGAATGAAAAATGACACAGTTTCACTGTGTAGCTTCACATTCACTTCTCATTCCTGGTTCAATGGACAGCTTTTGTTCTTGGTGCACTCAATGTCCCAAAGGACTTGTCATGGGTCCTTTTCTTGTCCCTTTCAATCTTGGATAACGCCTGGATCTTTCTTCAGAGCTCCTGCCTGGCATTCCACTCTCTTCTAGCCCTCCAACTTTACCCAGATCAAGATAAACTCATGGCAGTCAGATGACTATGGTCATGATAAGGTGATATGGAGACAAAAAAGACCACTGCTACATCAGAGCATAAGGAAGCATGGACCAGGCAGGCTCTAAATAAGTCATCCTGGTAGCCCTCATTTTCGAGTCCCAGTGACACTGGGAAATGAGTAAGGTCAGAGTCCAGTATAAACAGAGAAAGCATGGCAGATCACTCTCCAAATACCCCATGGCAGTCAGGGTGCATGGCACAGTTCCTCAAGCCACTGCTTCTTAGATGTCCATATGACATGTGGAGTCTTAGCTTCCCCTGCCAGAGAAGGCAATGGCAACCCACTCCAGTACTCTTGCCTGGCAAATCCCATGGACGGAGGAGCCTGGTAGGCTGCAGTCCATGGGGTCACTAAGAGTTGGGCACGACTGAGTGACTTTACTTTCACTTTTCACTTTCATGCATTGGATAAGGAATGGCAGCCCGCTTCAGTGTTGTTGCCTGGAGAATCCCAGGGACGGAGGAGCCTAATGGGCTGCTGTTTATGGGGTCGCACAGAGTCGGACATGACTGAAGTGACTTAGCAGCAGCAGCAGCTTCCCCTGCTGGTGACAGGTGGCTTATCTTTGGTCCACAGTCAAGTTGAGAAAAGGCTCTGTTTGTAGGTTTAGGACTTTGGAGCATTAGGGTTTCCACTGCACACAATGCTGCCTGGAAGAAGTTGTTCTAATGTGCAGGAGGATGTGGAAGCACTAGCAAAGAGACCCAGACTTTTCTCTTTATAGAAAAGAGACTGGCTGACCCCTGATTCTACTTAAATGCTCCCAACACACAGGCCTGTGTTCAGTCCATCCTGCCTGCCTTGGCTATGGTGGTTTGTCCTCAGTGAGGTAGGTTCCAGTCCTAGATTTAGCTCAACTCGGTGAGAATTCTCGTGAACAATATAAAAGACGTTGTGAGCTGTTGCTCACTGAGAATCTCCTATCTACCAGGGCACCAGTGCTGGGCACACTGCAAATATCCATTATATCCATGGTAACCCTACGGAGAGGTACCCAGAGAGGTAAGGGCTTAGGGTTAGTAGGATGGCTGCACTGCACAACCCCTCGGGCACCGTTGGGGTTACTGAATTCTACTGAATACTGATACTGATAATAGAATCTATTACTTGCTGAGATTGCCCAGGTTTTAGAGGCACTAAGGATCATGTCCAAGGTTGCACAATAAATGGTGAAGCTGGAATGAGCACCCAGGTCTGACTCTGCACATGTTACTAACAGTCTTTGTTAAGTGGTCAGGAAGGGAAAGATGTCCTTCAGTGTTCAGGAGATGGGTCTAAAGAATGAGCTTATCCTTGCTGAATATGTGAGGCATGCTGTTCAGACCAGGTTAGGGGATCTCTGCTGTTAATTCTCAAGCTTGCTCATAATCTCATTTCATGCATCACTGCGTTTCATAACAGACCATTGGTCACTTTCATTGTCAAAATCCATTTAGTTCAGCTGACCAGAAATGGTCATGGGTGGAGCAGCAAGTGGGAAGTTCATCACTAAAGCCAGGTTTGGAACCCGCAGGATCTCGTCCAGTCCTTGCCCATAGACACAGGGAGTGGGTGTGCTAACGGCAAGAAGAGGGTGGTGCTGAGGTTGGCTCATCCACCAGAGCAGTCAGGGCTATGCCCTGGGCGGAGTTGCATGTGAAATGCTAGAACATTAGTACCGATACTACCTGGAGAGCAAATGCAACCCACAAGCTGCTTCCTCTCTGTGGACAGTCCTGCCATTGTCTATGAGGAGATGGGCTTTAAAATGGCATCAGGTGAATCATATAATTCCAAGGAGAAATAATTCCAAGTGGGTGTGTCTGGGAATAGTTAGGACCATCAGAATAGGGAGGCGTGAGGCCTGAAGGCCCCTGAACATGCCAGCTTGAAGGCTCACACTCAGGTCTACACGGGCGTGGGCCAAGGTGTCGGGATCTGAGGTGAAGTTCTTCTGGAAACAGACGGGGCAAGTCTGCACGAGGCCATCTCTTGTGTGGAAAGTGAACACAATGTGCTGGTCAAGAGATATGAATGAAACAGAACTATTTCCCAAATGAGGCTTCCAGAAAGAAGTGGACAGACTTCATAGACGGATTTCACCTGAAAAACGCTAATTCCAAGTCCCTTTCCTTTAGCCCTTTGTCATTAAGAATGTTACTCCCCCCTACCCCATGCCACCTTTTTTTTTTTTTTTTAAAGAGAATTGTAACCAAAGCTTAGAAGCAGTGAACCCCCAGGATGATTGAAGAGGTAAGAAAAATCTAAATTAAAATAAATGTCACCCAGCTCACCAGCACTTTTACCTCTGAGGAGCCCAGTAGTCTTACCTCCTGATAGCAACTCTCCATTTGTTCCAGGCCAGAGGCTCTCCATAGCTCTACAGAAGGCAGACCAGGAGGCTGAACGTGCCTGGCAATAGCCGTGTTCCACAGGGATGGCTCATAAAGAACATCATTTTATGTCAGGCAGGCAGATGTATCAAATACCATAGGTGGCAGGGGTTCTGCTTAGCAAGGCTGTTTGAAGGATTTTCACGACCTTACGTTTGCAGTGATAATCTGTTAGTGAACCAGTAAATGCATTCTCCAGTGGCAATCACTGCCCACTATAACTCACTTCCAAGCCTCAATTTAGATAAGGTTCAAAGTAAGGACTATGGACTATTGCAGCAGAACGATGCAAGAGGAAGTCATGTTTGAGCCTTTCACAACTTTCCTCTGGGACTGATTTGGGTTCGACTAAAGATGGAAAGGAGAAACCAGTGCCAGGGACTGCCCTAGCACCGCCAAAGCTTCTACTTATGGAGGAAACAATTTGTTAGGTCTACAACTCTAATTTTCTTGCACTGGAAGGAATAGTAAGAAAAATGAAACTAAAGTGGCAGAAAAAACAGAGAAGTTTATCAAGGAAGAGTTCACCAGAGTAAGGACCCGTTATCCAGGGAAAGGAAGAGTCTCTCTGCTGAAAAGGATTTTCTTCCCTGAGATACAATGGCATCCTTGAGAGCTTCCCCCACACACATATATATCCCATATAGAGGCTATAAGGAGGCCGCATCTCTTGTGGACCTAACTTTTCTTCTGCACCCCATCTTCCCCATCCCAACAGCCAGCCTAGGATGCAAACACTAGCCTCTGGAGGGCAGTGAGGCCTATCAAACCTGTACCAGTCAGGCTGTATGACATAATTACAGGTAATAGGATCTTGGCCAAGCCAATGAAGAATTAGGCCCAGCAGCTATTTCAGAAGAATGGATGCAATTCTATGCTTGACTAGCTATGAAAGTTCCAAGCAGAAGAACAGGGAAACAGACAACAGCCAGCTGAGCCAGCAGCTCTGCTGAGAGGAATCCCACTGGAGCCAGCACATTGCTGGCTCCCATCAGCGCACGCTGCTGAGTTTGCTTGGGGAAGGCAACTGGTGACTGGCTCCCAAGGAGGTTAAAAGCCAACAGGGGGTGGAGGGTGGGGGTGAAGGGAGGAGGGAGAAAAGGGCAAGTGACGTTCTTCATTATATTTAGCCTTACCTCTTTGTATTTTGATGCCATTTTCATTGAATGGGACTAGAATGTGAATTGAGGGGCCTCCTCCTAGAGCTTTTAGAGATAATTTGGCAAGAGTCAGGAGCCCATAAATGAAGGGGCTGTAAGTGGGCAGCCTGGTATTCACACGATGCTTATAGCCTATCCCTGAACAGAAATATGAACTTCAAAATAAACCCTTCACCTCAGTTAGCAGTTAGATCAACAAAAGCAGAGGATGGAAACCACCAGGGAGGGAAAGAGACAAGCAGCATCTATTAGGAGAGTGGGGAAGGACATAATGCTTTCTATTTGAACACTGGAATTAAAAACAAAACAAACAAAAAAACACTCAAATACCATTATCTCATTACCCTGTCAGACAGGGAGACCAAAGGAGGTCAGAGTCCCCTAGAAAGCACACAGTCAGGTCTGAGTAATGGACTTTTTCTATGAGAAGACCCTAAATTAGCAGCTCTATGTCCAACCTCAATACTCCAAAGACTTCCTCTCCACCGTACAAATGTTAAGTTTAGAGAGCTTTCCTGAAGAATCAGAACAGACAACAACAGGCCTTCTTCCCAGTCTCTAGAATTAGGTCACAGGGAATCAATGAGTTGATTTAATGAACATTTATCATTTGAGATTCTCTCACACACGAGGCAAGATACAAGAACACAAAGGCAGAAAGGATGATTCTTGTCTTTGTGAAGTGAAGAAGTGAAGTTGCTCAGTTGAGTCTGACTCTTTGTGACCCCATGGATGGTAGCCTACCAGGCTCTGCCGTCCGTGGGATTTTCCAGGCAAGAATATTGGAGTGGGCTGCCATTTCCTTCTCCTTCTGCCATTTCCTTTCCTTCTTGTCCTTGAGGAGCTAACAGTTTGGTGGGGAGACCAACATAGATCACTTCAACATCACTGGCCAGTATATGACAGAAGTCTGTATGGACACAGCACTCTGGGGACTGAAGGAAAGCCATCTGCCCAGCCTGAGAGATCAGGGAGTGCTAAAGAGAGAGAAGGGGTATATCTGGATGGATAGATGAGAATAAGAGAGCAAAAGAAGGGAGTGGTTGATATACTGGGTGGAGAGCTTAAGTTGACCTCACGGATGGGAGATATGGAATGAAATGTTACATATGGGGAATCGTGAATTATAATCTCAGTCATGATGAGGTGCAGATTGAAACAAATAGTGGAGATACCTGAAGTTCAGAGGTTATCAAAGATACATGTAAACTAAGGATATTAAACTTCATCCCAGAGGCAATGGGGAGTTACAATTTTATAAACGATGCATCTTTTGAGAAAGGTTAAAAATAGATATATGGACATACATGATCAAACTGATATGAAGCAAGGCAGGTCAGCGAGAAATCACACAAAAATGAAGGTCCACTAAGGCCAAACAAAGGATGAAGCAGGAATCAAGCAGCTAAATGATGTAAGAACTATGACAAGAGGAGAGTCAGTAATTCGGGAAGGCATGGCCCCTCTGCAGTTGTGAGACCCCAGAATCAGACTTAGAGACTCTGACCACTCAACCAGTGCTGGACCTCCAGGCAGATCCTTTACAAATTTATTAGTTCCAGATATTTGAAGGCTGAGGAATATACAACACAGCTAAAAAGAATAACCACCTTATATCAGCAAAACTGGCAAAATTTGGGGAGAAAAAACATTCATTTGGGAATGCAGACACTTGAATTTTGGTATTGATATTTGTCCTACAATAAGCTCTGTGAATAGAGGCAGTTCACTCTACATTTTAGTTTCTAGAATTGTAAATCTGGGGATAATATTTTTCTTATAGGTTGGCTGTGACATTAAAACAAAGTATTATATAAGAAAGTGCTTTTACACTAGAAAATGCTATATAAAATTGATCACTATTAAGACAGAAAATCTTTACTTGAGCCCCCATCAAAGAAAATAGCCTTAAATTAATTGAGAAAAAAAAAATGGAAAGACCCCTGGTGGGTGATGAACTGTCAAGAATGTGTGGGGGAGGTGAGAAAAAACTCAGCCCTCCAAATAGCCTTTAATGCCTTGGGGGATAACAGAGGTGTTTAGAAAACTGGCCTTGCTGTCTTTGCTCTTTCCTGGGCAGTGGTAGAGATAATCTAGAATAGGGTGTCTTTGCATAAATAAGTGCAACATTGCCAGATGGCTGGCTTGCTTTCCCAGCAGGTTACTCTTTCTAGCTCCGCGAGGGCTACCAAGGGGCAAGGCACTGGTAAGAGCTGGAGAGCAGTATGTATCTTCCACCCTGGTGGACTTCCTGCGGCTTGAACCATCCTCACTGCTTTGATCCAGAGAAGTAACGTGGCTACTGTTCCCCCTTACATTTGTCTCCTGGACAGGGAGGGGGCCTGCATGGACAGACGGGAAAGGAAGGGAGAGGGCAGGTACCAAGAACTTTGGGGAATGACAGGGCATGAGGGAAAACACTATTTTGATCAGTGGTGAACTGCTTAGACTGGTTTACCTTTTTCAGACCAGACGCAGTAGATTTGGTGCTAAAACAAAGGAGAAGGAACCACTTTCCTTGTAATTAAGTATTCTTTCCCAGACAAACCCCTCTGTAAATAAGACACCAATATTCAATGCCGAGCCCACATTTTTCTGAAACATAAATACTTGCTCTTCAAACAGCAACAGTTGCTTCTGTGTATTTTTCTATTTTTTTTTTTTTTAAAGCAGGGGTAGTGGGAGGGAGGGAATCCAAGTCTGAGCCCTGGCCACTGCAGCCTGCAGAATGAGCTCCCTAGGGGAACAGCCTCCCTGTGGATGCTGGCAGGAAGAAGGGAAATAGGTCAGGGCAGCAGCCGGAGCTTTCGGCTTACTCTCCAGCATGAGGATGTCATTTTCCAGGCAGCAGCAAAGGGCAATTTCGGAGAGTTCAGGACAAAGGGGTCATTCAGAAAGGCCGTGGAAATGATGCCCCCATCCCCCTAGGAACTGCCTTCCTACAGCCAGGAACTGTGAAGAGGGTTCAGTTGTGGTGCTTATCTCTTTTAATAATACCTTCTGGTCCCCTCTCTAACAGTGCAGGTTCTTCTGCTGCAGCGGCAGCAGCGGGTGAGTGAGTGAGAACTAGCTAGCTGGCCTTCTGACACAAAGGTGTGGAGAGATTCCCCAGTGACTGTTTAACTCACAGGAAGGGCCTCAGAAAGAAGAGGATGACCTGGGATTGCTGGATCAATGTTTTAGACAGCAATGCCAAGGCAGGAAAGAATCACTTACCCAGGACCACAAGATAACTGGAGTGTGAAAACCTTGGAGTTTGCACTTTTAAGCCGGTTGGTTATCTAATGCTCTCTCTCACCACTACTTCTGGGAAGATGCTAGCAACGGGCACAGTTCTCCATCTGGGAAATTACACCAGATCTTCCTGTCCTTGGCAATGTGGCAGGGAATTGCCTGAAAGAGGCAGCTGTATTTGGGGGGTGGGGGATGCCTGGCAGAGGGGGCGTCACCAAGCACATGTCGTCCAATGGGACACAATGATCTCATGTTGTGTGATCCAGAAGTGGTCCAGCCTCAAAGGCAAGGGACATGAGAACAAATCCATTTTCAGGGCTATACCCAGCCATTTAAACCCAACCCAGCAAAACCTGTGTAGTACAGTCAGCAAACATGTTTGATAAAACAGTAAATATTCTAGGCTTTGTGGACCATATATACTGTTGGAACCACTCAACCTTGCTGTTGTAACATGCAAGGACCCATAGACAGTATGTAAAAAGGTTAGTGTGGCTGTGTTTCAATAAAGCTTTATTTATAAAGCTGGCAGTGGGCTGGGCTTGCCCACCCCTCCTCTACACCAAATGAGCGAGGCTGGGAAGAACAGCTGAAGTTCTTTGAGAGTTCCTGGGCTGCTGTGGCCTTCCAGGTCACAAAGAGAACCAGGTAACAACGTGGTGTCTAGCCTACAGTTAATGCCCTGAAGCTGGCAGCACCACCAGGACACCCAGACCATTGACCTGAACAGTCCTGCCAGGCTTCCGACTCAGGGAAAGGAACAAATACCAAGAGGAACCAATGGCTGAGGTAAAGGGCCATAAGAAAGATGGAAAAAAAGAAGAAAGGCAACGAGAGGTGGCAGGGAGACACTCAGGAAAATGAGCTGCGTGGCGGCCAAAACCGCCAGGCACTCTCCTGACGAGTGTCATTATAAAAACACATTTTGGCAAAGCAGGGCGTTCAGGTCTCAAGATAATGGGGGCTGGCTGAAATGAGAGGGGTCTTGTGTGTGACAGTGCAGGCTCCACAAGAGGATATGGGATGCAAAAACTGCAAGTCTGTCTCCACCTGAAACTGGGAAAGAGGCAGCACTTCCTGCCCCATCGACCCAAAGGTAAGACAGTGCATCTCATAAATACGGAGACAGTTTTCAGGGCAAGGTGCCCCATACTTGAGCTTTCTGTCTGCTCCCTGCTAGGGAGGGAAACAGCAGACTGTTTATTACACAGTCTCTCCCCTACTTCACATCCTTCTCAAGGCAGTCTCTGGGTTCCTGAGTCCAGCTCGATGGCCATGCCTCCCTCTGTGGGGTCACCTCCCTCCCAGGAGGTGCTATGAAATCAACATAAGACCCGAGTGCTGCTCCTTTCTGAGATCAGATTTGTAGTGACTGGGGAAGGGAGGCAGGGGCTGGAGAACTGCTGGCCCAAAATAAGATAATAAAACATATATATATATATATATAAAGGGGGATGTGGCAGGGTCAAGGACAATCGCATCACCACACCTGTTTTACTGAGCTAAACGTGATTACCAAGGGAACAGGCAGGAGGTGAGAGAATCCATTCACCTGGGGCCATCACAGCAGCAGCTGGGCCCCTGAAGAGTTCCTGGAATGAAGCCTTCAGTGGACACTGCCCTGAAAGCGAGAGTTGCGTGCAGTGCACATCTGTGGTCCCATGCTCAGCCACCCCGCCAACCACATGGCCCTTCTCCTAAGGGTGGGAAGGACCAATCCGGCGGGCTTTTCTACATTCTTGTTGGGTAGGGGGAAGGTGGCAAAGAGAAACGCTCCCCAGGACAGCTCCTGAAATAAAAACGAGGATACTATACAGGCAAACATAACAAAACAAAAACCCCTCTTCATTCCTATGCCGTTCAGAAAGGAGTTTTCATATACTATGAAGGAAACTGCCCAGAATAGGCTGTAACTGGTTCCTTTAGTCAGAATCCCAAGTTATCCTCCATTTAGGCCATACTTGTCTTTCCTCTGCATAAAGACCTTTCAAACCCGTCAGCCCAACAATCATCCAAGCGGCTAAGAAAATGTGGAAAGGCTCTCTATCAAGAATCCCCAACTTACAGCTATGAAAGATTGGGACACTCCAACTAAGAAAGATCAATATCAACCGTGGATAAAACTGAGGATGCCAGGGGGACCAAAGAGGATGGGGAAAACGCTTTAGCTTTTTCAACAATCAAATATCAGCAAGTACACGGACAAAGGTAAGGTCATAATAACCATGAGACAGTAGAAGAGCTCTGGGCCACTCACTCCTTTCAGTGGTCACTATTCTCTTTGACCCCCTTGTGGTTTTGGATATCACCAGTGGGCCAGAAACATGATCAGGAAGAAAAGTGGCTGGGGAAACAAGAGTTGAAAAAGAAAAGGGAAAGCACCTTTAGAAGATGTGAAACAACAGGAAGAGGATACTGGTGAGAAATGAACAGAAATGTGACTAAGAGAGTAAGTGATGAGGATGTTACTAACAAATGTCTCAGGCAGCCCAGTGAGCGGATTTCCTTCCCCATCTAAAGCATAACCAACCAACCAACCTTTGTTCCTGCTACCTATGTGAAGTCTTCAAGTCATGACCTTGAGTGGACTCACCTGCTTATTCCAACATGAAACAGTTTTGCAGTTCCTTATTCAATGGGGATATTGCAGGAGGGAAATTCTAAAATATCCACCCCTGTAACTCAATTCCTATAGGGTCAAAAATGTCAATAGCTACTGACAACAGGAGCGTTTGGATTCTGGAAACACTTCTCTGGCATGCGGGGAGTGGGGTATCTTTAATTGATAACAATTCAGCCTGCACTGTGCAGTTGCAAAATAGCAGGCAAAGACACTTTGCATACCACATAAGGACTGCTTCTTCACGAACAAATGCATCTGACCACACATGAAATAGAGGGCAATGTGATACTGATGAGACAATTAAGGAGGTTAAGCACCCCCCCTTAATATATTCACTGACATTTCAAATCAATATGAGAGCTGTGAAAGCTTATAAACAGGTATTTGTACCACTTAACATCCCAAAGAAGCCCACACTACTGCTCCCAAGAATCTACAAAGATCCATGAGCAAGATAACCTCTAAGATGCCCATAATCTTTTTCACTATGTTATGAAATATGATATTGCACTAAAGCAGGAGGTACCCTGTGGATTTGATTGTTAAATAAAAAAAAAAAAAGGAAAAAGGCAGATCTAAACCCTAAGCCTGAGTCCAGCACACTTCCCACTGCTCCTTTTTTGTGCCCCGCCTAGCAGAGTGACAGGCATACTCCTGGAAAGAAGATGGATCTGTTGACTATGACTTGATAGAAATTAGCAGGTAGATGGGCACCATGGCAGCTGAGCAGCCTCACTCCTGCCTGCAAGAGCCAGCCCAACAGGCAGAAACAGAAATACAATTAAATTAAGTCAGAAAACCCGCTACAGAAAATGCAATTACTCAAAGATACAAATAAATGTTCAAAGAAAATTGGCCCCTGACAGGGTTAGTCAAGCTTCTAAATCCAGCTGGAGGCAGGCAGCTCTGGGCTGATTCACCAAGGAGGAGACCGCAGAGCCGAAGGCTCACTGCTTCAGCATCCTGGCTGGGCCAGCCGGCATTCACCCCACATCCCAGGACACCCAGGGTGAGGAGCAATTGGTGGGTGGCTGGTCAATGAAGTAGGGCTCCAGGAACAGGATGTGGGCAGACACGGAATCGATCACGGACATGGAAGGCGGAGCGCCAGAGAAAGGGGCAGACGGATCTCTGACACTGCAGGAAAACACCAGACCGAGTGAGCCCCACTCCCTCCACCCTCCTCATCCAAGAAGCAACTGGAAGACGTCCTACCTCTCGCTGCAGCACCAGCTCCTTGGTGAAAGTGTTGCCTCCTCACTGAATGGCTCCCCTTCCTGCACCAAGCCTGGGAGGTTCCGGGCTCCTCTGGGGCATTCGATACCTGTGTCAGGAGAAAGGAAGAATCTGTGATGAAAAGGGGCCTGTGAGGTCCGGTGTTTAGCAAGAATGGTCCCCTGACTCTGGGAGCCAGATAGGCGCTAGATGATAATGCAGGACAGGACAGATAAGTGGTAGGAAGGGAGGTGTTTAGTTCACCTGAGGTGGGAAAAATGACCACTATCAGGGCAGCAACAGTGGAGAAGGGGATCTTGGTCACAGAGTCTGGAAATTATTAAGATCACCAGGGGAGTTCCAAGTAAGATATTCAGGAAACAACCCCCCCTGCACCAAGATGGGGGATGAATCCTTGTCTTGGACTGCTCACTCTGTAAGGGCCTATAGTCTCGCTGCTTCAACCATCACTTACACAAATGGCTCTCTCACCTAAATTACACTGATATCCCCAGCCATTCTGCCTCCTGAGAGCCGTTCTGGCTGATGCCTAGACATTTTCTCTTTACTATCTGACTTGCGCGTCCAATTCAAAAGTGTTAACTTGGTGTCATTTTCCTCTTCAAATAAGCCTCCCCCTCTGTCCTCTGGCTATATTTGGGACAACAGCACCATCAGTATTTCATTCAGAATGGGAGACAGAAAAAAACCAGAATCTTGATGGAATATTAGGTGTCTGAAGCCAGACAGACCTGGATTCACACCCTCACTGCCATTTGTTAGATCTGGGGCCACGGCCCAGTGACTGAGCCCACTCAAAGCCTCAGTTGTCCCATTTGTAAAACCTACTTCACGTGGCTGTTGGTGGAATTAGGGGAGATTATTACGGCAAACATTTAGTAACATGCCTGACACATGGGAAGGTTCAGTACATTTTAGCCCTTATTATTGTATCATTATTATCACTGACACAATTACCCATGTTCAAAAGCTCAGTCCTCTTTCATTCGACAAAGTAGCCTGCAAGATTCTTGAGGACAGAATCTCACCCTCACACACCTGTGTGCTCAGGGATAGCACTGTACACAGTATGGGAGCTCACTGACCAAAGCAGACTGTGCCTTCTTTCTCTTTGTTTCAGTCGTTGATGTTGCAGATGATAAATATCGATGGTGGGCACCTGTGACAGGCCACAAACTCTGTCACATTTTGATGTCTGAATTAGATTTCCCCCCAATTCAAACTGCAGCTGTAATTATGAAGCCAAAAACGTGACCTAGGGTAGAGACCTAGGAAAGGGAAAGCAATCAAGACATGGGAGGGCGGGATGCACTTAGTGACCATATCTAAACCACTGCCGGCCTCTCCTGCTGCAATAGGCAGTTCTGCTGGGAGGTGTGACTTTTTATTTATAAACAGCCTCAGGGACAGTGACAAGCTGATCTGGCTTGGGGAGGTGGCGAAGGGCGGACACCTGCTGGGAGCCTTTCGGAGAACAGGGGCCACCGCTGCTGGGACAGAAGGTACACCCCTTACGGATGAAGCCAGGTGGCTGCGCATGTTTCTGGCCGCAGCACAGATTCAAGGTCAAGGAGCTCAGAGGAAAGGTAACAGTTTATACCCCAGGTTTTCAGAAGCTCAAGAACAGCGCTTTCTCTCCAAGCCTCCAGGCCTCGGCAAAGGAACACACGATGTCAAACAGAACTCTGGACGGGGAGCACGGCACCAGGAGAGGAACCGTGGCAGGGGAGCACCTGGAGCTGGTGCCAGGACCATTCCCCAACTCAGGCGGAGACGGGACGGGGAAGGCCCTGCCCGAGCGCCACCTGCACAGAAGGCCACCAGGGCTGCCTCTCTCCCTTCCCGCACCTTAGTGCCAGGCTGTGAGGGACAAGTGGAACTGGTTTTTTGAAAAAGACATCAATAAATTCATGGGACCAAAAAGCCTAAGATTCACCTTGAGAGGAGATGAGGGCTCCAGAAAAATGAAAGCTAGCCCACCCATGACTTTCACAATGTTATTAGCTAAAAACCCTTTTCTTTTTATATGTGTAAACTAAGCAAACATTGTAACATCAGAGGAAAACAAACCATTCTATCCTGGCCACATAACCACAGGTAAAACACTGCTGCTCAAACAAGAGCACTGCGAAAACGAGCTTTCAGTTTGTTTGGGACTCTTGGATGGGATGTGACTGGGGTGCTGTGGGTGGGGCTGCGGTGTCACTGAGAGGAAGGACACAGAGTCACTCCAGGTGACCAGATGTCCCCACTCTCTTCCTGTCCTTGCCTGGGTATTCTGAAGTCTCAAGGGAGCAACACACCCCGCCAGCCCTCTCTGAATCCTGGGAGACCACCAAATGACTACCTGGAAGAGGCAGGATGGCCCACTGAGCCTGCGGAGGCAAACAAGTCAAGCTGAAATGGGTTCAGGTTAGCTTCCTGGCGAGACTCTAGGGCCTGGGGTGAGCAAACCTTAACCACTGCATGTGGACTCAAAGGCAAAGGCGGGCCCAAGTCCTGCTGCCCCTCCACCTGCCAGGAGCTGGGTTCCACCTCTTCAAGGGGGGAAAGCTGAACTAGGCTGTCTCCTTGCCCTTCAAATGGGAAAAGTAAACACATCCCAGCACATCAATTCCCATCAGGCAGGCAGGCAGGCAAGAGAAAGGAAAGTTGCCTGAGAACAAGAATATCATCGCTGCCTTTATCATTCACTCTCCCCTTTCTCCCGGGCTGACTCGTCCCTCTCTCTGACCTGCCTCTTCTGAAGTAACCCCTTTTGAGGCAAAACCTGTCTTAATGTCGCATCTTAGGTCTGGGTCAGGATGGCTTAGCCGATGCTAATTACTAGGACAGAGAGAAGTTCTATCCAGTGGGAGCAGGTACCGAATACTGAAATCCAGGTGAACCCAGGTATAAGTTCTAGGAGAATAAAGGTAGCAAGGGGATGAGTATTTACCAAGCATTCTTGACTATCTATGAATTGACATGTGGCCCCAAGTCACCAAGGAGCCAATCTGAACCCTAGATTGTCAGATGCTAAAGCTATTGAGAAAAAGCCCAGTTTCTGGAGTCAAGCACTGCTCTCGCCAGACGTGTTGGACAAGGTAGGACTGCAGGACTGGGGGACTCTATTTCCTGTCAGGCAGGTGAGGGCAAGAACAGCAGGAGCTGACATGTATGGCAGACATGCCCCTGCGGCACTGGGGTCTTCATGAGAGCAGAGGCAGGGGGATCCCTAGATGCAAGGGGGGCCCCAGGCTGGATCGCAAAACAGGGAGTGGGTGAGTGAGCTAGAATCTATTACCAGACCAGGGCTCACAGTTGGGGCTAGGAAAGCAGGAAGGGCTTTTACATCACTGACTATCTGAGTGTTAGAAACCTGATGAGCCAAGCTACTTCTGTAGACGGACTGAGCAGATGAGTGTTTTTCAAACTTTTATCATTTATTATGATTCCTTCCCCCCACTCACATATGGAGATGTACATATATACAGCAGTTTCCACAAAAGAGTGGTCAGTTGTGACTACACGTGATACTATCTCCCTTCTCTATTTCATTAATGAAAACAGCATATAGTTACGACACTGAATTAACTGAAAACCTCACGGTGACGGGGAGGAGCTGCAAGGCTTGGGGAAGACTGAGGTGTGAAGACAGAAGGCTGGGTGGCCTGACGGCCCTCTTTGAGAGGTCAAAGGCCACACCAAGTGCTTACATACCAGCTTTGGGACTTGGCTTTTGTGTCCCAAGGGATCAAGGACAGGACGAGAAATATGTGGCCCACTAACAGAGAGTAAGTCAAACAAGGTAACGTCATAAGGTAGGAGAGACAAGATGTAGCTGCTGAAGGCAGGGGGAGGACACATGCAGCCAGTGAGGGGAGTCCTGCTACGCCCTCCCCTCCTGAGAGCCTGGCCAGTAGGGAAGCCCGTCTGTACTGTACCTCCGACTCAAATGCCCCTCGGTGCCAGGCTGGCATGCTGCCTTGTTACTGATGCAACAGACTTAGAGAAGGTTAAAGAAAACACACCACAGGAATTAAGGCCGGGTTGTCTGACAGCGACCCCGAGGCTGCAGTGGCCAAGTTGGGCCAGCCCACACGCCGCAAAGGTGGCGCCCCAGATGGTGAGAAGGAAGCGTGTGTCATCGGGTTCCGGAAGCCCGCGGTAGGCAGGCCAGGCAGAGCTGCAATTCTGGTTGGAGCTCAATCGTCACTATCTGCTGTCTTTCCCACTAAGGCCCCGGGGCCGCCTGGCCTGCTCATGAGGACACAGTTAATTCTGCTGAGCTTCCAATGCCACACATGCAGGTCAGCCACCAAGCTGACCCTCGACACAGGCAAGACTCGAATACTGAAAATGCTGTTGTTGTTTTTTTAAATCCAAAACATTCTTGAATATTTCCTTCCCTATAATGGGGAGGGCAGAATGGAGGGGAAAGACACCCTCATGGGGCCCTCGCAGCTGCCAAGGGCAGACACAGGAGAGGCAGGCCAGACACATCTGCTTCTGCTCCAGAGGCTCCCTGACCTCTTTAAAGCCCGACAGACAGACCTGCCTGAGGGAAAAGCCATTATCCCTCACACCTCTATGCTTTCTGGGATAGGAAGGCCGACCAAGATTTTAAGTCCAGAACCAGAAGAGAATCTGCTTGATCCTGTACAATTGAGAAAGAGAAAATTCATCACCAGGCATCGGCACATCATTTCTGGTTTCTATTCTGCTGCTGACAAAGTATCATACATCTCCAAGCCTCAAGGCCTCTGACTGTAAAATGAAGTAGCTCCAAAATTCTCTCCTGGCTAGGAAATCCTACCATCTGCATTATGCCCTTCTGAGATTTCCCATGTCAGGTTCGGCTCTGGGAGTAGAGGGTGCCTCCTTTCAAATGTCAAATTCTGGAGTTATATACAGCATATTAAAAAGAAATTATACATTTAGAGACATTGACTAACTAGGTCAATTAACACAAACACTTTGGTCAGTCAGCTCTGGAGCAAGAAGTACAAATTGTTGTAAATGATACGATAATGGCTACATAAGATTCTGTTGATGGCCATATGAGAGAGTCGTGTATTGCTTGAATATTTTACATTATATGTTGAGTTTTATGACAATTAAGCTTCTGGGCTCAAACGTGGTGCCTTTTTTCTTTATTGAAGTGAGGGAAGTATCAAAAATTCACCTCAGCTAGAAGTGACACCTTCCCAATGGCTCTTAGTCCAGCAAACAAGAGGTCAGGCATTTGCGGCTGGAAACAGAACTTTAGTGGAAATAGTAACCAATTGGAAGGATTAGTTGATGGTGTTTATTACTCATCTACTGTGTGTTTGTTACTGCATTGGACATCATGGAGGGAAGGATGGAGCCTTCTGCCAGCTTTGGATACTTGCTGAGATCCCCTGGCAGACTTTTTCTCCCCCTATTTCACAAATGCACATCACTGCCTACTCAGGGTTAGGCACTGGGTTGGGAGATGAAAACTCAGTGATGAAAAAGACAGACTTTGGCCTAATGAAGCCTAATTAGCAGCATGACAATATCATCTTCCCCACCACTGTATGAAGTATGCTGCCGGTGACGGAATTTGTCATCAGTCTGTAGGGTGCTGGATGCTATGCAGTAACACGCCATGTCTGGACTATGGCGGGCAGGTGCATCCGTGTCTAGGAGACTGTTGGGAGGATGCACTGGACAAGTCAATCACGAGCTCACCACTGACCCGTCCCTCGCTAAGGAGGCAGCCTCAGGCAGCTGCTTTCCTGCACATGGCTCTGGCTTCTGTCCTCTGCCTGGTCACAAGTTGAGGACGGATGTCAGAGCAGGAGGTGAGAAATGAGGGAGAGAGGGCAGAGTTGCTCCTGTACCTGATTCAAGGATAGTCAATTTATAGCAGATGGCAAAGGGGAAGCAAGCTCTGTCTAAAGAGAAGTAAAGATAACAGGTGAGAAAGATTCTTTCTGGAAACTGGGCAGTGCCCAGAACATGAAGCCATTAGGAAGAGGAAGGAGGGGAGGGTATTGCTTCAACACTGGAGCAGGGAGGTGCGAACCACCTCTGACCAAAGACCACCCCTCCGGGGTTCCAGAATCCAGAAGGTCTGATCTTAGCTTGGCTCCTGTTTACTGGATGTTCCCATAAATCTGCTCTCTCCTCTCCTCTCACTGCTACCACAAGTAAGCCAATGTGAGAACCTGGTATTTCCAACCCAAATAAAACTAAGATGAAATTGCTTCTTGGGGTAGGTACTGTGTCTTGTTGTTGTTTAGTTGCTAAGTCATTTCTGACTCCTTGCAGCCCCATGAACTGCAGCACACCAGGCTTCCCTGTCCTTCACCATCTCCCTGAGTTTGCTCAAACCCATGTCCATTGAGTTGGTGATGCCATCCAACCATCTCGTCCTCTGTTGCTCTCCTCCTTCTCTTGCCCTCAATCTTTCCCAGTACCAGGGTCTTCTCCAATGAATCAGCTCTTTGCATCAGGGGGCCAAAGTACTAGAGTTTCAGCTTCAGCATCAGTCCTTCCAATGAATATTCAGGACTGATTTCCTATACGTTTGACTGGTTTGATCTCCTTGCAGTCCAAGAGACTCTCAAGAGTTTTCTCCAGCACCACAGTTCAAAAGCATCAGTTCTGCAGTGTTTAGTTTAAATAAGCAGGGTGACAATATACAGCCTTGACACACTCTTTCCCAATCTGTATGGTTTCTCAGGAGGCAGGTAAGGTAGTCTGGTATTCCCATCTCTTTCAGAATTTTCCACAGTTTGATGTGATCCAAACAGCCAAGGCTTTAGTGTAATGAAGCAGAAGTTTTTCTGGAATTCCCTTGCTTTTTCTATGATCCAGTGTATCTTGGCAATTTGATCTCTGGTCCCTCTGCCTTTTCTAAATCCAGCTTTTATATCTGGAAGTTCTTGGTTCACATACTACTGAAGCCTTCCTTACTTAAAGGATTTTGAGCATTACCTTGCTAGCATGTGAAATGAGTACAACTGTAGGGATACTCTGAGCATTCTTTGGCATTGCCTTTCTTTGGGATTGGAATGAAAACTGACCTTTTCCAGTCCTGTGGCCACTGCTGAGTTTTTCAAATTTGCTGACATATTGAGTACAGCACTTTCACAGCATCATCTCGTAGGATCTGAAATAGCTCAGCTGGAATTCCATCACTTCCACTAGCCTGTTCGTAGTAACGCTTCCTAAGGCCCACTTGACTTCACACTCCAGGATGTCTGGCTCTAGGTGACTGAGGATTGTCTTAGTCCAGTTTTATTTTTTCAAGTATCTGACACATTGCCTAGCACAGAGCAGCATTGTAATTCCTCAATCAAGACTGAATAAATATTAGTGAAAAATACTTTTGGAAAGAAGTCCATACACAGAGAAAGAAATGGCTCATGAACAGTCAGGGTCATAGACCTCATGCAAATACCAGCAAGGGGCTGACAGGATCCCAAACTACGCACATCCCATTTTCCCACAGTGACACTTGAAGGACAAAAAGAACACATAGCTATACCCATTTGCCCCTCTGGTCTTCGAATTGGCACACTCGGGAAAAGAAACTTACGTGGACAGGGCACATGGGCAGCACCAAGCAGCACTGCTGATGCTGGGAAAGGCTGGGGGCAGGAGGAGAAGGGGAGACAGAGGATGCGATGGCTGGATGGCATCACCGGCTCGACGGACATGAGTTGGAGCAACCTCTGCGAGTTGGTGATGGACAGGGAAGCCTGGCGTGCTGCAGTCCATGGGGTAGCAAAGAGTAGGTCACAGCTGAGTGACTGAACTGGACTGATCAGCAATGTCAGTGAGACCTGAGGCTGGAGCACCGCAATCGTGTTTGGCTTCCAATGCAACAGAGGAGGAAAACAATGCCCACCCGTGACCCCCCTGTTCGGTTCCAGGCAGTCATGCGGCCAGATGGAAGGGCAGAAAACTGAAGTGCACTTAGAGAGCAGTGGGAGATGACTCAGGGGCGGGGATGCCTGCCTTGAAAGGAAAAGATAAAAGGTGCTAAATCTGTACAGCTCGGCTAAGTGGTGACTAAGAGGGTGACACGACAGCAATCTACAAATATTTGAAAGGTGTAAACACAAAAAGGAGGGGAAATGCTCAGCCTGAAAACAGGGGGTGTAATTATTAGGGGAAGGAAAATCTGGATGAAATATCGGAAAAACTTAGTGTGGGGATGACTACGGGTTATAAATAAGGTTCCTGAAAGGAAAAGGGAATTATTTGATCCTAAAGCTGAAAGGTGGCCATGAGGCCTGTCCCTCTGCTTCTGGGAAAGCAGCCTGGACCAGGGGACTTTTATTTTCTACATTTATGGAGAGACTTCTTAAGTAAATCTAAGTCAAAATACTTCTGCTTTAAGTACTGCTTCTTGAAATTTTAACCAATTTTGTTGGTCAAACCACAGAAGAGACAAAATGACTATTCTGGTGGGGCTTTACCTGCTAGCATGTGACACATGCCTGACCAGCAGATACAGTGGAGCTAAGCAGAACCGGGGCACAGACAGCTGGGTAGAGCAGAGGACTGGATCATCTCACGTCCTGGAGCGTCTTCATCCCTAGTCTCTAAGACCCGGGTGAGCACTTGGGGAAGTGCTGCAAGCTCTGCAGAGAGGAGACCACGGACGCTCTCCCTTTCTTGCTATATAAACGCAGTCCCCTGGAGTGAATGTCAAGGACAAGGCATAGACAGAAAGCCGAAATAAGCTGCCTGTCACACTGACTGCACTCCAGTACCTCTGCCTGAGTCCTTGCTGCTGCAGTTGGCCAATGCATAACTCCCTGCCTCGTGGCAAACAGTAAAGAACCTTCCTGCCAATGCAGGAGACCTGTGCTCGACCCCCTGGGTGGGGAAAATCTCTTGGAGAAGGGGATGGCTAGCCACTCAAATATTCTGGCCTGGAGAATCCCATGGACAGAAGAGCCTGGTGGGCTATGGTCCCTGGGGTCGCAAAGAGTCAGACCTGACTGAGCGACTAACAATCAATTGGTTCCATTTCTCTGCTTTCCCCTGCCATCCTTACCCCCAAGAACAACAACAAAAAAACCCACATCACCCAGAGAGTGAGACAGTGAACTCCGTATTTAGAGAGTAAGACACAGCAGTCTAAGAAAAGTAACACTTCCTTATTTTTCTACTCTCTCCCTAAGCATGAAAAACAGAATCTAGCTCTTAAGCTTTCGGCACAAAACACAGAGACAGATAGGCAGCTGCCTGATGGTAAGGAACGTAGTTATCATCTGAATCCTTATGCCAAGCCAAACCCTTGCACGTGGCTGGACTGCAGAAACGAAGACATGTCTCAGGAATTTCCTGGCGGTCCAGTGGTTAGGACTCTGCCTGCCAAGGCAGGAGGTGATCTGTGGTTGGGGAATTAAGATCCCACAGGCCTCGTGGCGTGGCCAAATAAATAAATAAATAGAACTGTTTAAAAAAAAAAAAAAGGAGAAGAAGAATCTGATGTACCAAATAGTTTGCTTGCCGTCTTCTCTCATAAGATTTAAAGCAGAAATTGTTTGGAGGCCCCAAGCTGCAAATGTTGTCAGTGAGTCAGTTAACAATTGAGAACAGCAAACTGTCCCACTTAGGACCAGCTGGTCCAACGTTTTCACATTCCCAAAATGGCCCAAGGAGCAAGGCAAGCCATAGACCATTGGGTCCTAAGAGTTCTATAGCATATAAGGCCTCAATTTGTACTGAAAGGGTCAGAAACGAATGAGGGTTTTGCATTGTCTCAAATTCTTTATTCTCTCTCTTGTTCGCTAAACCACTATTTTGTTACCTTGGAGGAGGTGGCATCTTCTGGGCCAATTTTGGAACATGTCACTGGTAAGGCCCTTTCAGTGATGAGAAGAAAGGGATAAAAGAAGAATGAAGGAATCCTAATGAAAGGGATCACACTTCTCAGGTAACTGAAGTCAGGGGAGTCAGAACTGGGCAAGAGCTGAGACTGAAGCTGTTTCTAGTTCATGTTTCCAGCTGTTTGAGGGAGACTTTTAGGCTGCTTGATTTGGTCATGTTTGATGCATTCATTGAAAAGACCGGAAGCGAAGTTAATTGGCAAACAGGAGCAATGAGATCCAGTCTCCACAATGAGATGGGAGCGTTGGCTCCCCATGAAGAAAGGGAGGGGTGGGGAGAGGCCAACCATAGGGAAGAACAAGTTTCTCTGGCACAAGAGTCACATGGTGTGAGCACTAGGAGAGGGCGACGTTTTGAGTCTCACCTCGTGGGTTGTCAGCCCAACACTGGTGGATCCCATTCTGCAGTTACCTGAGGGAACGGACATGCCACTCCTCTCTGGAGCCTCAGAGAGTAGATATTCAATAACTGTCTGCCAAACACATACCAGAGAGTGAAAACAGATGCGGCACACCTGGAATAACCGAGTTCCTGCAAACATACTATACCAGTTAATGCCTGGTGAATTTACCACAAAATCTTGTAACTCTCACTTCTGGGACTTTAAGGAGAGAGAGTGTTAGATGCTAAATCACTGACCGCTGTCTGAGAAGGAGACAAGGAAGGGATGGCTTAGAGGCCTCACGCTGGATGGCTGGGCCAGGGGGGTACAGAACTGGCTTCACCAACTTGATTTATCATTGGCTTTAGACACCAAAGACTCATTCCCCAAAGGGAGAGGAGCTTTTTCAGATGGAGCTGGAGTGGCAGATGATAATGGGGCTAGCATCAGAATAACCTTTTATGATTTGTCCCACCGCAGAGCAAGAGATGGAAAACGATGATTTTTTTCTTAAAGGGAGAAAAAACTCTCACTGACAAACGAGGCTGTTCCCGTCCTGTGACATGTCAAGTGCACGGCCGTCAACAAGGCAGCCAGGCTTTCTCTGGGGGTGTGTTTGTGAAGGGGAGGGTGGAGATGGCAGGCTGGCTGCTTCCCGACACACATGTTCATTTGGGGGTTTGCGGCAAGCAGCAGCTGCAATAAGATCACCACCAACCAGGAGCAGAATAAAACCACCATGCCCTCTAAAAATGCTTTCCATTGGGTTTCTCCTAATTATCCCTATCAACACAGTCACTTCACAACATTACACAGAAAACAAAGCATCTGAGGTCAAGAGCTAGGTCCACAATGGTCTTTCCAGAGACCAGAGAGCCACATGACTCCAGCGCTTATGAAACACTGTGGCACCATGGAGACCGAACCTAACAAGCCCAAACCCGCGTCTGAGTGGTGAGGGGGAGTCGGTTTCTATGAGAACCTTAACGTTAGCTTTTCCTGACTTATTTAAACATGTAACTTTATCTCTGAATCAAAACTTAGACTTCTAAAACATAAATGTCATTTTTGGTACCCCCAAATCCTCATGTTGGGTCTTTCAAATTCCCTGTTCGTGGATAAAGAGACCAACCTGAATCTCCTGTTCGGGCTGGTAGAGAAGAGCTCCAGGGAAGGGGGAAAGCCACGGGAAACAAGCACATGGATCCTGCAATCCCAGCTTCCAGGAGGTATCCTGCCATACACCTGGCAGCCAAATGTAAACGCTGCTTACTCGCATAAATTTAGAGTGACTTTTTCTAAACCAAGCTGTGTTGTTATTTGAACAAAATGCTTCTGAGATGTGTGGAGTACACTTTCAAACCACTGCCTTTCTTGAGCTTTCCACTCACAGAAAATTTCTCTGAGCTTCTCCTCCTGAGGCAAGTGAAAGCCCAATGTCTAGAGATTAGTATGCTCAGCTAGTGGAACTGGAGAAGAGAAAAACCAGCGACTGGCAGGAATATTAAGACCCCTGGAGCAAGGGGAATGAATAAGACTGTGAGCTGAGATGTTGTGAGGAAGAGACCTCCACTTCAGCCTCTTTATACTTCAAGGAAGAAATGAAAACAAGCCAAAAAGGAGAGGAATTCTGAGAAACCAAGGTTCTTAAAGAGCACAGGCTGATTGTGGATGCAGAAATACATCCTATCCTGATAAGTAGCTTGAATTCTGGACTACGGATAAAGACCGGCATTCACTTTTTTTTTTGTTTGTTTTGGTTTAGTTTCACAAAAAAGGGGTCAGCAGACAGCTTCCTGAGGACTAAGTCCAACCCTCCGCCTGTTTTTGTACAACCCATGAGTTAAGAATGGGGTCTGCATTTCTGAATGGTTGCAAAAGAAATATTCTGTGGCACGCGAAACACATGCAGTTCAAATTTCAGCGTCTCTTTCCTCTTCAGAGAAGAGGTGGGTTGACTCTTGCCTGTTGTAAAACTGGGTAAAAAAAAAAAAAAAAAAAAATCCAGGCAAGGCAGAGTTTCACTTCTAGAACCAGAGGATCAGTACAGGCGACAGCATGAGGATATCCTAAACAAAGACACTAAAAAAAAGGCCACGGCCACGTAGCTGAAGAGGTAAGAAGCCAGCACACGTGGATCAAGGGAAGCCGATGCAGCCAACAGCAAGCACGGGCGTGTGCCTGCTCACTGGCTCTCTAGCACTCTGTTCTAGGAACGTCGTCACTCTGGTGCCCACCATCTTCCCCTGTATTCCCACTCTACTCCAGCAGACCCTATTCAAATCTGTGAACTTTCCAGGGTTGCCCTTCTCTGTTTACCACAACTGCTTCCTTCCAGTCCAGAACAGCAAACTCTCACTATCACACTTCTCGCTGGTACTCAGACTTCATCTTTCTACCCTTCTTGGAAAAGTAACTTGATCTCTGCATGCACTCGACACTGTGCCCCAACGCCACGGTGAAGGTCTTTCCCTTTCCTCCTTTCTCCTGGGTCCTCTCCCTGGGCTGCTCGTCTTATCTCCTGCTGTTGCCCTTAGTTATGCCTTGGGCCCCTTCCTTTCCACTCTCTGCAGCCTCCCTTGGAAAGCCCATCCATTTTCACGTTCTCCATCACTGTGATCACCTGGAACCCACAGGCAGGTAAGCCTGAACTGACCTCTAAGCTCTCAAGGAGTGTCTGACAATCCTCAAGGGTCTGGTCGACATCTCCCCTTGACCGTCCTGTCAATCCCTCAAACTCAACCTCATCTTCCTGCTAACTCTCTTTCGCTCCTTCCATTGTACCCTAGTCTGATTGCAGCACTCAGTTCAGTTCAGTTCAGTCACTCAGTCATGTCCGACTCTTTGTGACCCCATGAATCGCAGCACGCCAGGCCTCCCTGTCCATCACCAACTCCCGGAGTTCACTCAGACTCACGTCCATCGAGTCAGTGATGCCATCCAGCCATCTCATCCTCTGTCGTCCCCTTCTCCTCCTGCCCCCAGTCCCTCCCAGCATCACAGTCTTTTCCAATGAGTCAACTCTTCGCATGAGGTGGCCAAAGTACTGGATTTCAGCTTTAGCATCAGTCCTTCCAAAGAAATCCCAGGACTGATCTCCTTCAGAATGGACTGGTTGGATCTCCTTGCAGTCCAAGGGACTCTCAAGAGTCTTCTAACACACCACAGTTCAAAAGCATCAATTCTTCAGCACTCAGCCTTCTTCACAGTCCAACTCTCATATCCATACATGACTACTGGATAAACCATAGCCTTGACTAGATGAACCTTAGTTGGCAAAGTAATGTCTCTGCTTTTGAATATGCTATCTAGGTCGATCATAACTTTTCTTCCAAGGAGTAAGCGTCTTTTAATTACATGGCTGCAGTCACCATCTGCAGTGATTTTGGAGCCCCCAAAAAAGCACTAGCAACCCTTTAAGTCTAAAATTCTCACCTATATTTGATTTGTCCCTACTTTATCCACATAACCTACTGATTGCTACATCTTATCGATCCCATTAATTCCACCTCCACAGTTGTTTATGTAAACCATGGGATCTTCTGAATCCTCAACCTGACTCTGCTTGTTCAGGCTCCTGTCACTTCTGGCCAAGTCTTCTGATCTACCTGCCTGCCCTTCATTTCTCCCATCCTGATTCTTCCTTCCTTCCTGATTTCCCTAAAACTCTTCAGTGGCTTCCAAAGGTTTACCATATACAATCAGAAATCCACAACCTGACACTCTGGGCCTTCTAAAATCTGGACCAATTCCTTGGGACCATATGCAACATCCATCATCCACTTGACAGCCCTTCAAATACATGAAGGCAGTAAAACATTTATTTTCTCTCATCCTCATGTTCTATTTTCTCCAGTCTAAACATCCCCAGGTGTTCACAAGATGTGAGTTTTTGACTTCCTACCATTCTACTGCTTTTATTCCTTGAAAGTAAAAGTGTAGTCACTCAGTTGTGTCCAACTCTTTTCGACCCCATTGGCTGTAGCCCACCAAGCTCCTCTGTCCATGGGATTCTCCAGGCAAGATTACTGGAATGGGTTGCTGTTCCCTTCTCCAGTGGATCTTCCCAACCCGGGATCAAACCCAGGTCTCCTGCATTGCAGGCAGACTCTTTACTATCTAAGCCACCAGGGAACTTACATCTTCCAATAGGAAATACCTTTAGAGCGGACTTCATTGAGATGTCTGATGGGGTAGTGGGGCTCATTCACTGGGAGCAGCCCTTCTTATATGCTGCAGAGAGGTACCTCTGGATGTGAACTTGCCAAGTTGGACTGATTGGGGAGGGGTGTGCAGAGACTGTGGACCAGCACTACTCCCCCCACCATGACCAGAGTTAAGACGTTTACTCCAGGCAGGAGGCTGCAGCAAGAGACAGCTCCATCAGTGCAGAAGCAGCCCCTGGGATGTGGGAGCTCTTGAAGGGGCTGTGGGGAGCAGTGGGGCCCATCCTGAGGAAGGCAGCAGCCTCTATGGCCTCCATTCCAGCCCGCCTCCATTCTGCTTTGCAGCAGTCGCCCAAGGCACCGTGGAGACCCTGGTGGTGTTGTGACAAGCGTCTATTCATTTCCTCTCTCATTCACGGGGCTCTCGGGGATAAAAAGGAACAGCAAACCCAAACCACTGCCTCGAATCCACTTTGCAGAATTCAAGGAAAGAGAGTTCTATTGAAGTGATTATCTGCTCTGTTTGGGAGACCAGAGGGAAAGAAAAAGATTTCGGCATCCAGTGCCTACCATGGATGCATTCCTGCAGAAACGACGACTGCAGCCATCACTGTGGCCAGTGGGACACTGACAGCGCGGCTGGCACTTAATTGAGGCTGTTTAGCTCCTGTCACAGTGTGGCAACGGGGCAGCAGAGCACCCGGATCTGAGCTGTGACGCAGGACACAAAGCTTAGCTGAAAAGCAGGGGAGGAGGGAGCACGGGGAGGGAGAGAATCAGGGACCTGACAGACAGGCTGCCTGATTTTTTGCAGCGAGTGGGAGATATTAACCTGTCTCACCAGGCTGGGCCTGTCTTCAAGGCAGAAGAAAGCTGCTCCAGTGGGCTTATTACTCACAGCTGCGGGACAGCTTGTGCCACAAGCCCCAGACGAGAAGCCTGCTCTGAAATTGTGTACATTTCTAACAAGGCTGCGAGTCACCGGCGAGGAAGTGGCAGTGGCGTCTTTAGGGTGGGTGGGGACGATCAACTTCCCCAACACAGCTCGCAATCAAGCATGTTGCCCGATGGTGATTCTGGGTGCTGTGACAACCAAGGGGGGGGGTGCACGCGCATGCACACACTTGCATGTGCTCACACATCCAAGGAAAGCGGTGCAAAGAGGGGAGCAAAGGGGAGGCAGACTGAAGAGCGGAGGAAGGAGGTACTGAGGAGGAGCAGGGGTCGTAATGACCCGGATGAGACACTGCTGTTCGCGGGGAGAGTGACACCAGGGCAGCATCCACCTACGGACTGGCACAGACACTGGGTGAGAAGGCCTGAAGGGCAGAGGCCAGGGACAGGAATGGGTGGATTCCTCAGCAGGGCAAAGGCCAGAGTCAAGTTTCGTTTCAGGGAGAAAGGAGATATGAGCCACCCTTCTGCTGCCCCTGCCCTGGACACGTCTTCCCAAGCCCTAGACTGCCTATAGGGTCCTTCCATCATCCTGAAAACTCACAGTGCTGGCTTGTTTGTGCTGTCTCTGTTCTCAGTTCACGCTTCACCATATCTGAGCCTCACTCCCCATAAGGCCAGCCTTGTCAGGGATCACAACCAGAAAGAAATGCCCTCGGTGGGAGACTTTCAGACCATGGACAGCAGCTCCTCTGGGGTTAGAGAAAGTACATGCTCTCTCACACACACACAAGTGTGACCAGTGTTTCTTCCCTCAAGTGTGCCCCCTTCCCTATCTGCCTAGCAGGACCAGTGCTGGGGAATTAGAAGCTTGTTACAAGGCACCTATGTTTACAATAAATGCCAGAGGGCACATTCTTATAAGAAATCTGAGGGGCTCTGAAATGCTGTATACCATATGTGGTCGCCTGTTTTATGTGACTGTTTTTCTGTTTCCAT
Source organism: Aepyceros melampus (assembly GCA_006408695.1). NCBI lineage: Eukaryota > Metazoa > Chordata > Mammalia > Artiodactyla > Bovidae > Aepyceros > Aepyceros melampus. The sequence continues at coordinate 829,900 of SJXQ01003498.1, forward strand.
AGTTTGTGTCATTAAATAATCCTTTGTTCTCTTAAAATATATAACAGGGACTTCTCCGTGGTACAGTGGTTAAGGCTCTGCTTTCCAATGCAGGGGGTATGGGTTCGATTCCTGGTCAGGGAGCTAAGACCCCACGTGCCTCCTGGCCAAAAAAACCAAAAAAAAAAAAAAAAAAAAAAAAAACTTTAAAAAAGAAATTTAAAAAATGCAATAAAACAAAATGACAGTCTTGGATTGGGTTCTTCCTTTCTGGACCCTTGCTCCATACTCTAGCAAGTCCTCCAGCCCAGATGGACTCCTCGAGGTCACAAGGCAATCAGATACCCTGGCACAAGGAACTCTCCGGCTATATACCTGAGGACCCAGGGACAAAAAAGGAGAAGCCTTCTTCATCCTAGGGCAGCCATCGAGGGAGACACTGACTCCTGAATGGCAGAGGACAGGTGTTGGTAAGAGGGTGGGGGCGTGAGGAGGCCAATTTCCTAGCATAACAGCCGAGAGAAAAACGAAAACAAGAGAAGTGTTTCATATGGAAGTTGTCTCCCCTCGTGTCACTAAACTGGAAAATTCTATAGTCTGTATTTCACCCACCCTTAGCCAGCTGTTCTTGCTTGAGTCAGGAGAAAGGAAAATGCTTTGAGTGGGGAACAAGGGATTTCTCCTGGTCAGCCTGGAACCACAAGGAGCTCAATCACTAAATGATGACTCTGGGGACCACAAAAAGGGCGTTTCTTCCTCTATCTATCATAAAGCCAATTGGTATCCTATAGAGTGAATGAGAACATAACCAAACTGCTGCTGTTCAGTGACCCAGGCCTACCCCATGGAAAGAAGCCTGCACGGCCGCTTGCAGCCGTTGGGGCAGACAGGATCAAAGAATACATATGGTGGAAGTCTGGAGGCACTGAGTTCAGTCACCTTGTGTGGACCAGGAGAGCTGGCACTAATAATCTGCTAGGACCCTAAAGGTTCTTATTTCCCTGTTACCCATGTTCTGAGATTCTAATGTATTAATCTTTGTGGATGGTTGATGCAGTTTAAAATACCGTCGGCCTGGGCTGCCATTCCCTCCCGTGGGGTTCAAAATAACTCTGCACAAATCATTTTTGCTAACCACTCACTTGGGCAGCTCTTCCCTGCCAGAACACACACGTCTTATGTAATGGCAGGAGCTGCCCAGCCTGCTGAGAGGAGGGCGTTCCCAGAGCGCAGCTGCCCGCGGCCCCTCAGGCTCAGCACAGCCCGGGCTTGGAAGCCAGCTCTGTCCCCAGGCCCAGGCTCCCTCAGCAAGAGAAGACCCCCAGGGGATTCAGGGGCTCCTCAGGAAGGTCATCCCATTCCAGCCTGCCTTAGAAATCGTGCAACCGGGATGTTCTGCGACCATTTCCAGGGCAAGGGTTGACTCTTAAGATTTTTGGAAAGTGATGAGTAGGGGAAGGAACCCAGCGCCTCTCCTCTGAGGATTCACACAGTTCAGGGTGGACGACAGAAACAGACAGAACACAAAGCCATAGGAGGAGTGGAAGGGGAGAGGGGCCACAGGATGCCTCACGAAGCCTGCTCCCACACTCAGGCCTTTGAGACACCTGCTGGTCCTGGCCAGGCTTCCCTGTTAACCCTTCCTCTCGGTGCCCCTCTTGTTCCCCTCAGTCTCTGAGGTCAGAACCTCCTCTCTCGACTGCTCCTTCAACCTGCTCCTTTGCAGCTGCTTTCTCCTTGAAACCCCAATCCTGGGCAATCACATTCACGCCCTCTGCTTTAGATTCCATTCTAAGTGGATGCCTCTCAGTTTTCATCTTTACTTCAGACCTTTCTATCGAATTCATCTGGACCTGCAAAAATCCGCAGGCGTCTAACATTCAAGGTTTCAAAGCTGACCTAACAACCTTCTCCTTGCAAACATCCTATTATTGACAAGCCAGAAAAGTGACCATTCTCTCTGTGCCATCCTCTATTATCAAATAACCAGCAAAATTCTACATCAGAACCTTCCTGGCCAGATCTGTTCTTTCCTCTTCATCCCCATCTTGAAGCCTAAGTCCAGGCGTCCCCCGACCACACTTCCTGACTTCAGTGTGGATTCCCCCAATCTAGTCTTTGTATGTGGTAAAAGTAATCTCTTTTTAAGAGATTATATGGACTTTTGCTATATCTAATAACCTGGATGAAACTCAGACAAAACCTGGATAAAATAAAGTTGAGTAAAGTAAGACTATAACTCCAAGTACGATGGCCAAGAGAGGCAAGACTCATCTATGGTGACAGAAGTCAAAACACTGGTTATCTCTGAGGGGAAGGCCATTATAGAGCCTGCTGGAATGCGAGAAATATTCTGCATCTCCATATTGGGGTAGTGGTGACCTGGAGTTATACATGTACTGTTATAAACATAAAATTAATAAAGCTGTATACTTAAGATTTGTGTGCTTTATTATGTAATAATCTTTCCTAGAGCTTAAAAAAAAAGATGATGCATTATCCACCATTCATTGCTTCCTTGCTTCCTGTTACCTATCTTAGGAATGACTAACCTGGGGAGTAAGGGGCTGGGACAGAGTGTGCGTCAAGAATGTGTCTGTGCTCAGCTGTGTCTGACTCTGCAGCCCCATGGACTTTAGCCCACCAGGTTCCTCTGTCCAGGGGACTTCCCAGGCAAGAATACTGGAGTGGGGTTGCCATTTCCTCCTCCAGGGAATCTCCCCAACCCAGGGATCAAATCTGCGTCTCTGTCATTTCCTGTGTTGGCAGGAGGACTCTTCACCACCTGGGAAGCCCTACGATAGGCTTGGGCTAGTGTTTGCCAATCCAATGAAGTTGTATGAAAATCTCTGTGTGGTCCTGTATTTTCAGAAGACTGGTAGCCTTCTTCAGATTTATCATCCATAGAGAATGCCTACGACTTTTCTTTGAGATATAACCTAAGCAGCACAGACACAGGGCGCTTCAAAGACAAGGAGTCTGACTTTCCAAACTCACCTTTAACCACTGTTCCTCTTACAAGAGACATGCTAGCCGTATTAAACGATCTGTATTTTGAGTAACAATGCTTTTTCAAGTTTCCTCTCTTTCCTTGTCTGGTTATACCCCTTTCCTCATCGTCTGTATCTGGCAATTTTTGGAGAGAGGCCTATAACTCTCTAAGATGCACAAAAAGGTTGCTGATTACTCTAAATAGCAAAGAAACTGAACTACGAGGTAGGGTGAACTAAACAACTCAGAGGGGAAACTCAGAAGTCCAGCGAAAAGACTGTTGAAGGAATGAATGAATCACAGTACTTGGACCCAGTGCTTTTGTAGTAAAGAAACTGAAGACCTCTGCTTATTACATATGAGACGAGAGAACAAAGATTCAATGAGGAAAGAATCAGGGGTCAAAGTTAACAAGATAACATGGAAAGGGATAACACTTACTGTCTAAACAGAAGATGGGGGGTGAGGGGGTGTGACAAACACGGTTTAATACAAGTTCATGTATAAAGGATCTAAAAAACACATCCACTGTCCACAATTCTATAATATACAAAACCTAACGGAAAACTTGGAGGATGGAAACTGCTTATCTTTCCTAGGTTTCTAGACTAAAACACAAAAGGAAATGCCTGTAAGGACACCTTCATGAATCATCTAAGCATTTACAGAATCACAGCATTTTACAGTTGGGAAGAACCTTAGATATCGTTGAGCTCAAACTATTTTCACATAGGAGGAAACAGGAAATCATAGAAGTTAAATGACCTACACAAAGTCACATGCCAACTTGGCTATGAGACACAGATTATAAGCCCTATCTTTTGACAGGCAGTTGTTCTTTGCATTGAATCCTATCAGTTCAGGCTGAATGCACTTCATCTTAGGCTGCCCAGTATCCTGCTTTAGCCTACAGAATTCTGGTTTGGGGGATCTCTTCCTGAGCAGACATATAATATAATCTGATTGGCTATGTTGGCTTTTATAAAACACATTACGAACTTGTTGGTATTATCATAGCTAGGTTTATGTATCATTGAAAGGCTTTTTTGGGGACATATGTCAGAGAATATAGACACGTCAGAAAGAAATTAGTTTAACAAGTAATAGCTACTGTAATCTGAATGGTAAATCTCGCTGTGGTTAAGCTCCAGATCACAGATGGTAAAGAATCTACCTAATGTGGGAGACCCAGGTTTAGTCTCTGGGTCCAGAAAATCCCCTAGAGAGGGGAATGGCAACCCACGCCTGTGTTCTTGCCTGGAGAATCCCATGGACAGGAGTCTGGCAGGCTACAGTCCATGGTGCCACAAAAGAGTCAGACACAACTGAGTGACTACACTTTTTAAGTACTTTTTAAAAACACGCATCACACTATTTAATACTTAGAGCACCTTAATGTACAGATGAGATAACTGAGGAAAAGACAGGTTAAATAATTTGCCCTAGATAACTGAGTTTATAAATGGCAGATCCAGAATTTGAGTCTGTTCCTATGAGTTGGAAATTCTTATTTGGGATGAATTCACTATAGTATCTCCATAAAAAAAGACATCTCACAGAATTCCCAGGGTCAGAGTAGGGTTGGAGTTGCTAAGAGATCCTTGGGATTATCTTTGTCCACTTCTGTCATTTTATACATGAGGGAGTGGAGCTAGCCTCATACCCGAAGCCTTCTGTCTCTTAAATCATTTACTTTCTCCTATACACTGCCTCACTGCACGAGACTGCAGGTTCCACTTCGACATGTGGCAGGAAAACCAGCTCAGGACACTCCCCTCCTCTCCTGGTTGAAGGCGCTCACAGTGACAGACTTGAGAAATGGACATGCTGCGGTGATGCTCTTCCTCAGGATGCGGTGGCTGGGTAGGTTGCTCATGCCCACCTGCCACCCTGTACAGTATTTCCACCATGTCCCAAGTGTCAAAACTCGAGACCGGGAGTCCACCTGCCAGTGCATGGGAGGTGGGCTCAATCCCTGATCAGGGAAGACTTCACACGCAGCAGAGCAGGTAAGCCAGTGTGCCCCAGCTCCTGTACTCTAGAGCAGGCATGCCACACGACTGAAGCCTGTGCACCTAGAGTCTGTGCTCCCCAGCAAGATAAGCCACTGCAACGAGGAGCCTGCATACAGCACTGGAGAGTCGCCCCCGGCCACAAGGAGAGAAAGTCCATGCAAAAAAGCAGCAAAGATGCAGTGCGCCAAACATAAGTAAAATTTTAAATACTTAAGAAAATCCAAACCAAACCAAACTCCAGACAAAGAAACAGCCACAAGGATCATGGAATGACAGAGGCAGCCCACTGAACACCGAGGAGGCAGGGCTGGAGAGAAATCAAGCCTGACGTTCACTCGTTCTCTCTTAAAGAGTGAACAACAATTGGCCAGAGGAACACCTATCGAGCAAAAGTGTGGGGACTGGCTGCTTACTGATCCTCCCAATATTTGTAACAGCAAGAAGGATGTGACACAAGGCGAGCAGGAGCAGGAGGAGGAGCGAAGTCCTCTCCAGGTGTGCCTGGCAGGGCACGGAGTTTCTTCTGAGAACCACAGCCCAGGTCAGGACATTTGAGAGCTGATGTGTAATTGCTGGAAAGCACAATGCCCGATCTTCCTACTGCACTCGCTTCTAAGGTAGAAAAATGAACCAAGGAACCGGCTTATTAAGAACACATAACTGCTTCCTAGGCATTCTTTCTCCCAACAGATTTTGTTATAATTTCACAGAATCTAAAAAGGTAATAATTATTCTAACACTGTATACATATCTACTATCTAAATACAGTTTTTCATGTTATCAGTCAGATTTCTAATTAAAATTATGATCTATTTGAAAAACATTATCACAGCTTTCTTCTTCCCTCTGTCATCGTCTAATCATCAAACCTCTGCAGAGGCATCCAAAGGGGGACAGAAAGTAAAAAGTGGATTCCGAACTCATCAGCAGTTTGCAAAAATCTTTAACTTCCTCCTACCATGGATCTGGCTTTCTCCCACATTACCTACACACACCAGGCAAAAGGGACTGCAGGTCTGTTCTACTGAGACAACTTTCAAAACCAAGAGTGGGTTAAAGGGGGACACAGATATTTGATTGACAGGAGGTCACATTCCACTGGCAGAAGAATAAAGAACTTGTCTCAATGGAAGATCGGAATTGAAAAGCTTAAAATATTCTTTTAAAAAAAGAAACATTGTTCTGACATCCAAAGAGGACAAATCAATTGGTCTCCTCCCTCAGTCCCTGAAAAGGAGGAGGAGGAGGAAATGGCGGAGGACTAAGTGCCAGTTTCATCCTTAATTAAGCCATGTGACCTTGGCCAAGTAACAACTTCTCTGAGTCTCAGTGTTTCCACTTGGGAAACAGTGAGAACTATATAACCCATCCTATCCCACAGCGTTGTTGTAATAAGCACCCAGCAGGGAAAGTATGTGAACACACTGAAAAGTATGTATTACTATACAAGCTATCTTTTATTATCTTTTAGAGGATAATCATCCTGAAAAGTTTTAGTATATTTGATCATGGTCTAAACCAGTGCTTCATGGGAGATCCAATGACCACCAGAACACTCTTGGACTTTTCGGAAATATTTTTAGGAACTTGAGCTTCCAGGCAAATGCAGAGTTACCATACTCTTATGTAAAAAGATACTGCAAGAAAAATACAACACAACACTAATACTTTTGATTGTAAAGAACATGGCAGGAGTAAGAAGCAGCCAGGAGGGATAGGGTGCTGATTAGGAAGAAATGGTCTGCATCTCCCAGACGCCAGGACTTATTTCTCACTGAGGTTTGTGAAGCATGAAGAACAGACAACAGCTGGGAATTTAGGAAGGGAGTAAATCAAGCTGCTGGTATTCATGTTCCCAGAAAAAAAAAGGCATGGATGGCAACAAGTGATAGTTACAGGAAAGCAGAAATTACATTCCTTGCTGATTTTCCCCATTGTCAGTTTAACAGATTTTTCTCCACCACTGCCATCGCTGCCACTAACTTGTATGCAAGGCATCAGGGTGGCATGGCGTCCTCTCCCTAGAAGCCACTGTTAAATACGAGCCTACTGACAGGCTGTCGTTGCTTTTTAGTTGCTAAGTCGTGTCCTACTCTTTGAGATCCCATGAACTACAGCTCACCAGGCTCCTCTGTCTATGCGATTATTCCAGCAAGACTACTGGAGGCTCCTCTGTCTATGGGATTATTCCAGCAAGACTACTGGAGTGGGGTGCCATTTCCTCCTCAGGGGATCTTCCTGACCCAGGGACTGAACCCTCACCTCCTACATTGGCAGGTGATTCTTTACCACTAAGCCACCAGGGCCAAGACTGCCAACTCCTAAAGCAGGAGAACTTTTTCAATGTTCCTATCTTCCTTTCCCAAGCCTGCTACCAACTAATAGATCTCTCACTCAGGGGTTGTGCAAACACCATGTGGGAGCGTTTAGAAAACTGTGGGAGTCGTCTACTTATGTGCCTAATGTTTCCTCCAGGAAAGGGTGCTAGGGCATTCCAGAGGGGGAGTTAAGATGTTAAACATCCTTCAATTCATGGGAAGTCCAGACAAGCAGGGAAAAGTTCTACCCTAAATGCCACAACTGCCTCCTGCTGGGAAAGATGCAATTTGGCCTCCTCTCCCCCATCAGCTCCAAGAAGGCAATGGCACTCCACTCCAGTACTCTTGCCTGGAAAATCCATGGATGGAGGAGCCTGGTAGGCTGTAGTCCATGGGGTTGCTAAGAGTTGGACATGACTGAGCGACTTCACTTTCACGCATTGGAGAAGGAAATGGCAACCCACTCCAGTGTTCTTGCCTGGAGAATCCCAGGGACGGGGAAGCCTGGTGGGCTGCCGTCTATGGGGTCACACAGAGTTGGACACGACTGAAGTCACTTAGCAGCAGCAGCAGCCCCCGTCAGCTACACTCACCCTAAGCGAACAACATGCTGGACCCTGTACATGCTTCGCATTTCAGTTTCAAACCTAGCTGCCTCCATCTCCTGGCTCAGGTCAGAACATAATGATTTTGGCCTATGGCTGTTGAACAACTTAGAGAAAAATAGATCAAATGGAATGCACTCATCAGAATAAGCTAAAAAGTAATTGCAGATTTGAAATAGAGGTTCTAAAGAGGAAAATATGCTCCACTCAAAACTTTTCTATAGACTTCAAGAGATCACAGTAACATTTGAACTGATGCTTCAAGAAGCTCTGGTTCTGAGTTGGGAGCGATCTGTTAAAAAAAAAAGGTGATTTTAGTACACGCTTGCCAAAATGCAAGGCACAGAGATCAAAGTCCATGGAGGGGAAGTCCCTGCCTTACGACTAACAGCTTGTGACTGTGACAAGGCTGCTCCATTTCTTTGGGCCTCTGTTTTCTCATCTGTAAAATGAGACGTTGGATAGTTTGCAGCATTTGCTCCAGAAAGGCTATTAGAAGCCGCCTGGAGGACAGGACTAAAAAGAATGAATACACTGGGCTTGATTGCTGTGACCCACACCATGACCAGGCCTTCAGGACTGGTATACGCTAGCCAGAACGAAGAAATGAGAACCACGTATTAAAAGACAAACATCGGAAATCTGGGGATCCTTAAGGCTAGAAAACCCACCCAGGTCCCACCTACTGTTGGTCAACATTTAATGACGATTATTCTATGCTGTTTGGTAAAATTTACTCTGCAAGCTTTCTGCTTCATGGATGAATGAAACTTTTCACCAGAGAGATCTGAGGGCACAGAAATGGACACACAACAAGTCTTTGCACACGTCGAGAGAAATATACACAACATATGTACAAAGAGGCTGGTTTTGTTTAGCCTCAACTGAGATCATGTATTCTTCAGCAAATACTTGTGTTTGATTTCTCGTCAGCTTGCTTACACAGCACTATTTGGGTTTCAAGGCTTAATTTATTTGACTATATTCATTCCCATTCCCTATTTTCCTTCAAGTCCAGCAATTCAAAGTAGTAAGAAAATCCATCATGCAAAGTGCACTTCTTTATGCAAAGTGTACTTTGGTTTTACATTAGAACTCTGAAGTTACCTTTTCTTTTTAATAATGATGAGAAAAGGTATAAATTATGTGCATCAATGTGGTTATCCTACTGTGATACTCTCTTAACAAATTCTAAGAGTTACGCAAGATGATCTTAATATGCCGATAGGATCAAATCTCTGGAACACACAGATTATGTGCTATGAATGGTCAAGGCAATCAGCTCTCAAAGGTAATGCTAAGAAAGATGCTCTTTTGACTCTATAAAGGGCAACACAACTGTTGTTAAGTGTGTCCTGCTTGCTGATTTCAGCTAGCTTCATAACATATATTCTTTTCCTTTTCAGCAGGTCTCAAAGGCCTGGTAAGGAGCGGACACTGGCATTTGTGTTGATTTATTTTGGTGGCAAACGGACATATAGGAAATGGTAGAGAAGCTTGTTCCAACCCAGGCAATCTTACTGCTTTCATAAGCCCATAAAGATACTAAAAATGAAGCATCAGAACAAACAGAAGATGATGATGTCAATAGAGGAAAATGAGGCTGATTAGACAATCTCACATGGCAAAAGTGGTATTTAAATTTTGGTTGTGTTGGTTTTAGGTCTTTCTTTCTTGCAAAGGAGAGTTTTTTGCACGTGTCTGGTACAGTGGCAAACACTCAAAGAATTTAATTTTTGTTTTTGCTATCATTCTAAGGCTTCTTCTAGTTTCATGTTTCAGCTGGCTGTTCAAGTAGCTCAAAATGAAGATGTCTGAATCCAGACCTTACCACCTTGTAGCTTCATTTGTTTAAAAAGAAAGAAAACAAAAAATGTAAGAAAAAACCCTTTGAAGATACTGCATTAAAAAAAAAAAAAGGACACTGATTAACTACAGTAAGATTTTAGAAATATACTTAAGATACTACAGTGATATGTTAAAACTTCATGCTCTCTCGTTACCCAAGTAGGTGATTTAATTCTGAAAAACAGGTATGCATCAACATTATCCATGAATTCAGTAAGTATCTGGATAGAATGCTATGGCTGTGGAAAAACCTAGAGGCTCACACGTGAGGGTTTACAAGTTCTGAAGGCTAAGGATGCATTTAATCAATGTCCCCTCTCTTGCCAGGAAGAAGTAAAATTGACTTTTTATGGTCTGAGCCACCTCTGCCTATACCTCCCGAGTCTACCTGGGAAGAAAGGACACATCTGGCTCTAGAAAACTCTTCTGCAGGACCTAACTTCTCTTGAGCTTCCCCCTAAGCTCCATCCCCGGATGTTCCTAGGCAGCTGGCAGGTGGGTTTTGAACCTCTCAGAAGTGAACTTTCATTCCAATTTCACTGTAGCACTGCAGCATCTGATATAATCCCTTAAAGGCTCCCAGAGTCTGGCCCTAATCTCCCTCCTAAAATATAACTCAGAGAAGATGTGAATATAGATGGCAACACAGTCCATTTTTCTGCACAGATCAACACAGAAGGATCACGGTGAAATCAGATTTAGTGTCTGTTTTCTCAGCAACTGATACCCTTGGGGCTGTAGAACATAGCTAAATGGAATAAGTCATATAACCAGGCTGATTTGACTTCGTTATTAATTCTTCTCTACTTAACCTCAGCTGGGGCCTCACAAAAAGTAAGAAAAAAATAAGCTACGCTACACAGCAAAACTTCTGCACACCCTTCCATTTTCTAGATAACTATAATAAAATGTTTTCTTTCTTCTTCTGTTAGAGATTAGTGGTTTTAATCGGGAGCAGATCAACCCCCAAAGGGAGTGCGACACATGGGAGGAACACTTCTGCTGTTGCAGTGGCTGGAAGCAGGGACGCTGCTAAGGGCATTTAACGATGCTCAACTGGGCAGTCCCATACCATCAACTTACTGGGAATCCATAATGCAGATCCATTCTAGAAAGTGGAAAAAAACAGGGCATCTGTGCCAATAACTGTGATGCTGGTCCAGACCCTGTCATGTAGGGCTGGGAAAGGGGAAAGTGACAGAAGCAAAGGCCCTCTGGGCCCTTCTCTTCCGCCGCCGTTGGCTTCAGAAGACGAACAGGCCGCAGCGAGAAAAGCACATCTATTTCTGCTTTCATCTCCATCTGAGTAGACTGGAGAGGCACAGGAAATTGAGGGAGAACATGAACAAACTCTCCTGTTGGCTGATGTTTGCCAGTACTAAGATAAAATGAAAATCTACTCTCTCAACATGACTGACACCACACCGGTCTAGATTTCTGTATCATGGGAGAATACTGTGGCTATCAGTTGGAATTCATTCATCAACAAATATTTACCAAGCACCAACTATGTGTCAGGCACCATTGTACATGCTGTAAATGTAATACTGTGGACAGGACGCTTGGAGGCCACACAAAGAACTCCGGTTTTACTTTGAGTGAAATGGGAAGCCCTTGTAAGAATGGCATCCAGGGATGAATAAACATATAGACAGCTACATGTGTAGAAGTGTGTACATAAAAATGATTGCCATGTAGCCTGCTGGGGCAAGACTCCTAAGTGGTGTCCCCATGTACACGAAGCAGAGTCCCAAGGGCCACTGGCAGCTGATGTCTAGATACTGTTTATCCCATCTTCTCACTGAACAAAGACACAGGGCACATGGCACTGCCTGGGGAAGAAGCCTGGAGGGCGTCACCCCACCTCCTCCTGAGCTCATGGGCCGCTGCTGTTACACTCTCCAACACTCCTGGAAGGTGTTAAATCAGCCCATTTAACAAGAAGCCCCACACAAATCTAGCTTCCAACAGTATATTCATTTTTATTAACTGGTTAATTTAAAGCTGGCTTAGAACTATAATACTTTGGCCACCTGATGCGAAGAACTGACTCATTTGAAAAGACCCTGATGCTGGGAAAGATTGAAGGCAGGAGGAGAAGGGGACAACAGAGGATGAGATGCTTGGATGGCATCAACGACTCGACGGACATGAGTTTGAGCAAGCTCTGGGAGTTGGTGATGGACAGGGAGGCCTGGCGTGCTGCAGTCCATGGGTCGCAAAGAGTCAGACATGACTGAGCGACTGAACTGAATCAGCCAGCTGGCCAGTGTGTGGCATTGTCTTCCCTCTCTCTCCATCCCATACCCTCAACTTGCAACTCTGGTCCTACTTCCTGTGTGTGCAGAGAACCCAGGTGACTGAGAAGTCACTAGTTCTAGTCTGGTACTCATGTCTGATGCTTCTGGGTTGCCTCGCCCACACACACAACACAGGCTGGAGGAAGGCAGGGGAGGCGACTTGCTGCTCCTGCTGCAGGGAGCCCCGTGTGCCTCTTTCTCGGTGGAGCAGCCAGAGGGCCAGAGAGCAGGCGCATGTGCTCTGCATATTTAAGAATGGAGGAAAAAATCAGAATAATCAGTCTAAGACAATGTATTACATGTATCCAGGGGCTTCACAGAGACCTGAATCTCCATGGGGAACCAGAACCCTAGTGTTGTAGGACTCTCATTGTCATACCTGTCAGCCCTGACCCTCAAAGGAAGAGTAAAGCACTGTAGGGTTAGTCCTGGTTCTGCCTCTCAGGGCCACCAAGCACTGCTATGCCCTATACACCCTGATTCATTCTAGGGGGGAGGGGAGGCCATCTGCACAGATGGCATCAGGCCCCAGGTTCTTCACCTGAGAAACAGGGATCACATTTCAAATGCATTATAGGATTGTCATGCAAATGTCAGGTAATTCACTATTTAAGAAGCATCTACCAGTATTGGTAAATAGTAAAGTGTCTACTAAAGTAATTCAGAAGAGTTAACCATTTCCACTTCAACCCCGGGTGGGGCAAGGAAGAGCATGATATGATAGCTTATCATATCATAACAGGCCACATGAACCTTCAATATGGTCTGGCCATGCACTGCTAGCCTTCCGGCAGATTTTCCTGGGGTCTTTGGGTTCACCAAGTATCCTTACGTCCACTCCCCCTTCGAAAATGAGCTGAAGGTGCAGCTGAACACTTGCTAATCACAACCAAGTTAGCTGCAGCCCTTACCCTCATCACACAATTCTGGTCTAAGACTCCTGAGCCACCCTTTTCTGAATGATCCTCTACTATACAGCCAAGACTGATGAGGACAAGCCCACAATCCAGTTGCTGTTTAAAAGGTACACACCAAGTGGAAGAGAAACGGTAGCCTTCCACAGAACATGTTGGTCAGAAACAGGAACTTAGGGGGCTGTTTATCCACAGTCCAGGTTTAGAATCAACAAGACAGCAGCTGTAGCATCAGAGGAACCAGATGAGGGAACTAGTTCCAGTTCAACATAGGCATTGTCACATGACATGGTCATCAAATCCACTGCCACCTACACAGGACCAGTGCCTCCAAAGGATGGGACCGGCTCCAGTAGGAGAAGTTTCCAGCAGGAGTGAGAACTTGAACAGTAGGGCATGCTAGCTAGTGTACTACCAGTGGCCCCAAACACCACGCCAGCGTGGTCCTAACATTCACATCTCTATTCCACTGGCTCAGAAGTAGCAGGGACAACATGGTAAGGTTGTGTTGATGAAAAACCACACCTGGACTTACTTCTTTGGAGAGCTGGGGACAGAACTATAGGACTGTGCATTTTCATCATGTATTTCCAGTTCCCCTGGCCACAGAACAAAGGACAGACTGGTAAATGCTCAATTGCTACATAGCCTCTCACACAGGATTTCCTTGTTCTGGGAAATGCTTCCTATTGATTAAAGGCCCACTATAAAGCAGGCAATATTCCAGGTGTCAGGTTTCACTCTACGGTAGCAGACTAAGCAGAGGGAAATCCCTGCCTTCCTGAAACTTACACGTTAAGTAAAGGGAAAGGATATTAAATGCTTAAATCGCACAGTGTGATGGAAGCTGACGAGTGATATGTGGTAAACAGTAACGGAGATCATGCCAGGGAGAGGTCGGCCCTAATGCACACACACGTGCATACGCATGAACCCAAGTGTGTGCAGTGGGGCAGCCAGGCCTAGCGTGAGGAGATGACTTGTCGAGGTTTGCTTCCGACTTTGAAATCCAGCAGCAAGCCAGTAACAGTCACTGCCAGACAGGAAACGGCCCTCAGGACTCAGCTGAAGCTCCAGGCCTTCCTCGGAGCTCCTCCTGATTACTCTTTCTCCCACCAACTTCCACAGATGTTCTATGACCACATCTTCATTTGCTGCCTTGACAATTTGAATCTGGCTTCACAAGCACACCATTCTTCCCTAGTGCACTTGCCACTCCCATGCCACCTAACATGCTCTCCAGAGTTCTTGTGCACACAGTGGGACAATCAGAGCAAGTGGGGAGCCTGGGCTCTGCGTTTCAGGGAGCCTGCATGGTCACAGAGGAAGGCGATGGGAACAGAGACCCAGCAGGTCATGATTGTAGGAAAATCTTTGTTCGTTGCTTGGTTCGTTTGCACACAAGGATGGCATGCCAGCTCCACACCAGGCACTGGGCATACAGAGATGGGCAGGGAACATGCAGACATGTACACAGATCATCAGGATGCTAAACCAAGGTTTCCCTGACAGGACATGTCTAGACCTGGACTCCCGGGGGTGATGATGAAAGAGCAGGGGCCAGACACTCTACGCTGAGGGAGCAGAATGTGGTTCTGAACACTTCAAATGCCTCTGCTCAGGAGGAGGGCCTGGTGGGGGTGCAGGGAGGCAAAGCTAAAAAGATGAACAGGGCTCAGACCATGGAGAACCTGAAATGCCTTATTTTGAAGGCAAAAGAACCACTGAGACATTATAAGCAGAGGAATGATGTGAGCAGAGGTACATTTTAGACAAGTCTCTGTTACAGGGCGGACAGACCAGAACAACTACGAGAACACAAGCAGAAGCTCCATTAGGAGACTGGGATCCGGTCTGGAAGAAAGATTAGAAGAAATCGATTCTAGACACTCTATGGATTCCTGGTGTGATGCCCCAAAATGGAGTGGATGTTCGTCCTGAAAGGCCAGGACTCAGAAGCTCAAAAAGAGCCTTAAATTTCTGCTCAACCACAAATTTCCAAGGGCCAGCACCAAGGAAAATCTAACAACAGAACTCAGCCTGTCTCTTCTCCAACTCACTCTCCATCTACTTTTCTATTTTTAATCTCCTTTAAATTTACCAGTCCTATATTTTAAGGATGGGGAAACAGACAAGTTAATCCAAGTTAGTGAGGGCCCTTGCATAAGACATGGAGATCACACCAGGCCTTTCCTGGCTCTCAGAGCCAGCAGGGAAGAGGTGAAAAAAGCAACAGGGAAGGAGCTGCACACAAATGTCTGGAGATTGTCTGGATGATGGAAGTTATTACTCATCCTAATTTTTCTATTTTCACAAAATTGTCAACAATCATGTTATTTCTTTAAAACAACAACAAAACAGAAAAAGGAAACCACTCAACCCTCTCTTTAAAAAACAAATATATACATTAAAAAAAAAAGGAAGCTTGTTAAAACATGCGTCCCTGAGGAAAGCTATTAGGAACTGTACTGTCCTCTCTCTGGCTTTAAATCTTTGATGAGGGCTTCCCTAGTGGCTCAGCGGTAAAGAATCTGCCTACCGATGCAGGAGACACGGGTTCCATCTGTGGTCTGGGAAGACCCCAAAGTCTGAGGAGCAACTCAGCCCGTGGGCCACCACTACAGAGTCTGCGCTCCAGAGCCTGAGAGCCACAAACAATGAAGCCCGCGTGCCCTCGAACCCATGCTCTGCAACAAGAGAAGCCTCCAAGAGAAGCCTGAATACCACAGCTAGAGAGCAGGCCCCACTCGCCACAATTAGAGAAGGTTTGCGCAAAGCAACGAAGACTTAGTGCAGCCAAAGACAAATACATAAATCTTAAAAAAAAAAAAAAAAATTCCTTGACGATTTTCCATCCAAGTCTCCCTGGCAGGTGCCACCATGCTCACCTCATCCGCCGCCCCACCCAGGTAGAGGGCCAAGTGGCTTCCCCCCTGAGTCTCCACTCGCAGGGAGCATGAGTGATGGGCGTGCACCGGCTGCTCTCTCTCGAGATAAGTAAGGCGCAGCCCTCCACGGGAGATGCGGCAGATGTATATCAGCGTCCTAACCAACAGACATAAATGCCGTAACTCCAGCCGCTGCCCATAAATACCCAGTGGCAGGAACATCCTTAAACAGCCCACTGAGCCCAGGATTTAGGGGGCTTCCTTACGTGATCATGGGCCGAAAAGTGCTTTTAGAGGGGCTGCTAAAGAGGCATGTTAGGTAAACTCACAGATCACCCAAATAAATAAGGCTTTCTCGCTGTGTGGAGAGGCTGTGTGCCCCTTGCTCGGCAGAGAAGAGCGGGGAGAGGGTTATGGAGTCTAGCGGGCAGGGGAGGAGATTCTTCACCCACACGACCTCACTGCAGACACAGGGAGGCTCGTTCCGAGCAAGCCTGAGCGGGACAACAGGATACCCCGTCTCACCCTGCTGCGTGTCATCTCCTGGAGATTATGATGTTGCGGGACGCCTTCTCAGGACGACGCACTCCATGATTACGTTGGTTATCCTTTAACCACCTCCCATCATCTACTCCTGTCTTTAAGCCCAGGCCATCAATTTGGCTTTTCATACAAAGCTCTGCTCCTAAACCAGCAACTGGCTCATCTCTCCAAATCAGTGAAGCTCTCCAGCTCCCAGGAGAGGGATATATTAAGTATCAATCATGTGTATTATTTTACAATATAATTACTTTGGCAATTAATCCATAAGAAGCATTGCTCTCCAGATCCGAACTTCTGCCAACACAAATAACAAAGCTCTTGGAGAGCGGTCACATGGCTGGAGACTGAGATTCCAGGGGAAGAGAGACAAAGGCGGAGGCAGAAGAGGCTGCAGGGGGAGAGGAATCTCCCCAGAGTATGTCTCAAGCCTCGCTTCGTGAGACCAGCAGAGCCACTGCTTCATCAAGGACAAAAACAAACCCAAAGAAGCGAGGGAGGGACGGATATTCCTCCTGAGAAGGTAAAAAAGGCTTAGGCCTGCTCATGGGCTGTGTTCTGTGGGGAATGAAGATACGTATTTTCCAAGTGAGATCTGGAGCATGGCACCTCTTGACAGAAACCCACTGCTGGTCCAGGAGGCTGGGCCATTGTCTTATTCACTGCTGTGTCCCCAGAACACAGTGTACATCCAATAAATATCTGCTGAAGGGAGGAGGAAGGAAGACAGGTTGTGCAGACTCATCCCATCGAAAGGCACTCACCTAGCTGCTCTCTGTCCTCTCCATCCATCAGCCAATCTGTCTTCACCCACAGGACCAAGAAGTCTTTGTCAGTGAATTTTTAGAAGTCAATCCAATCTCCCAGATGTAACTGCTGTCAGTTTTGGCCTCATAATAATCTAATTAAACAGTAAGTAGCAACATTCACTGTTGAAATTTTCTATCCATTCCCCTCTCCATCCCTCTGGTGCAGAAGGAACAGTAAAAAGGCTAAGGTAAGAGCAGCAGCAGGAGAGAGCGGGGAAGGAAGTGTAATTGCCAAATTGGATAAGCAGTCTCTGAATACATGAAAATTAACAAGACTTGTTTTACAACAGCTTTAGATCTAAGTGAAAAAGAAATCACTGATAGGATGAGGAAAAAATTTCATTTGATTCAAAGCATTTAGAACTTTTCCTTGGTATTTCTCTTCTGTGTTAGTCGCTCAGTTGTGTCTGACTCTTTCTGACCTCCTGACTGTAGCCCGCCAGGCTTCTCTGTCCATAGGATCCTCCAGGGAAGAATACTGGAGTTGGCTGCCATTTCCTTTTCCAGAGGATCTTCTCGATCAAGGGATGGAAACCTGGTCTCCTGCATTGCAGGCAGATTCTTTACCATTCGAGCTACGAGAATATCTCTTACTATCCCCCAAAGGAACATAATGGTGGTAAATTAAGTAAGGGCAGACTGAGAGAGTGAAGGGAGAGTAAATGAGGAATCCAAGTAAAAGCACTGAGAACAGGTGCTGTTTCTCAGGCCCCACCACAGAAAGCATTCTGCCTGCCCCCCTTGCCTGTTCAGTTCAGTTGCTCAGTCATGTTCGACTCTTTGTGACCCCACGAATCGCAGCACGCCAGGCCTCCCTGTCCATCACCAACTCCCGGAGTTCACCCAAACTCATGTCCATACAGTTGTTGATGCCATCCAGCCATCTCATCCTGTCATCCCCTTCTCCTCCTGCCCCCAATCCCTCCCAGCATCACAGTCTTTTCCAATGAGTCAACTCTTCACATGAGGTGGCCAATATACTGGAGTTTCAGCTTTAGCATCAGTCCTTCCAAAGAACACTTGGGACACATCTCCTTTAGAATGGACTGGTTGGATCTCCTTGCAGTCCAAGGGACTCTCAAGAGTCTTCTCCAACACCACAGTTCAAAAGCATCAATTCTTCAGCACTCAGCTTTCTTCACAGTCCAACTCTCACATCCATACATGACTACTGGAAAAACCATAGTCTTGACTAGGCAAGAAAAAAATAAAAGTATCTTGGATAAATAAAGAGGAAATGGAATTGAGCTACAGAAGACAGGAAAAGGAATTGTGAATGAGAATGGTGTGTGGGAGGTGAAGCCAGAGGGAGGAAAAGTTCAATGGGAGGGAAGAGAACATTCTAGTACATGGCCCTCTGCTCCCATTAGCAGACCTCAGAGGCTGGGAGTGGTGGGGCAGGGTGCCAGAGTGAGTCAAACATCTCATCACACAGATGCTTTCTTCTTTCCCAACTACCTGCTTTTCTTGTCTTACCATCACCCACACTAGGGAAAAAAAAAAGGTCAAGATATATCGATAAAGATGTTTTACAGGCATCTACATAAATAAAAATGTTCTAGTTAATTACTGGCCTTGAAATATTGGGTACCTGACACTTTCAATTTTGATAAGCAACTTCAGAAAAAACCTGGATTGGTGTAGCCTGTCATGTAAAAAATGAGTTACTGGCATGCAAAACTGAAGCAAATAGCCATAAAAATCTGCCAGAGCTGCTCCCCTCAAAGGCTGATGGATCTGCTTGGGAACCTCCAGAGGCTGTTAAGGTCGAGGGTCTGAAAAGATACAGCAAAGCTAAGAGTTCTTAATTTTCAGCCTAAAGCTAACAGTTTCTCAGCAAAGCTGGCTTTCTCCTGTTCCCCAAGCAGGTCCCATCTATTTGCACCTTCTGCGAATGCCACCTGCCCTTTGGAAATCAGTGACGATCTCTATTTATGTGCACTCCTGGTTCCTGGAGGTAGGATATGGTCCCGAGAGCAACTTACAAATGTGTGGTGGTAGTACAACTACAGAACTGAAGCCCAGGAGGTTCTCAGAAGTGTCTATCAAAAGAGACACACATACAAGTTGCTCCTGGATGAACCTGTAAAAACCTAAGTGACCTTCCTGCTCCCCATTTTTGTGTGGCTCCTGAAGGAAGTGGAATTTCCAGTTCAGTTCAGTCGCTCAGTTGTGTCCAACTCTTTGTGACCCCATGGACCACAGCACGCCAGGCCTCCCTGTCCATCACCAACTCCCAGAGTCTACTCAAAGTCATGTCCATTGAGTCGTGATATCATCCAACTATCTCATCCTCTGTCATCCCCTTCTCCTCCCACCTTCAATCTTTCCCAGCATCAGGGTCTTTTCAAATGAGTCAGTTCTTTGCATCAGGTGCCCAAGGTACTGGAGTTTCAGCTTCAGCATCAGTCCTTCCAATGAACACCCAGGACTGATCTCCTTTAGGACAGACTGGTTGGATCTCCTTGCAGTCCAAGGGACTCTCAAGAGGCTTCTCCAACACCACAGTTCAAAAGCATCAATTTTTCAGCACTCAGTTTTCTTCCAGTTGGTCAACAGATATTTATGGAGCATCTACTATGTGCCAGGGACTGTGTTAAGCATGGTGGATACAATACAGACAAACAAAGACTCTGGGAGTTGAGAGTCAACTGGAGGAGGTCTACATTGGACAGTATTCTAAGCATAAGGCAGGGCACTCTGGGAACGCATTAAAAGGGGGAAGGGCTGACCCTAGTCCAGAAGTCAGTTAAGTTGTCTAGGAAAAGGGCAGAAGCTTGAGAAGAGATGGATGTGACCAATGTGGATTTTCCAACACGTGGCCTGAAACAAAGCCAAATAAGCACTAAGGAATCCCATGCAGGAGAGAAAGCAGCGTGTTTTGTTTTTTTTTTTTTTTTTAAAGTAATAAAAAAACAGAAGCTGAGGCATGTGCCAAGGTTCCCACCTGCACTACTAAGGAGGGGACCAGGATTCGGGAAAGGCCCCGTGAACTCTGGCACATTCTTCAACCAAGCCAACCCCATGTTTCCACCTTTCACTTTTAACCATCACATTCTATCCCAAACAATGTAGCTTTACCCCCATAAGGAATTCCTTTTCTTTCTAAAAAAAATAAATAAATAAAAAATTATACTGGTTTCTTTGGCTGTGCTGGGTCTTAGCTGCAGCATGCAGGATCTTTCATTGCACCATGTGGGATTTAGTTCCTTGACCAGCTATTGAACCCAGTACCCCCGCATTGGTAGTGCAGAGTCTTAGTCACTGCACCACCAGGGAAGTGCTGGGAACCCTTTTCAGAGTATCTCTCGACGTTAAGAGACTGTAACTTACACAGCTAAAATTTAATTGGGAACTTCCATTGCTCCTGAACGCACTGCTTGGGGATCCGTCACATAGAGCTAATTGCCGAACTCCAACAGAGACGATCTAAACACCAGTATCACAGCAGAAAAGATCCGTTTCAGCTCCTCCAGACGCGGCCATGAGGACAGACGAGCTGAGGATCCCCTATACGTCTCAGCAAGCTGGGGCTAATGCCAGCAGAGGAAAGGGAACGTCATAGTAAGACCATAGTTTCATCTCGTGGGCAGGAAAGAAGGTGCTGCCTTGACAGTTCCAGGTTGAGGCCTCCCCAGATGATGGCATCTATGCAAACAGAATCCAAATCATTCCATCAAGTCTGGGCTCAGAATGGCCACTTCCGGCTTTGCTGGTCACTGGATTAGCTTCGCAACACTGAGTTGCTCATCACACAATTAACACCCTTTCAGTCCCACTTTCTTTTTTCTTTTTAAATGGGGAAACTATGCATATCTAGCAAGTGGGGGAGCCTGAGTGTAGACTAGATGGGGACCAGTTCCCAAAACCTGTTCTCATAGCCACTAAGGCTTTGTGTGTGCAATGGAGGCTTCATAATTTCCAAGACTAGGAAGGAGGGAAAAAAGAAAAAAAGGGAAAGGCGATTTAGATCATTTCCAATCAAGACTGGTCCGTAAATAGGCGGCGTTGACATCACCGACAAACCTGTCAGAAACGCAAGGTCTCTGACCCTCTTCCAGACCTGCTGAGTGTGAGAAGCAGGATGCTCAAACTTATTGAGAGTGGGTTTCAGCACCACATGGAAGTGCCCAGGAATCCTTCCGTGACTCTAAGGAATACTACACCTGCAGCAGCAAGGGGGCATGCCAGTCAGTTCCCGGCAGGGTCATGGTGATGACAGGCCCTCTAAAGCCTCTGCTCCCAACTGCAAATTCAGAATTTCTTCCTAGTGCGGTGAGAGGAGAGCTGAGAGGAAAGGGGACGGATCAGCAGCAGGCGTTCTCCTCTATTCAGCATAAAACCAGGCCCACCAGACAACCAGGGAAAGAACAAAGTGAGAGAGGGACTAAACACAGCTGGCAATTAGCGCTGACAAAGGCTGAGGGAAGCACCTTTTCCTTCCGGAGGGAATCTAACCCGCACTTCACCCCAGGCTAGGGCCAGATCCTGAGAAAGCAGGGAGCTCAGGAAGGAGGCAAAAGAGCTTGCTCTGGAATGGGAATTTCTTCCCCAGGTGAAGATCAAAATAAGTCCAGGTGACCTCTGAGTGACTTGAGCAAAGGAAGGTTTTTTTTTTTTTTTTTAATTTAAGCAAGACTGCTGCTGCTGCTAAGTCGCTTCAGTCATGTCCGACTCTGTGCGACCCCACAGATGGCAGCCCACCAGGCTCCCCCGTCCCTGGGATTCTGCAGGCAAGAACACTGGAGTGGGTTGTCATTTCCTTCTCCAATGCATGAAAGTGAAAAGTGAAAGGGAAGTCACTCAGTCGTGTTCGACTCTTTGCGACCCCATGGACTGCAGCCTACCAGGCTCCTCCGTCCATGGGATTTTCCAGGCAAGAGTACTGGAGTGGGGTGCCATTGCTTTCTCCAAAAGAGTGCTGAGAACGCACCATTCAAAGGGATTTGAGAGCAGAGCTTCGTGTGCTTGCCAGTTCCCCATCCTATCAGCCCTCCCCTTTAGATCTCTGCACATTTACATTGTTCAGTGTAAAATGAGTCAGGAAGTGCAAAAGTGAGGGTTCTCATAGCAACAGCTAACAATCCCACACTGACGTACTTCAGCAGGATCAGCAGTCACTAATTGGGCTGCTGCTAAAGGTGAACCCTTAATATACCGCATGTGTGAAGTGGGCGAACCAGCATTCCAACACCATTTGAATCTTATGTATTTCTCAGCTTATGTGTTTAAACCTGTAGCTTTAAAAAGTGGGCACGTGAAGAAAAACAAACCCCTTATGAGCCAATGCTTAGTACAAGCAATCTCAAATCCCACAGACCTAGGAACATAAGACGTTGGGCCACCGAGGGGCCCAGGTCCTACATGAACACATGGGAGAAATTTGAGCAAAGGGTGTGCCCTTAAGAAGCAGCCCACCCCAAGGAAGTCCAAGGCAGCTTCTTGGCTTCCTTGGAGCCATCCTAGATGCACGTGGTCCTTGTCTCATTAGGGCCCTAATTACTCTTCTAAGATCTAGATCGATTAGCATTAGCCCTTGGCTAGCTCACCTTTAAACACAGGATACTCTAAAACTGGGTCCTGCCATCCAATTAGAGTGTTTATCTGATGAACTGAGGGAAAACACCAGGTGTCTTCTAAGCTGTCACTGCCTCCTCATATAGATCACGTTCACATCAGGGGGAAAATCCAATCAACTCAACTTACTGAGAAACGGGGAGAGTTCATAAGGTCATGGCATTTTAGGGCTAGAAAGAACATCGGCTCTCATTGAACATAATCCAAGGCCACGTAAGCTGGGACCATAATCCGGAGTTAACAATCAGGTGGTAGCACCTACAAGTCTCCAGGCAAGAGGAGTCACAGAAGTAAAGACTGACACCACCTGCGTGCGCCTGCCAAAGGCCAGAGAGGCGGCACGAGAGAGGCGGCACTGCAGCAGAGACGAGGTCTTCCCAGTCCTGGTCCAGTGATCTATCATCAACTGTTCTTTAAAATATCTCTAACTCATCTTTCACTCATTTTATGCACCTGGAATTAGGCCTCCAAGCCCAGCCTTACTAAACTGAACATTTCATGCTGTACTAAAAGGTAACAGTCTTGTCAAGTTTTCTACAGGATCACAGAAAGCAATGCGGACCAAGTGCTTCCCTAGGTACAAATGCTAATAATGGTGGTAACATTACTGGGACAATTCTTGCTGTTATAAAATCAAGGCCATTCACCAACAGATGAAAATATAATCTACTGAAGGGGAAAGAAAAAATGAGGGCAAGCACAAATACCAACACAGTATTATTCATTTTCATGAAAAGTCACGAAGGCGTAATAGTGGAAGTGAGTGCAGAAGAGCAAATAAGTGACAAGAATGTGCAAAGCTGAAGAAAAAAAAAAGGGTCTCTTTTTGGAAATTCTGTGCTGTGCACTGTGAGACAAGACGTCAGGCATTGACAGGGCACATTGGGAAGCCTCTGCCTTGAGTCTTCTTTCCTTTCTGTTGTGCCCTGCAGCAGGTCAGAGTCCAGATAAATGTAGGGTTCCTTAAGAAATCACTGATATTTTCAGAATACCTTTAAGAAAACTGAACCCAGACACTCTTGGATGTGTGTATGAATGAGTCACTTTGCTTTAATCAGATCCACTGTCAACTGAAATCTGAAATGAAGGAAGATTAGAAAGCTCTGATCATTTCCAGGGGTTCAGAGAATAAACACGCTGACCTGCTGGGACAGGCAGCTTCCCAGGGGCATCCAGAATGGGTCAGAGACCACCTCCCCAAGTGCTACTTCTGGGATCCCTAACCTCTGGAGAAATCTGAGGCTGGCAGAGCCCCCCAAAGCTATTATAATGATATCTTTTGAACTAAAAAGATGCACCAGCTTGATGCCTGGCCCAAACTTTAAATGGAGCACTTGAAAGCAGGGGATTCTTCGAAAAGTCAGGATGTACATACAGTTGTTGGAGACCACCTTCCAAACTGGGGCAGCATCATAGTTGCTGTCAGGGGATAAGTTCAGTGACCACATAAGATAAAAAAGTTATCTTATGGTATATCCTGTATGAGATGGAAAAAGTTATTTTATATAGTTTATGGATATGAACATGGCAAGTTTCCCGATTCTAAGACTACATTTACAGCAAATGGGGCAATATGTCAACGATTCAACAAAGAAAAAGGAAAAGATCTTTGAAGAACTGGTAACCATTTCTGTAAACCTGACATTGTACCAAAATAAAATATTATGAGAATTATTAAAGAAAAACCCAACAACTTCGGATGTTTAAGTGCTAGATGTCCTGGGACATTTAGTCGCCAGAATCAAGACACTATGTGAAACGTGAATCAGATGCAGCAGTCCAGGGAACCTTGGCAGGCACTTCTCAGAGAAAAGCCCTTTGTCTATCTCCAATATTAACATTTCATTACCAATTTTATGCATTATCTGTCAAAACTCTGCTACGGGAGGTAGTGAATTTAACCCTTTCATCTCCAAATAAGAAAGGCAGGTTCCTTGGAGGTGGGTAAGTACTGCTGCCCCCTAACCTGTTCTCTCTGAGCTCTACTTAAGTGTCGCCAGGAAGGGGAAAGTTGCTTGGCCTTTTATTAATAAAGCAGCTGAATAATTTATAAGGGTTGCACAGGGCCCATTAGAAGTGCCAGAGCAGTAATAACTGGCTTAGGACTTTGCTTACTCAGGGCTAAAGTTTAATTTGTCCATAAATGCCCCTGCTCATAAACCCATCCCACAGGTCTGACCTGCTCTCTCATCCCCAATCACACGTCCTAGCCAGGCTCTGGGCTTAGATGTGTTCCTACTGGTGACACCGGTAGGGCCGAGAAACAAATCCAGACTCTATATCAACCAAGATCTTATACCCATGCTCCTGCATTTACCAAACAGGCCACCACTGTCCCCTTCTTAAGCTCTGCTTTCGGTCATCCCCAAAGAAAGACAGCATCTGGTTGATTCCCAGCCAGCAAGAGAGTGCAGGCAGATGATACGAAAGGATGGAAGACTGGAGAAACACAAGAGCTAAGACCTTCAGCACATTCAGCGTCAAGTAGGGTGCTGCATTCTAACTGACAGTACATAGGATATGGACAAAAACTGTGTTCTGCTCTTTATTTACCAAGTTAACATTCCCAGGCTTCAGTTTTCTCATCTATGAAATAGGGGTTGTAATGGTATCCACCTAATACTGTGGTAAAGTGAATGACAGTTGCTCAGTCGTGTACGACTCTATACAGTCCATGGAATTCTCCAAGCCAGAATACTGGAGTGGGTAGCCTTTCCCTTCTCCAGGGTATCTGCCCAACCCAGGGATCGAATCCAGGTCTCCTGCATTGCAGGTAGATTCTTTACCAACTGAGCCACAAGGGAAGCCAAGAATACAGGAGAGCTAGCCTATCTCCTCTCCGGTGGATCTTTCCGACCTAGGAATCGAACTGGGGTCTCCTGCATTGCAGGTGGATTCCTTCCAACTGAGCTATCAAGGAAGCCCATACTATGGAAAGGTGAAGGTGAAGTCGCTCAGTCGTGTCCAACTCTTTGCGACCCCGTGGACTGTAACCTTAAGGCTTCTCCTTCCATGGGATTCTCCAGGCAAGAATACTGGAGTGGATTGCCATTTTCCTTCTCCAGGGGATCTTCCCGACTCAGGGATCGAACCTGGGTCTTCCGCATTGGAGGCAGACGCTTTAACCTCTGAGCCACCAGGGAAGCATGGTAAGGATTGAGTTAATTCACAGTGTATAATACTCATTAAGGGCTTCCCAGGTGGCTCAGTGATAAAGAATTCACCTTCCAGGGCAGGAGACGTGGGTTCGATCCCTCAGTCAGGAAGATCCCCTGGAGAAGGAACTGGCAACCCATTCCAGTATTCCTGCCTGGGAAATCCCATGAACAGAGAAGCCTGGCAGGCTACAGTTCATGGGGCCAGAAAAGAACTGGACATAACTTAGCGACTAAACAACAAACAATACCCATTAAGGCTATTATTACTAGAGATTCAAATCTCTAATTAACCCTAGAGAAACCTAATCTGATCCCGTCTCTCTTTGAAAAAGTCCAAGGCCCGGAGAGGTTATGTGACTTTGGAGGGCAATCCTAAGTATTAATTCAGTTCTCTAGACAGGCGCCCAGTTTGGTACTGTTTTTCATTTTGGGGCTGCTGTGGCTCCAGCATTCATTCTCCAGAGTAACAGTGTTATTGCTTTGTTTTCAGAATGTCCAGATAAACTAAGTGCTAGCCCAGAACCAGTGTGCATTCATTCACCCAAGAACTGTCCAGTGAATGCTGACTTTGAATCACACACTGTCTGGGCCCTACTTACAGAGGTTCTGCAATCACGAGACAAGGTCCCTGTCCTTCAAACATCTTACATCTTGGTGACAGAGTCACCAAAAAAAAAAAAAAAAAAAAA
>SJXQ01003498.1:856697-1030078 GCA_006408695.1 Aepyceros melampus
AAAAAAAAAAAAAAAAAAAAACCCAAAACAAAAGAGTAAATAAACTAGAAAATTTCAGAGTGGCAAGTAGAGAAAATTAAAAGGCAATATGAGAGAAGCATAGTAGAGCTTAGAGTTGGGAGGGTGCAAGTCTCTTAAAAGAGGTCATTCATGCCAGTTTTCTTTGCAGTTTAATCTCTAAGGAGATGGCACTGTAACCCCAGTTGCAGCATATGATACATGAATATGCATGACTGTGGGATAAGAAGAAGTTATACAAAAGTGGTGCGAATCCCTAAAAATTTCACTTGGGGCAATCATATCAGAAATAAACATGCTACCCATGAACGACTTGCATCAAGACAGAGCTTTTCTGATCTTTGGTCTTCCCTCTCTGGCCACTCTGGCGCAAATGTGTGGGTTAAGGCCAAAGGACCCCACAGTAATGGAAGCTGGGGTCACGTGGCCCTCTTTCGGGGGAAGTTCATTTCTCTGGCCTCTGGAGTTTGGCTTCTTAGCCCCTTGGCATCTGCACTATGTGCCACGAAATTCCTATCCCAAGAAGCAGTTCAGGGGATCAAAGAGCTATTCTTACTGGCTCCGCTCAGGCCAATGGAGGGAGGGGACGGCGGGAGAGGCAGGCCACTCGGCATGCCATTCAGTGTCCTCCTCCACAACGGGGCCATTGAGCGGGCGCCACAATCAGGGGCTGAGAAGAAAAGGCCGAAGGAAAGCTCACAGAGCCGCTGCGCACAGACGCGGTCATTCATCACTGGGCAAGTGCCAGTAACTGGGAACAGCCATCTCAATTTCTGCAAATCCTCCAACCTGCGACAGCTGCTGGTGACTCTGGTGGGCGGCGCTGCTGCTGCTGACGGTGCCAATCCCTAGCCCTGGCGGGGGGCCAAGTCTACCTTTCTCAGGTTAGAGATTTGCTGGCGGCCAAGGGTAGCAACAATGGACTTCACAGCTTATAAAGCAGCTTACAAAGGACTCCCATGTATTTCCAAAAGCACTTCAGAGAGCTGGTGAGAGAAGCTATCTGCACAAGCACATTCAAGCAGTTTACTCCTAACCCACTTAACTCAAGGTCTCTGTCCGAACCCAGCGACAGAGTGGAAGAAGGGCAGGGAACCATAAGAGGGCAGGGACGGCTCAGCAGCTGGCAGAGCGCAGGCAGTCAACCCTTCCCCCGGTAACAGCTGTTACTGTGAGAGTCTGGGGGGCTCCTTGGGTCTTCAGTTGAGCTGTTTGCTCCACTGTTTCCATCAGCATCCTCACAAAGCATTTACACGTGAGACTTCTGAACACTCCAAGTACCATGGAGATGCCTGCCACCATGCAACCCCAAGGAAACTTCACCTGACTCACTGTGTCCCACCCACAGGATCTCCAGCTCCGCTCACACTCCAAAGCCTCCAGGGGCCTGCTCATCTCCTCCACTTTATCTACACTTGCCTTATCAGACATAGCTTCTGGAGAACAATATTGTAGGTAACAGACACAGCGATCAAAAGAAGCTGGAGACTATGGAGGAAGGGGGAAACCACTCAGGCTCAAAGGGCCATGTTTGGAGCCCAGAGCTCAGGACAGCCACTAAAGGACATTGTAACACTATGCCAAACACAGAACATAAATCATCCTCATGGGGTTAAAGAAATGTAGAGGGAGGTAATAGTTCTTCATCAACTCTGTCATACCCATCAACCTTCCAACCATTTTAAACTTCTTTTGAAAGAAGAGTTGATGGGAAAGATAAAATTGCTGTATTACCTAGAATGCACACTTACTATTTCCAGTGTGACTTCCCTGGATTTTTCATGATGTGTTTTAAAAGCAGAACTCACCAAGAGGAAGGGGCCCTGTGACAGACTTTCGGAGAACGAAACTCGTCATCACAAAGGGGAAGCAGGATGCTGTGAGTGCATAGCCATCTACCAGTGCTTTGCTTGCTGCTCGCAGTCTGCCGTCAGAAACCAGCCAGCGCGTGGCTGGGGCAGAGCTGGGCCTCGGACGCTCCCTCCCAGGTCCCTGATCCACATCTGGGCACTCCTGACTCAGACCCTGTGATCTAGGTGCCAACATTCCCATCTGCTAAGAGAAACCGTTCCCTGAAGAGAACATAACTCCTGGTGTCTAAGTACATGCTACTCTGTAGTGCAATATCAATGTTTCTTGGCAAAAAGAAGCTCCTTAAAGGCATGTATTCTCACCCTACTCTCTTTCTCCTTGCAGTGCCAGGCAGTGACAGGTGTTAAAAAAATAAGCTATGACTAATCATGATAGGAAAGAGGGGTGTGAGCCTGAATATGAGCGAGAACAAATATCTGTTAGCACGTCTCCCCACCCACCCAACCGTGGGGTAGAAACTTCCTCCTCTCTAGTCAAAGCAGACTGCTCTCCAGGACCATCACGTGAGAGGGAAGAGGCCACTCCACAGAGCAGACCTATTTTGACATGAAGAGTGAGGCTATTATCAGCACATCGTAATTAGCAGCACTCACGAATGAGGCTAAACTTGGAAAAGAACTTAACAATTCGCTATCAAACAATGAGAATCAAGAGTAAAGAAGAAATAGTTTGTTGAAGAAGAGACTAAAATACCTCAGGGCCCCAGAGGAGTTATTTCTGCAGTCTCTGCACATACGACATCATTCATGAAGAAGGCAGAGGTACAAATATAGCATAAATGTCGTCTGCTCTAGCTTGTAATTTAAAATGCAAATGCTAATGAGCGAACTGGTGTATCAGTGGAGTTAATAACCGCATGCCTAGCACAGGGGCCGCATCCAAAACACACACAGAGAAGAGACAGACACCATGTTCCAATTTAAAAATAAAAACACCCAAATTAACCCCAGAAAAATCACTAGCAGATGTACAAGCTCAGGAAAGGAGGCACACCAGGGCAGTGAAATGGGAACTTCTCTACCCGCGGTAGATGAGCCAGTCCATTTAAACATCTTCCTACATACAGTGATACAGTGAAGGTAAGCACGGGAGTTACTAGGGTTTATTCAGGACTGCTACTGTAAAGCGTGGGTATAAGGAAAAACTACAGGGAGTCTGAAAAACTTAGAAAGTTTCCACAAAGCCCACTTAGAAGCCCAGAAGTCAACTCTGCAGGGAGCTGTAGGTCTAGAAACCAAAGGTCACCGAAGACAGATGTAGATCTCATGCATTTTTATCATAGGCAAAGGATAGCTTAAAAGAACCTGAAAATTTACCAGGCTCGGATTAAGTGGGCAGTTTAAATAAATGGGGAAAAGCGCTAATGATGAAAAACCACAACTGAGAATGCATTGAGTCTCAGATGTCTTCTGCATGTGAAAGGAACTTCTGTGGATTGTTCTTGCTCCTACAAGGTCTGAGCCTGGCAGCCCTACCGCAGGTTCTGGGACCGACCCCCTGGCACTGAGACCAGGCACAGCTCCCCGGGGTCCTTACAGCCCCTTACGATGCGGCCAGTGGTCCTATCCCGTCCCTCAAGTGGAAACCCATAGCACCCCTCCAGGGGCACCAGGAGAGTGTGCATGGGCTGGCTGCCCACACTGGACACCATGTGTTCTAATGCCCCGTCGGTGCTGCTTACATAAAGGGCCAGGCATGGGCTCTGGTGAATCCAGCCCATTAGTGTGGGGAAGCCTCGAGAGAACTTTCTGGAAGGAACCCAAGGTGTGCAGAGACCTGGGGCTTGGGGGCAAAGACACTTTTCCATGGTGAAGAACTTTTCTGCTTTTTAAAAATCCAGTCATATCTCCGTTTGAAAGGGGGATGTGAGAGGTGGTTCCCATAGCAACCAAGATTAAGTCTTACAGGCACAGTGAGCACTGTTCACCCCAGGGCTGCCCATTACCAGATTTCTAAACATTTCCCTTTAATTTCAAATTACCACACCATTTACACTCCCTCTCCTGCATCCAGGGTCCTGCCATTTCCTACTCTTAGGCTGGCCAAATAGAGAACGCTCCCTCTCAGGGTGGGAAGACTGGTGGGCAGCCCAGTCCTGGGCACTGCTGCTGGCCACCATCACTACTACAGGGCTGGTGGAAAATGCCAACAGGCTGGGAAGATGGCTGTGAAATATTCACACTGAGATTTATTTTTCTGGGGACACCACAAGAACGGGATTAGAATGAAGGCATCTGGGCACAACAAGAAACAGGAGCTGGTGTTGGACAGACTCCAGCAAAGAACAGCCACCAGAGTTCTGCGAGCTTCCCATTCCCTCCCCCCATGTCCACCAGGTGGAAGGCAGCCGAAATAAGCTTTAACAGATTCAGAAAGAACCTTCCAGTAGGAGGAAAGGAGAAGGAATGGAAAAGAATCCTTGGGGGAAAACTCACAGTTCTGACCCTTTTGTTCCACTCTACTGTCTCTCATTAGCTCTGCAGGGATAGCCTGAAACCTCTGCAGGACATTCTCCCCTTGTCTAATTGACATTGAGACCCCAAGGCAGCAAGAGGAAAAGGTGACATTAAAAGGCAGAATTAAGGGTTACCGAGGAAGTAAGGATTCCTTTCACTTACCTTTGACCTACCCACCCAGAAGCAGTCAATGGGCTTATCCAGGATAAACAGATAAAATTCCGCATCTTTCTTTCCTTGGCACAGGAAACACAACTGATGGCATGGGTGGAACATCCTAAATGGGAGGCTGCAGCACCCCACAGAAGGCAGGGCCACCCAGGACCCTCTCTGCCTCAGCTGCTGGAGCCTCTGGCCTGACTGGCTGGGAGCTGCCACATGTGCCCTGCTGCGCCCCGAACCTCTGGGTCCCAGCATCACACGAAGACAAGCAGCTAGTCTGATGGAAATAATTAACTAGGAAGCAGGAGAGCAAGAATGCATCTTTATGTGTTCTAGCTCCAAGGTCTGTGGCTACCTTTAAACCATGCCAAACAAATGTTACTTTTATTGACGTCTTTATTTATTACTGTGCTGTGTGCTCAGTTGTGCCCGTCTCTGAGATCCCACGGATTGTAGCCCAGCAAGCTCCCCTGTCCAGGGAATCCTCCAGGCAAGAATACTGGAGTGGGTTGCCATGCCCTCCTCCAGGGGATTTTTCCCACTAAGGGATCAAACCTGTGTCTCTTGCATATCCTGCATTGGCAGACAGATTCTTTACCACCGTGCCCCTTATTTATTACTATGTCTCAGTTAAAAAAAAAAATTGAAATGATTACTGAAAAAAATTGAATCCTTGTCTCTTTTACCCAGAGACCACTCTACTGTGTCCCGAGTGTCTCCTCTGATGCCTCTACCAGTCCTCAGGTATGGGCCTCCCAAGGTATTACTTCCTAGGTCACTCTCTTCTGACCCTTTTCAGTTTGCTGATGACCACTCTAAATTGTGGTCCTCAGATGGAACATCGGACTCCATGCCCACACTGACACGGCTGAGCCAACTCACACCTCGCTGCCTTCTGGGATCCTGTACTTCTGGGCTATAAATTAGGACTGTCTTAACTGTGGAAAATTCTGAAAGAGAAGGGAATGCCAGACAACCTGACCTTCCTCTTGAGAAACCAATATGCAGGTCAGGAAGCAACAGTTAGAACTGGACATGGAACAACAGACTGGTTCCAAACAGGAAAAGGAGTATGTCAAGGCTGTATATTGTCACCCTGCTTATTTAACTTCTATGCAGAATACATCATGAGAAACGCTGGACTGGAAGAAGCACGAGCTGGAATCAAGATTGCCAGGAGAAATATCAATAACCTCAGATATGCAGATGACACCACCCAGATGGCAGAAAGTGAAGAGGAACTAAAAAGCCTCTTGATGAAAGTTAAAGAGGAGAGTGAAAAAGTTGGCTTAAAGCTCAACATTCAGAAAACTAAGATCATGGCATCTGGTCCCATCACTTTATGGCAAGTAGATGGGGAAACAGTGGCTGACTTTATTTTTTGGGGGGCTCCAAAATCACTGCAGATGGTGACTGCAGACATGAAATTAAAAGACACTTACCCCTTGGAAGGAAAGTTATGACCAACCTAGATAGCATATTGAAAAGCAGAGACAATCCTTTGCCAACAAAGGTCTGTCTAGTCAAGGCAATGGTTTTTCCAGTGGTCATGTATGGATGTGAGAGCTGATTGTGAAGAAAGCTGAGCACCGAGGAATTGACGCTTTTGAACTGTGGTGCTGGAGAAGACTCTTGAGAGTCCCTGGTACTGCAAGGAGATCCAACCAGTCCATCCTAAAGGAGATCAGTCCTGGGTGTTCACTGGAAGGACTGATGCTAAAGCTGAAACCCCAGTACATTTGCCACCTCATGTGAAGTGTTGACTCATTGGAAAAGACCCTGATGCTAGGAGGGATTGGGGGCAGGAGGAGAAGGGGATGACAAAGGATGAGATGGCTGATGCCATCACCAACTCGATGGACATGAGTTTGAGTGAACTCTGGGAGATGGTGATGGACAGGGAGGCCTGGCGTGCTGCAATTCATGGGGTCACAAAGAGTCAGATATGACTGAGCAACTGAACTGAATCTTTCTGACACGCTCACAGAAGAACAATAATTTTACAGGGTAAGGGTTGTCCCTCCTATCCTTATACTTCTTACATTTACATTTCTCTTCATGTATATGCATCTTGTACCCCAGTAGATACAAATACTTTGCTTGAAAGCTGGAAGCTTATCTTACACATTTCTATATTCCCAGCAAAGTGCCCAGTAGACATAAAAAAATTATTAAATAGCCATGTGACTGAATGACCCACAAGCATGAGGAGGCTCATTCTGGGGATGATTCACAATCTAAAGATGGAAGATAATCAGGCGGTAATCGTAGGCTTGCACTTCCATCCATGTGATCACGGGTGATGGTCTGACTGCAGAGATGGGGAGCTGAGGGCAGAGCTCTGAACGCTCTAAGGCCGAGAAGGAGATTTATACACCCAGACAAAAGCAGAGGGAAAAGTGATGGATGAATCCATTTGTTTCTTTAGGTGACTCTTCCTGATAACTAATATAGGCAAAGTTGTTTTGCCTAAATGAATCGCATACAGATGGCCAAAATGGTAAAAAAAAAAAAAAAAAAAAAAGTCCCAGATCCTCTTGGACATGCAAATGCCGTCTCCCTTGGGAAGTCTTTCCCATTCCTCAGTTAATTTTCTTTCCTCTGAACTGTCATGCCACCTACACTCTTCACAACTCTATTTTGTTTTTCCCCATTGCAGTTTTTTCACATGGCTGTCTCAACTATTAGACTACAAGGCATTCATGAAGGCAGAAATTATCTGATTAACTTAAGCATCAGCCACAACATATCACAGAATGCCTTTCGTTTAGTGGACTTGTAATAAAAATCTTGGCCTCATTAAGAAAGTCTCCCCAAACCTGTTTATAGTGCTAACTCCTACAAGTGACACTTGAGGACCTCTGATACCAACATAATTCATATAATTCACAATAATATCTTTAAAAGTGAAGAACTAGAACAGCGCTGGAAAAGTCTCATGCCCAGCTGCCCATTTCCTATAATGGGACCCAACTGGAAACAAGTAGGCAGAGGAGACAGAATCAAATGGGCAAGTCCCAGGAGAAAGACTACCCCACTTTACAAATACCCATTAAGTTGCAATTCAATTAAAGTATCTGAAAAGAATTCATAAGTATCAGCAGACCCTGTAATTGCTTAATTAAGGATAGAAGCCTAGCAAACACAACTACAATAACAGCCTGATTCATTAGCACCTCTGTGATAGCAGAATGGGATTTCTCACTTAAACATACACTGGCGTTAATTGTGTAATTTGGTTAGGCACTGGTAATCAATGGGGATCCACCATTCCTGGGGCCAAGAGATGAGGACGATATTCCTGTTCACCTTCCCTCTCCTCTCTCATTAAAGTTCTGGCTCTGTTGAAACAGGCAGCTGATACTCCTATTAGGACTGACTGGAGAAGAGATGTTACAGAGAGAAGGAAATGTGGTACTTTGTTCAAAGGCATTCAAGGTGGAAGGACACACAGCTAGCCCTTTAGCTCATCAGGCACAAACATACCATCATTTATCAAACCCCAGACTTCTAGAAGCTCTCCTCCTTGCCTTATGACAAGGGAGGCAGTTTCAAGAGGACATTTGTAATCAAAGAGAAAATAAAAAATTGAAAAATGCCAAAGGGCAGGCAAAGAAAAGTCTCATTTTCTAGTCTTGTTTCATATGACGAGGTAACTGGTTAATTATAAGTCGCCTGCTGTGATCCACATGGGAACACCCTGCCAGGTGGCTTGCCGCATTCTAGATGGTTTGTACTGTGAGTTCCACACCAGGAGACCGCCATCCACTGCCCACCACACAGCCAAGCCTGGACATGTGGCTGCCCTACCATTAAGACCGTGGAAATGTAAATGAGGTGGGATCTAATTCAGGGGTCCCCAACCTCCGGGATCTAATGCCTCCGTTTGGAGGTGGAGCTGATGTAGTAATAATAGGAAGAAAATACACAATAAATGTAATATGCCTTAATCATGTCAAAACCACCTTCCCTCCCCTCTTTCCATGGAAAAATTGTCTTCCAAAAATCTGGTCCCTGATGCCCAAAAGGCTGGGGACTGTTGAGTTACAAGAGTCCAACTATCTGATGATATTAAGACTTCTTAGAATATCTTGCACTGAAATTTCAAATTATTACTCTCTTCTAATTCAGGCATTTGATTTAATGACACTTTGATACCCGCTATGCTTAGCCAACAGGACAACTTCCTGAATTGTGCCCTCAGCATGACCCAGACAGCCCAGAGCTAAGAAAGTAATGCAAAAATAAGGCACCGTCATACAAAGGTCACAGCATAAGACACTCCAGAGCCCACTGGTGCTCTGAAATAAAAATGTGAATCATGGGCCAAGCAATCTGCAAATATGTGCCTCAGTGTCCCTTTAGACAGGTACTAAGTAAAGGTGACAGGCAGGACACGTGAAAATGAACTAAAAATAAAGACAAAGTAAACTTGTTTCCCTGTGACTCAGTGGATAAAGAATCTGCCTGCAATGTAGGAGACCTGGGCTCAATCCCTGGGTTGGGAAGATCTGGAGAAGGAAACAGCAACCTGCTCCAGTATTCTTGCTGGGAAATCCCATGGACAGAGGAGCCTGGTGCGCTACAGTCCATGGTGCTGCAAGAGCTGGACACGACTGCGTGACTAATCCACCACCAATAGACTGCTTTTGTTCTAAAAGAAGAGAGTGTATTACTTGAAGTGAAGTAAAAGTCACCCAGTCGTGTCTGACTCTTTAAGACTCTATGGACTATACAGTCCATGGAAGTCTCCAGGCCAGAATACTGGAGGGGGATACTGCTCCAGTGCTTCTTCAGGGGATCTGCCCAACCCAGGGATTGAACCCAGGCCTCCCGCATTGCAGGTGGATATTTTACCAGCTGAATCACAAGGGAAACCCAAGAATACTGGAGTGGGTAGCTTATCCTTTCTCCAGTGAATCTTTCACATCCAGGGATCAAACCGGGGTCTCTTGCATTGCAGGCGGATTTTTTTACCAACTGAGCTATCAGGGAAGCCCTAAGATAGGTATGGAACTCACTAAATGCTGCCAGATGAGGAGAAAGGATGCTTTTAATGCCTGCGGAATGTTGGCCTTGTTAACACAGGACAAGGACTGCCCATGATTGCCTCGGAGACTGAAATAAATGCTCCTAGGAGGCGGCCTCCGCAGTAGGCAGGGGACTTTGGGCACTCTCAGTTCTGAGGGGGTAAGGTCACCTGCTCTGCGGCCAAACCTGAGCCAGGTGCTGAGAGGACTGAAGGGTAAACGCTCTCAGGAGGCGCTGACCTGTTAGCTACAGCTGACTCTGCCTAGCCCCACCTGCTCTCCCATCTGACCAGGCAATCATTCCACATACAGGGGTGCAGGAACCGTGACAGAGGCCAGCTGGCTCGGGCCAAATGCCACTCCCTATCAAGCTGTGGGGCCGTCTGCCCAAAAAAGGCCACATGAAAATGGAAAGTGTTCACCCCATCTCGAAGTCCAGAGGGCTCTCCAAGAGGCTGGGAGTGATGAGACCAGCACATATGGGACTGCTGAACAACTCTCTCGACTTTCCCCTTGAGAATCACAACGATAACATCATTTCCAGCAGACACCATTTTTACCGGGTGCAGGGCACATTCCACGGAGAGCCAGCAAGTGGTGTCACGCGGACCACTGTCCAGGTGGGCAGCTGGAAGGTGTGACTGTCATGTCTGTTTACATTCACATTCAGCTTGGGGCTGCTTTCAGACAACCGAGGAGCCCTTCTCTCCAGGATCTCCAGCCATGTTCTCCATCTCATTCATTCTGTTTCCACTAGGTCACTGCCCGATGGATGACTGACTTGCATCCCCTCTGAGTTCTTGCTCCTGAGAATTCAGACCAGTGCTTCTCAAGGTCTGGTATCCTCTCACTTCATCTTTTTTATGTCCTTGCTAGCCAAGAAGACTTCGTTGAGTTTACATTCTATAATTGGCACTATGAAGACAACAGGTATACTGAATAGCTTTTCTAAGTATTCCTGTCATGTTCTATTCCAATCCTAACAATTACAGTTTTTATAAAGGTACTCAAGATGCTGACATCCTTAGAATGACCCTTTAGCACTCAATTTTCTGCATTCCTTTTTCCATTCTGTTAGACTGTTATGAAGAGCTGCCTATTTTAAATTCTGTTTCTTCTTACCCACACTTACTCCCCAATTGTCAGTAATCTGGTTAGCTGAATCAACTCTGATTTAAAAAAAAAAATCTGTGACTTAGTAATCGATCAGTAGTATAAAATAATTCCACAGGTTTTACCTACTTGATCTTTTAAGGTAGAACCCAACACTTGGCTTCCAGAAGACTGCTCTCTCAGGATTCTCCATCTAATCCTCTGGACACTGACTCTCTGTTCCAAGAGCCTATTCTTAGTGTTGTCTGTGCTGGTGGACACCAAACTCTGCCCAATAACTCAAGCCCTGGGCCACTTCACTTTATCTCCTGTATTCAATGTCACCCCCCATCCTTGACCCCAAAACACAAGTCATTCCCTGAATGAGGAAGTCTTCCATTCCTTCCTTCCATTCCTCAAGAATTAAAAGCTCTTCTAACCCTTCCTCTCCTCTATCACCAGATTTTGGGCCTCTGTCCCTCTTGCTTCTTAATCACTCTCTCAGCCTCCAGCTTCATGTATTCTAACATATCTACCAAGAAAAACTGTCTTAACACCAAGCGTGAGCATGTCATGCCCCTAATACCTTAAACATCTCTGAGGGTCCACAGCATGTTCCATGGAATATTAGCTTCCTTCTGTATTTCCAGCCTCACCCCACTCTTCACTCTACACTCTACCAAAGGATTCATGGTTCCTTGCACACATTAGAATATATTGTACCTCTACATCTTTGTATCTGCTGGTACCTCTACCTAGAATATTCCTTCTCCTCCCCTCTCATCCTGTCCTTACAACATTGCAAACTCCTATCTCCTTTCGAACACGCCGAGATACACAATCCCTGACCTCCACCCAACCAACCATTCCCTCCTCTATGCTAGCTACTTCTGTGTCTTATAAATAATTCTATTTTCTTGCCTAACACCAAACACTACAGTTTGTTTACATGCCTGTCTTTCCTCTAGAGCATCTCAAGACCTAGGCCTAAGTCTTACCAGGATGCAGAGTTCCTTGCTCCAAACTCAAAGAGGAAAGCCAGTAGCTCTTCTTTCAGTGAGCATTCTGCTAAGTCAGGAAGCAGCTGGGGCAGCTCCTTCTCTTGACTTATTTGAATTAATGTGGTAGTCAGAGTCTCCTAGATACAATAGTGCACAACTGTGCCCTTCCACACGGAGTTAAGAAAAGCTCTGGTTATGAATTCACTAAGTCTTTGTGAGGAGGGCAGGAAGGAAACATTTATTGATGATCTACTTTGTGGCAGCATGCTCTGAACGTTTACACATCTCATTAAATCCTCGCAAAAATCCTAAAAGGCAAGAAATGCTCTCCAGTTAGCCAATGTGTAAACCAAGGCAAGAGAGTAAGAAAAACAACAACAACAAACTTCGCTGAAGTCCCCTGCTCATACACAGCAGAGCTATGGTTCAAACTGAGGCCTCCCTGCCTCCTCTCTGTCTCATGACTCTTCAATGTTCTGTATCCCTGCCAGGATTCTAAACAAATCAGAAGATGCATAACACAACTGCATAGAGGATGGCAGGAGAAAAATGTAGAAGCTTATAGTTTTATCAGGTATTAGCTTCTGTAATCTATCTTTCACTATGTAAGGTAACTCAAGCAATGCCTTTTGAATTGCTAAGGCTTAGAAGAATGTCAAGTACACAAGAGAACCGGCAGACGCCAAGGCAAGTGATCAGGCTGCCTGTGTCTCAGCAAGGTACGACCAGAAGGTTCTGCAGGAATACTCCAGCCAAGACAGGTCTAAAGCCCTGGGCTGGCTCCATTCAGGTGGTTTTAGGTTGGGAAGCCAGAACCTCAATATTTTCTCTCCCCTATAGATCTGTGGCAAGTTTCTGGGAAAGAATAATGCTGTTTCTCTTTCACACCTCTGGGATCAAGCTCAACACTGCCAAAAGGATGCTTTTGTTTTGCAGGCAGTGAGCAAAGAATGAGTTGAATATTATACCTCAAACCCTGTAACAACAAGAATTCACTGCTAAGAGACTCCTATACTACGAGAACCTTAATAGCTGTCCTGCCCCTCAGTTCACTTACAGCACACATGTGCAGACATGAAAGCATAGGCCTCCAGGGAGGTGTGGCTTTGTTGCAGCCTTCCTTTCTAGAGCTGGCCCTGAACTGTGTATTATACATCCACTGGCCCCTTCAGAAGGCCTGTAGAGCCAGGCGGTGATCAGTAATGTTGCAGGAGACTCAAGGAGCCACGAGAGCCAAGCAGCAACCGTGCGCTTCCTGGTCACGTGCTCAGGCAGTCACTGATCACACCTAATGATCCAGGCAGTCACTGATCACACCTAATGATCCGTTTAGCTGGGGTCTGTAGGAGACCCTCATTGGGGAAGACACTATCAGTGCCTTCAACGAAAGGGATGCTGAGGCAATGTGGCAGAGAATGGCAAATTCTACTCAGGAATTCAACAGAAGTAGGGCTGAGGCAACAGGACAGCCCTAGAGAAGGCAGCACGCAGCAAGTAAACACAACGGGAATTCCTCTGGGAATGAGCAAAAGTTTGTGTGCACAGGTGTGGGGTGACCCTCTCCCTCAAAGACCACAGCCTCTGCAAAGTACTGATGGAAATAATTTTCTTGCCTGCCAGCAGGGAAATAATGAAGCCATCTGCTCCGTGAATGCATACATGTAAACTACTCAGAGAGCATGGTTCACACATAGACTTGCTGGCTTGTGAAGTATTATTAGAAAAGATAGGGTAAGAAAGATGGACATTTGGTCAGCAAAGAAAAGGAGGAAGGCTTGGGACTTTCCTGACAGTCCAGTGGTTAACACTGCCTTCCAAAGCAGGGGCTGCAGGTTCAATCCCTCGTCAGAGAGCTAAGATCCCACATTGTCTTCCTGGCCAAACAAAACAACAAAACGTAAAATGGAACTAATATTGTAGCGAATTCAATAAAGACTTTAAAAATGATTCACAAACACGGCAGGGTGGTCTAGCCCAAATGGCAGACGCTAGCCATGAACACTCACTCCGTGATGAACACTGTCTTAGGCCTGGAATTCCCTTCACTCAGGATTTGAGTACATGTGTCTCATACACTGTCCTATGTGCCCAAATCCTGCGGTTGGCAGGAATGAGAAGCAGGACGGAACCAGTGCTGGGTCTGCAGTAACAGCAGGATCAAACTAGGAGGTCTGTGTCCATGTCTCCATCAGAGACTGAAGCACCCACATGGGCTCCAAGTCCTGTGGAAAACCCAGTGGGAAGGAGGGCATGTGACCTCCAGGGATGACTTCTGAGTTCCAAGAAGAATTTTCAGAACACCACATAAGACAGGAGACTTACCCGCAAGCAAGAAGGTGATAAGGCAAGTTTCCTTTGGCAAATACAGCTTGAGACGAGAACCACTGAACACATACTCCACCACAGCTTCAGAACGACCTGCCCGCTGAAGGAAGGGCAGAAACTGCTTTGCTTTTTGGGTGTCCTGGGGGAGAAAAGAAGAACCATCAGAAAAATAATGGAATCAAGGTAAATATTTCTTTCTCTCTGGTCTGGGGCAAAAAGTCTGGCAGACCACAGGAAGCTCAGCAAATAACCTTAGAATATCAGACATTTTTGAAACCATGACAAAAACAAGAAACCCATGTGACATTCACAGGAGAAACACAGTTAATCAAAAGCTTCTAGAGCATTCTCAATGACTCTCTTCTCTCCTCTGTTCAATTACTAAAGCATTCACTGGATATAAAAGACTTTCCTGGTGGCGCAGTGGATAAGAATCTGCCTGACAATGCAGGGGACAGGAGTTCCATCCCCGGTCCAGGGAGATTCCACGTGCTGCAGAGTAACTGAGCTCAAGAGCCACAACTCCCGAGCCTAAGTGCTGCAACTACTGAAGCCCGTGTCCCTAGACCTGTGCTCTGCAATTAGAGAAGCCGCCACAATGAGAAGCCTGCACCTTGCCATGAGGAGCAGCCCACACTCACTGCAACTACAGAAAGTCCGCTCGCAGCCAACAAAGACCCAGTGTAGCCAAAAATAAATAAATAATTTTAAAGAAATTAGGATGGTGGCTTGAAATGAGAATTTCACTCTTCCAGGACAGGAAAAAGAGCTCTTCTTCCTCCTACAGAAAATTAAAAGAAAAGACTAACGCCTACCATCTTCAAAGTTTAATCTAACCTTTAATGTTCAATTAAAAAAAAAGAAAAATAACATCCAGGTTCCTGACAGAGTCCCTAAATCCGTTTTCTAGGAAACCCAAAACAGCTCACTGTCAGTCTTTAATAGGCTGTGTTTTCCTAACAAGGAGGAGAGTGCAGCCTTTGTGGGGTCGGTGGGGAGGACCCAATACTTCAAGCCCTGCTCTCTGTCTTTCCAGGGATGAGGAGGGGCCGGGGCATGGCCAGGAAACCTGCAACAGCAGGATGTGATCCACAGGGACCAGTAAACACCACATCATGTCAGCACCAATAATTACAGAAATGATAAAGGCATGTCAAACTTTATAGGGGTTTTAAAAAAACCTTTCCCATGAATCATCCCAAAGTGTAAGCATCTACCCTCAGGAGTACCAACTCATAGACCTTCTGAACCTCAGAGCTCTCAGCTTCAGAGGAGCTGAGAGCCATCAAATCCTTTCAGTCTCTCCAGCTAATTAAACAGATGACAGAGTAAGCAAGCATCAGGTATCATGTGGCACTGCTGGGGGAATAGTCACTGGATGAATTTCAGAGGTTTGCAGCACGGCCAGCAGAGCCCCAAGCTCCCTCCGAGGACAGCGAGTTTTGCACACTTGCCCAACTCGGACGACAGAAGCCGTCTGCACTCGTCAAGCTCTTCCTTCCTAACTCTGCTCCTAGCAACAGAGCTATTGTACCTAAATTAATGCACATTAGATAATGAAAATTTAACAAGCCATCAAGTATTTGAGATCTTCATAGCAGCAAAAGGGACTCCTCTCATTCAGAAGCCATGAGGTAAGCTGGGATAAAAGCAATATTTATAGTAATGAGAGTCATCCTTCTCTTTAAACAGATTCTTGGAGAAAAGGAGAGACA
Source organism: Aepyceros melampus (assembly GCA_006408695.1). Classification (NCBI taxonomy): domain Eukaryota; kingdom Metazoa; phylum Chordata; class Mammalia; order Artiodactyla; family Bovidae; genus Aepyceros; species Aepyceros melampus. Next base: position 872,369 of record SJXQ01003498.1, read on the forward strand.
GTCATCTATTCTCGGTGTTTTTCTAAGGGCGCATTGGTAAAAAGGTAAGGTAACAATGAGCTTTAGTGGGCTGGGAACTTCCCCAATGAATACTTAAACAACACACACTCTTCTATCCATATACAGTGGGAAGATGCTTTTCTGGCGCTTGGCTGAGGTCCAGAACAGTCAAGCAAGACAAATGCTCCACGGGAAGGAAGGTACCACCCGATTAAAGCCCTTACGCATGCTAGTCTACATCTGCGACGTTACTTCTGGGCTGAGCCAGTAAGTCAGCAACAATTATCAAATTGATTATCACAAATCATGAGGCAGCTTACGGTCTCTAAAGAGAAGGCCTTTCCCTGGAGACCACAGTAATCTACATTTTTCAAAAACAGACATTTGCTCATCACCGTCTCTAAGATGTATTTATCTGAGAAAAAGATGCTTACGGGAATAAAACCACACACACACATGTACACCTCTAACATTAATACTAAAAAAGTAAGTGGCAGCAAACTCCTATTTTGCTAATGATTACCTAGTTTATCAAGGGATACTTACTCAGAGAATCAGAGAGAAATGAAGGGGCCCTACTGTTAGCCATGTAAGACAGATACAGACAGATGGACCGATAAAAATAAAACAAGGGATGTTCCTCACTCCTCCTAAGTCTCAACCTACAATTTAATCCTATTCCAGAAATACATGGGAAGAGAGCAAAGGGAATGTCTCATGCCATCGATTATGATGATGAGAAGTAAAAGCCAATTGTGACATGAAAGCAAATTGAAGCCATGAAAGCAAATTTTAAAAACCCATGAGAATTGGCCATGTCTCTTCCCAGAGGCAAAACCGTGAGAGAGAATGCAGATCTCATCCTACTGAGCAGGTGATATGCCCATGGACCATCCTTAAAGGAAAAGATGGAAATCTTGCCCAAGGTGGTAGAGTTTTTGAAATAAAAAATTCTTATAAAGTCAATTAAATTGAATGCAATCACCAAAAGATGTCATCAGTTTTTTCGAAACTCACGTCACAGGCAGACAATGGTATCTGTCTTTCCTAGTCATCTCAAGCTCTTCCTTTGCTTGCCAAGTTTCTTTTCAATACAAAAATTCTCAAAACCTTTAGCATTTGTTTCAGTGGCTCAAATGAAAATATTGGAAAGATAGACTGACAAGTTCCCTCAAGTGATATAGTTATGTCATTCTCTGCGAATTTAGCTATGAAATTTTCTTTCTAACATTTTCGGATTTTTGCTTATCTTACTAGAAAATGGACTAAATGTTACGGCTAAACGATTGCCTTCTTAAGAGCCTGTGAAAGTACAGCAATGTGCTAGGCTCCAAGACTCATTTCTAAAGGTTTCAGCAACAGGTAAATAAGAGAAAACATGATTAGAGCCCAGTTTAGGCCCTAATGAAGAGCTGAAGATGGCAGTGGATCTCAAGGGCAGCCAAATGATAAAGCTGAAAGGATGTCATTGACATGACATTTAAAATTCTCTTCCAATAATTCAAAGCAGGACCTTCTAAGACTTGGTGAAATGACAGATTTCCTTATAAATCCACATATATTTTTAAAAATAAAGATTAATGCCCTCAAATTTAAAGAAATAACAACATGGAGACTTGAGGCACAGGTAAGACTATTACATATCAAATATTTCTGTTTAGGAACACTGTTACAAAGATCCTCATCCTCAAGTTTTCTGTGGAGTAAACCAACCTCAGGCTGGTTTACATGAGGTCTGGGGATCTATTCGCTGCAGCTATCACAGTTGAGTTAAACAGTCTCAAGGTTTTGAGAATGCGTGTGGATATATTAGCTATAGTTTTCTGTACTTATATTCCCTTCCACCAGTGTAAATAATCAAGAAGCAACTGTAGTTCTGACCAGGTAAGTCTTCTTTGTTGCACTGGTAATTTTCACATACCTGTGCTCCAAAACAAACCAAACATTAAGTATTTTTCTGTCCTCCTAGAAAAGCTAATTTAAGGTTGCATTAGCTACATTTAACCTGCTATTGTGGACGGCATCTCTTTAAGGAATGTTTCTGCTTCCTCAATGCACCTTGAAATTGAGAAAGTAATGACGCAACACATGTGCCTGGGGCGACTTCATTTCAAAGGACGTTAATATCTATACCTCAGATTTACAGGAGTGAGGTTTTGAAGGACCTGAAGAAAGGCAGGATGATCCTAAGGGAGTGGGAAAGGTTATAAACACACCTTAAGCACACACTCCTACTCTGCCCTCACTTCCGATGGTCAGTCTAAACCTCCTGTAAACGTGGGTGCATGTGCCAATGCCTATACAAGATCCTCTTTATCAGTGAGACTGTAACTTACCTCTAACAAAGTACTTTGCTGTGTAAGCAAACACATGTTTGAAATAATTGAGTATAATGAATTACCAAGTTTGGGAGAGTGGTAAGTTGTGGAGGGGGTGGGGAAGAGAACAAAGAAAGGAGAACCCTTACATGGCAGTCACAGGGCAGAGTCACAAAAACACTACTCACATAGGCAGGTCCCCAGTATCCTCGAAGAACAGAACTGAACACACATCAGTCTCTCTAAATTCTGGAACACGGATTTTGGTTGTCAGTTTACACTGCTGCTGCTAAGTCACTTCAGTCGTGTCCGACTCTGTGCGACCCCATGGACGGCGGCCCACCAGGCTCCCCCGTCCCTGGGATTCTCCAGGCAAGAACTACTGGAGTGGGTTGCCATTTCCTTCTCCAACGCATGAAAGTGAAAAGGGAAAGGGAAGTCACTCAGTCGTGTCCAACCCTTAGCATGGATTGCAGCCTACCAGGCTCCTCCATCCATGGGATTTTCCAGGCAAGAGTACTGGAGTGGGGTGCCATTTCACTGGTTGCCAGCAAAGTGAAATCTATGATTTTTCCACTGAAAATAGCCACAGAGTAGGCCTTAACATGGGCCTCCCTGGTGGTCGGTGGTAAAGAATCCGTCTGCCAATGCCAGAGACACAAGTTTGATAACGGGGGTAGGAAGATCCCCTAGAGAAGGACTCCAGTATTCTTACCTGGAGGATTCCATGGACAGAGGAGTCTGGTGGGCTACAGTCCATGGGGTCACAAAGCGTCGGACATGACTGAGCGACTGAACAGTAAGGCATAACGTGGCTGGGTCTGGTAAGAGGCAGACAGCACAGCACAGGGAAATGGGAGTGAGCAAACCTATTAGTTAACAATTAACCACTCAGGATTATCATGTGCAAGTCTCAGATGGGAACTGTTAATAATGAAACTCACTAATTAGTTCTCACCATCACAATCACTCTTTGATTAACATCATAGGAAAAAGAACTAAAAACAAATACATGCGGAGCTTATAATGGTACCATGGGGGTATTCAACTCCATAAGCACTTGGGAAACTGAACTCAAACATGATGAAGCCTCCTGCAGGTACAGCTTCATCCTGAACTGCCCACTCCAGCAAACCAGGAGGGTTCCCCCTCTAAAAGAGCTGACAATCCTGTCTCTGCAGGGCTGACCTGAGGCTAAAGGACTCAGGAGCACAAAGCTGTTTGGGTCCAACTAACCTTAATATTGAAGCAGCAAAGTAGCTGTGCACAAGTGGACAGACACAGAAAAAAAGAGAATGTGGAAGTCAGTTCTAAGGTTACTGAAGCAAATATACACCCTCATTTTAAGCTGTACTGTGCTAGCTTCTCATTGTAGGTATCTCTGTGGTAAGGGCACTCCAGCCCAGAAGAATCACCTCTGCAACCACACAGCAGGCATAACCACACCAGAGCATAACCACATTCCTGATCAGAAAGGCAAAAAGGAACTCCATCACTCCACACTCCCTCCTTCCCAGACCACAGGCTCCAGGGCCCCATATGATCTTTCAACTCACAGAAGGAATTTATGATTCCCTTCAAGAACCAGCTGTCTAGCGAGACAATCTCCTGACATCAGTGGAGCCCTGGGAGGGGACATCTGGGATGCCCTCAGCTCCAATGACCACAAACTTCCCCTTTCCTGGCTCATTTGCCATGCTTCATGGTGAAGCGTCTGTAAAGGGGGCTGGTGGAAGGGGTAAACAGCAGTGAGGTGCAAGTTTACGAGGAATAAAGTGAACACAGGAGAGAACCCTAGAAACAAAACCACTCTGACTAGAAAAAAAATCTAAGAATGTACGTATACTACCAAAAAAAAAAAAAGGTGTTGCAGCTGGGCCATCAATAATCTCTCATTAAGTGTTGTCTGTGGTTTACAGTTTCTCACAGTGTTTAGTTAGCTGGCACAGCGCCTCACTTGGGCCTTCAAAGTGTTGGAACGTAGGAGAAACCATGTTTCAGGCTCTGGGCTCCATTCCTGGGAGGAATGAATCAAGAGGACATTTGCAGGAGCACTAAGTTGGAAGACAGCCCTAAACTTGAGAGGTTGCATTCTATCAGTGGCACACTCAGAGAACATGGCCTTTGGTTTTCTTCCTTGCTTCAACTTCTTCACCAGTTGGTAAAGGAGGGCAGCCTAAAAATCAGAGACCAAACGGCAGAAGCAGTCTGTGGGTTGCACTTACCATGCTGGAAGAAGGACACCTCCTCTGTACCCCCAAGGTCCTCCCTGGTGGCTCAGACGGTAAAGCGTCTGCCTACAATGTGGGACACCTGGGTTCCATCCCTGGGTCGGAAATATCCTCTGGAGAAGGACATGGCAACCCACTCCAGTACTCTTGCCTGGAAAATCCCATGGATGGAGGAGCTTACTAGGCTACAGTCCATGGGGTTGCAAAGAGTCGGATATGACTGAGCGACTAACCTTTCTTTCTTTTCTTTGTATCCCCAACATGGAGGGGAAATTTTCTCTACCACCAGACGTGGAACACTGAGGCTATGTCTGCCCTCTACAGCCCTGCAAAAAACAGGTGTCTGGATATTTTTATTGGGTTGGTTTTGCCCACCATCTGTCTCTGTTCCATGAAGTACAACACTGAGAAAAGAAAGCGGGACTTGGCAAATGCAAGAAGAAAAGACACAACTGTGTTTAGGATGAAAACGTGCAAAGCAGCATGACAGCAGTCACAGCAGCCCAATTACAGGAAAGTCAAATCCCGTTCCAGAAAGAGATCGGAGGGCTCACAGAACACGGTCAGAACTTCAGGTCATCGCTCCAGGCCAAAATCTCCCTCAACAGGGGACTAGAGAAGCAAGTTGTGATCCACTCACACAACAGAATACTACTCTGCAATAAAAGGGAGGTAACAACATGGATGAATCTCAAATACGAGATTCCATTGCTATGACATTCTTGCAAAGGTTAAACTGTAAAGACACGTTACAGATCACTGGTGGCCATGGACCCGAGGAAGGGCTGGGAACTGACTCCAAAGAGGATGGAAGAATTGTGTGTGGGGAGGTGGGAAATGATGAAAGCCTCTTATCTTGACCGTGGCGATAGTTACATGTACACATGTTTATCAAAAGTCCATTTACACCTAAATTAAAAAGAAAACCACACACAGGGAACTCTACTTAATGTTCTGTGGTGACCTAAATGGGAAGGAAATCTAAAAATGAGGAGGCTTACATATACATATAACTGATTCACCTTGCTATATAGCAGAAACTAACACGACATTGTAAAGTTACTATGCTCAAATAAAAATAAAACACCGACAAGAAAAAAGAAAAAAATGTCTTGGGTAGGTAGACTATGCAAGATTTTCATTTTTAACTCAAGAAAATTTTCTTAATCAACTAGTTTATATGTATTTCACAGTGAATAACAAGTTCAAAATTCAGTACTCAGTAATTGTATTTTAGGTAAACCACTTTAGCCAGTCAATGCTTTGAAGTACTTTTAAAAATTTTAACTGAAAACAGTTTGAATGAGAAAGCAAAAGGTTAGACGACCATAGAAAAAAACTTATGTTTCCCAAAAGCACCTTAAGAAGTATCAGTTCTCAGGCAATGGCTAAGAGTAAGCATGATGCCATCCTCAATTGGGTATACAGACGAAACGTTCTATTCAAGCAATGAAAAGGTACTACTAAGTACATACGTCTATTGACATTTCTCTTCTACCTTGAAATAAAATCATTCTGTGATCTGGCTTAACGTGCATAAAATAATACCCAATTCCCAACCAAATGAACATTCTATATAGGCTCAGAGATAATTCTTTTACTGAAATGACTTTCAGTTTCCCAAATTTAACTGGCTGAAATTATGCTGTAAGAACCATTCAATTTAATCTTTAGAAATGAAGTCACAGCCTTTGAAAGGAAAAACCTGCATTTGATCACCAACAGGAAATACAATGCCCTTGGTTATTCTTTAAGACAAAAAAAAAAAAAAAAATCTACTTTAAGTTTATAGAAAGTGCAGTTGATGATATCTCTATGCCTCAGACAAAAAGAGTAAAGGTAAGTCTACACCTGCGTAGGATGAGGTATCAACTATAAGCCTGCTCTCTTCCTATTTCAGTTCTCTTTCTCTAGCATGGATAACCAAGGCAGTGACAAGCCACATCTCTGCTCCGGTCTGCCAACCCACAACTGTCTCAGAGTTATGGCTCATAATTTGTGGTTTTCACAAATAAACTCCATGTTCTTCCCACCCACTACTTCACCCAAACTACTCCATCCCCATTTCTACAGATTCTAGCTCTCTAACAGATGACTATTACAATCCTTGGTTAAAGAATTCAGTGTTTCTCAAACCACATTTCTAAAATCATGACTTTTTAAATTCCAGCTCTCCCTGGAGTGATGCCGTCCTCCTACTGACCTCTGCATGAACGGTGGCCCGTGGTGCCTGATACACAACAGATGTCCTGGGCTGACCTTGGAAATTCCCTTCACATCCTTTCCTAGGCTGTACTTCCTGAATCCATGTCTTCCTCCTTAAAAATCTTCCTCCTGAAAACCTTTTCCTTTAAAAAAGAAATCTTATTCTTCTTTTATGGAGCAAATGTTTTATCTTAGGTCAGGTAAGTAAATATAGGATTGCTTTTGTAGATTTTATTTGGGTAAAAGATTATCCATGAGAACTTTGAACAACAGAAAATTCTTTTCATAATCCATGAGCACAGCAATATACTATGTTTCTGACACCACTGAGTGCTTTAGTTATGATATGAAGAAAGTATTTTATTATGAAACAATTATATTTGCTCAAGAATATGGACACCCAAGATAGTGGTCCAAAATTACCAATTTATAACAAAAAAATGTTTAAAGGGGAAAGCATATCTTCCCATTATTTTCAGGCTAATTATTTCTCAAAAAAACATGTATTTTAGAAATTGTTAAAAAAAAAAACCAATTTATATCAAATAGATGATTATAGTGATAATAGTTTAAAGGCAGTATTCCTATTTTAAATTGTTAAAGATAAACACAAGCAATGGGGATATGAGAAAAGGGCCATTTAGATTTTTAACAATGATGCTGCTACTATTCTAAGAAAAAAAGAATTATAAGTTATAGGAATACTATAATAACCATCTTGTACATTTCCAGAAAAAGGACCCGAGAATGGTCTAAAAACATAGCTTACACATGGTATGTGACCCTGTGAGTATGGAACAAAGCACATCAACCAGTGTCTGTAACTGAATTATCAATTACCAGGTTATGATTAAAAAGTAACACACAAGTCTGAAACACAATTTAAAAGAAAAATGCAGATCAATTTGTATCACTTCTGAAGTCTCTATATGCAAGAGGTGAGAATTTATTACAGAACCACAAAATGGCTTGACAGATATAATTAAAATAATATGTGCAGAGTAAAGAATTTAAAAGACGGTCTTATGAAGCATAAGTTTTCATTTCATGGGCAAATCAAGAACTCAGAGGCAAGGAAATTGATGCCATGCTAAACTTTGCCCCACCTGAGACAAGAATACAACTTCAGAAAAGGACGGAGAAGGGGAAAGAAAAAAAAAATCAAGCAACCTAGGACATAAAAAATGAAGATAAATGTTAAATAAAGGTTAGATGATTAAAATAATCTCAACACCCCCTAAAAGAACAGGGTTGGCCAAAAGGTTCAGGTTTTATCCTAACAATCTTTTTGGCCAACCATTACCTGGAACATTCATCTTTGCTTGCAGACATATAAATTTAGGTTCAACAAATTTAAGTAAAAAGCATTGTGGAAGAGTTAATATTTACAGTTTTGAAGGATTAATGAAATTACTATAAAATTTGGAAGGTTAAATTCAAGTTTTTGACACAGAGAAAAAGGACATCCATTATGGTAGAAATTAATGATCAGTGTATAAGAATACATTAAACTAAAACTTAATCAATTTACTCAATATAGATTTATAGGTAAATAATAATACTGCTAAATTACTCATGCTAACCTTTGGTCTAAGTTTCTACTTTGCTTTAAGCAGAACTGCTCTAAGAAAATAACTTCTATGATTTAGCTAAAGGAACCAATGACTTTTTTTGTGAAAGGAAAAAATAATACAAATAAACTAAATATCCAACAACACGTAAGACAATACTAGGTAGATAGTAAAAGTGAGGTAAAAGAGGAATATTCATGTGGAAAACAACTAAGTAGAAAAAGGCATGAACCACCCATTATGTGTCACTTTTCCAGGCATTGACTCCACAGTTAAGAAATAAAAAACAGTGGCAGTCTCAGTCCTGAAAAATCCTTCCATCACTTACAAAAGGGAGGGGGGAACAGGAGAGAAAGTGAAGAAAGAAAACAACCCTGCATTTTGGTGAACAGATGTATTCTTACTGAAAATTTTCTGATAGTACTAGTAGAGATGATTTTCTTCCCTTGGCTTATTTATATTCGAGGCACTTAAAAACAAAAATTTTGACAGAAAACTTGTGTTAAGTAATATGAAAGTTTTTGCTTTTAAAAGAAGAAAATATATTAACATTCAGGGGCTGATTTGATTTTGTCCAGATAAACTTGCAAATTATTCAGGTCAGATAATTTCAAGAGCCAAGAGTCAACATTCTCTTGAGTGAATTAGTTCTTCATAATTGTTCCATATATTTTGAGACAAATAAATATTATGGTCACTGTAATAAAGCCTGGAAACTGATCTGGAAAACGTCCCAACCTAAAACTGGTGAGAAACATGATCCATGTCTCCTTCAAAAACAGCATCTGAAGCACAGAGCTTCACGGCACTGATGACAGCACACTAAGCAGCTCTTCTCCTGAGGAACGAGCGTTTAACCTAGACACTTGCGGTCTAGAGCCAAAAGGAGCGCTGACATTCCATGAAAAACGAAAATCACGCGTCAGCACAATGGGAGGAGAAGAAAGTGTGTTCCCAGTAAAGTCAGCAGCATGATGTAAAGAGCATGACTTTGGGCTCAGAGATATTTAACTAAAAGTATTTAGAAGGGTGGTGGTCAGTGCTTGGGAATCTGCCTGCCAACACAGGGGACATGGGTTCAAATCTCTGGTCTGAGAAGATTCCACATGCTGAGAGGCAACTAATCCACTGGGCCACAACTACTGAGCTCCTGAGCTGCAACCACTGAAGCCCACACATTCTAGAGCCTGTGCTCCGCAGCAGGAGAAGCCACCACAATGAGAGGCCCGCGCACCGCAACCAGAGAGTAGCCCGTGCTCACTGCAACTAGAAGACCCAGTGCACCCAAAACTTAATAAAATTAAATTTTAAAAAAAAGTACCCAGAATTCCACACATACAAGAAAAATGTGTAATAACAGGCTAAACAAGAATGAAACTATTCTTAAATAAAAATAACTTTAAAGTTGCTAGACATGTTGTGTCTTGGGGTACATTTGGGAGCTGTAATTCTTCCTAAACAAAAATACAGATTTCATGCTGCCCCCAACCAGTGACTTTACAGCTTGGATATGATGTATTTGCATATGGATACTATATTGAGGTTCTCAATGTGAGACTCCCAGGCTCTAGACTACCAGCGGAAATCATGTACCCCAGAATATGTGAGCGATGGCAGAGAATTCAGACCAAGGGTTTTGGTCAAGATATTTCTTTTTCAGCTAAGGATCTCATATCACTGCCATTTCTGTCTCCAATGGTGCATATGTATTAATAATTATGGTTGTCACCGGAGTCAGGAGGCTCTTACTTTTTAGTTTCTATGATTTTTCCCCTCACATCTTGGGAAATTCCCTTTAAAGATTCTTTAAAATTTGGAGATAAAGGGCTTGACCTAGGGACCCCTCTTCTCCCTTAACTCTCTGGGTAATTTTGTACACTCATCCAACAGGACTAACTCATGCATGAAGCCCATCCACTTTTCTGGCCTTGGACCATTTGAACAGTCCATGGTTACCTCAATTTTAAAAGGTCTAGAATTGCAAACCCTTGTGGCATATATTTGGGAGGAATATTATCATACGGGAAAAGCAGCATCAACAGTTATTTGTGCTGGACATTAGGATACACATGCATGATACCCACCTTTCATCCTCTACCCATGACCTCCGAACCTAGGCAGTGGCCAAATTCTACTAGTTTTTCTATCAAAGTAGATCTCACACTTATCTTTCTTCATTTCCTGCCAAAAACCTAGTTCCAGCCACCATTCAGTAACCCCCCCAAGTACACTGTGAAGTCCTCCCCTAACCAGGTAAAGATACTAAAGCTACTGTTCATTCCACAGAGTGGCCAGAATGAAGTGAGAAATGCTGACCTTATTACCACACCTGTGTGCCACTTTCTGCCACAGGACCTTCTGGTACATAATTATATCCTTTAGCCCTGAATAAGACCTCCAACTAATTTCTTTTTTAGCCCTCAACTTAAAATCACTTAACACATGGTCTCTGACCATGTTGAAGAGGGTACAACTGTGATGATACAAGTCTCAAGTTAGGTCAGTAACTTCCCAGGTGGCATAGATGGTAAGAATCTGCCTGCAATGCAGGAGAGATGCAGATTCAATCCCTGGGTCAGAAACATTCTCTGGAGAAGGAAATGGCAACCCACCCCAGTATTTTTTTTTTTCTTCCCCACTCCAGTATTTTTGCCTAGAGAATTCCATGGACAGAGGAGCCTGGTAGGTTACAGTCCATGGGGTCACAAAGAGTTGGGCACAGCTGAGCTAAAACACTTTCATACTTCTATTACAGTTCTAATTAGAGACCCAGTTGCATACGACCTAGAAGACTGCACCTGTCCTTTGTAATGTTGCATCCTCAACACCCAGCACTGTGCCTGGAATATAATAAAGTTTAAGTCTCTCAGTTGTGTCTGACTCTTGGGACCCCATGGACTGCAGACCACCAGACTCCTCAATCCATGGGATTTCCCAGGCAAGAATACTGGAGTGGGTTGTCATTTTCTTCACCAGGGGATCATCCAGATCCAGGGATTGAACCCCGGGGGTCTCCTGCATTTCAGGAAGATCCTTCACTGTCTGAGCCACAAAGGAAGCCAGGGGCTATAATAAGCTTTCAATACTTATTGTTTATCATTCATTCATGACAACATGTCAAATGCATCTGAAACATAAGCCAGACAGCATATGTTAAATGCCAAAGAAAGATAAAGAGGCAGTAAAAGAACTCAAGAGAGAAGGAGTATAGTTTAGGACTTGAACTGGATAAAAAGTTTGCAATACAAATATTACCAATGAGGATGGATGGATCATTTTCAAGGAACTTCCGTATGCTAGGCAGAACGCCCTGCCTTTTAATCACCACCACCATCACATGAACCATTGGTCTCTCTCATTAGGTCAATGGTTCTAAATACTTTGGATGTATTAACTCATTGAAGCACACCACAACCTAATGAGGTAATAAGGGCCCTTATTACATTCATTTTACAGATGAGAAAACTATGGCACAGAGAGGTTAAACAACTTCAAGGTGACAAAGTAATAAAAACACTGAGCCAAGACCTGAATTTGGTGATCTAATCCTCGGGCTCATGCTGCTAACCAGGTTTTCCATACTGCTGCTGTATTCTAGAAAACAGGCCATCCTCCTGTTGCATCCTTTTACCAGACTCTCACTTGTAGTTACTAACCAGCACAGTTAACCATACATCTAGGATCTAGGGGGTCACATTCAAACGCAGTTTCATTCTGCTCAAGTCATCCCTTGGTAAATCAAATCTAAATCCGGCTCTGTAAAGAGATATAAAAAAAGATATTTTCTCAGGAGATTAACAACTACTAAGGAAGTCATTGTACATACATCAACTAAGATCAGTTACCAATCAATATATTAACAAAATACAAAATTATGGTAATAACTGATTGTGTAAATGCTGAAGGAAGGCACCATGAGAAGGCAGTGAAGATCAAAGGGGGAAATTGCCAGGAAAAAGAGAAATAGCCTGAAGAAGGAGGAGGGCATGGCCAGGAGAGAAGAGACAGTTACTCAAAAAGAGCTCATCAATAATGCAGTTGGAGTCAGCAGACTGACAACTTGAAATAATGGAATAGAATGGATATGAAAATATTCTCTACGGTGGTTGAAGTAGCCAGGCATGTTGCCGTAATGTCCTACAAGAGAACACAGGTCTTCCTCCAAATTCAAACACTCGTAAATCTAATCTTATAATACAAATTCTATCATTTATTCCTGAGAATACCCTTTTCATGAGGAATTGAGGCACAAAATTACTAGGTAATTGCAAAGTTGCCCTAAGGTCTGATTCAAGGATATTTATCTGGAAGTCAACACTGCGAGGAGTGTCCAACATTCTGTACAACATTCTGCAGGGAATAAGTTGGAAGCATGCTAAATAAAGCCTTAAAACTCGAGTAAGCAGAATGTCTGTGTTAGTAAAATGACTTACTTTGAGATGTTTATATAAGCAATAGCCACAGGACAAAATGAGTTCAATCTAGGGCTAAGTAGTGTTACGATGGGGAAGTGGAGAGTGAAGCCATGGCTGGGCAGAAATGTTTCAGGTTTTATCACATCACTTGGCAGTCATGGCACAAATCGAACAACCCAATCGCACACCTGAACCTGGGAATCAGAAATTTTATCAACTGCCTCCTGCATACCCGAACATTCATTTAGCCAGGCCTGTACCAGGCTCATTCAGCCAATCTGGACCCATGAAACAGACTCATAGAACAATCTCCCCATACGCCCAGAGAACAGAAAAGAGAACTGAGAGCATGAACCAGTGGAAGCAGAGTCTATACCACAGGCAACTCTCTGAAAACAGATGACATATTTTCTTTGGAAGAATGCTCCAGGACTCCCTCGATTTCCTCTCTCCTTTCTTTGAACAAAGGAAGGAAGACAAAAAAACTGTAGCTCTAGGCCACTTAAATGAAAGGGAGGACTCTGCTTCTCAGAGCTCATTTGTATGCATCCCTCTGAGTGAAGTCAGTTAAACAAGAAATCAGAAGGGAACTAGACAAATGCGTGGCAGAAAAACTTCCTGAAAACAGAATTCACTGCAGGAGCACATCAAGTCTACAGATTATTTTGGAAGTAAGACATTTTACTGAAAGGAGCAAGAAAAAAAAAAAAAAAAAACAAAAGCAAAAAACAACCCTGTCTCTAACAATGGTCCACCTCTGGGCAAGTCACCTGATCAAATATATCTTCAGAGGTGCTGAATTTAAGAGCTGGAATACATGTCTAGACACAGGGCCTTGTCCTCAACGTCCAATCCTTCTATGTCAACTTACTAAGACAACTGAATTTTCCAACACAAAAGCCTGTTGGTGAAGAAAACAGAAGACCAAGAAAGGCAAGGGCATGGAATGGGGCATTCTGCAGATATAAGAGACATATTCACTTTCGAACTTTATTTCTTAAAAGAACTTCTGCTACCAAATGATTCTTCACATTTTCAGGTATAGAAGAGCCAATAAAAATAATGTTATAAGTAGTCTGGTGTTGCTCTCCTGTCCTTGCATTGCCTCCCTTCTTAAAGGGAAGTAGTAAAATTCATGACTTCTATACAAATATAAAATGAAGATGTGTCAAAATTTTATTAATCCACTAATTAATAAAGGAGTCAGAAAGATTTTATAAGTGATTCAAAGCAGGGTATGGAGGAGATATATAGATATATATATCCTGGAGAAGGAAATGGCAACCCACTCCAGTATTCTTGCCTGGAGAATTTCATGGACAGAGGAGCCTGGTGAGTTATAGTCCATGGGGTCACAAAAGAATTGGACATGACTTAGTGACTAATGCTTCCACTTTTATCCAGGACCACATTTATACAAACAGGAATCATTTGCTTCCTTACAGGTTTTCAAGTGAAATTCTCTCTCCATAGGTGTGTAAAACAACCCAGATAAAAGCAAAGGGGCTATAGCATCAGATAACCCCAAAGGGTTTACCAGGTAGCACCCAGCATTCCACCGAAAGGATACCCAATAATCATCTTGCCAGTTTCAAATTCTACTAACAATTTCTCGTGATGTTCTCAACTAAATAAAAGAGGTGAGAGAATATGTCCTACATTTAATGTCTGACAGTGCAAAAAAAAAAAAATCGACAATAGAACTCAGTTGAAAACTGGATTAAATTTGTAAAAGGAAGTGCTTAAATACAACCACTAACTGTGATAGAAGTTGAAATACAATCTTTTTAAAATTCCAGCATTTCTTTGCAATTTCATTCAGAAACATGTTCAGTCTAAGAAAGATAGACGTCTCTCTTATTCCCATGGAAAGCATAAATGCTTTTGGGTTTCTTTAGGAGAGACGGATACTGCTGCAGTTCTGGGGAGTGTGCATAGGAGAGCTTTACAAAACAAGAACTGGCCACACAGGACTCTAGGGCTGCAAGAACTATGGACAAAAGGCCATAAAGCGATGCCCTTGGCCATTAGGGAGGGTGACCAGCTGAAGCCAATTCCTCCACAATCAAAGTCTGCTTACAAGTTCTCTTACAGAAGGAGAGGGGAGAAGAGAGCTGTGGGGAGAGATGGGAAGGACAGGAGGGAATGGGAGAGGAGAGGGGGAGGGGATGGAGAAAGGAAAGAGGCTCAGTAGATGGAGGAAGGAAGAGATTCCCAGTGTGGTGGCCACTCTGCTATTGCAGTTGCCTGGACCACAGTTGCCTTGCGTTTCTGAGCTGGAGACTGCTGGCTGATGAGCTGCACCTTGCAGTCCGACTGGAGTGACACGAGTTCAAGAATCTTCTGTGGGGGGAGAGGAGGAGTGGAACAAAGAGAACAGCACCTTCCCCAAAACTGGCAAAAGTCAGCGCTGCCAAATAGCACGTGAGAACCCAGTACTGGCGCTCAGCATGCCTTTCCCATGGGGGCTGTCATGGAGCACATGCAGCTTCCAGCAGCAAGGTCAGCAGCCAGGGCGCTGGCTCTTGCAGGACAAGGTTCCTCTGGGATTTCCCCAGGGGAGCAAATACATGGTGTGAAGGGAGCTAGAGGGCTAAGCAACCGAACTCCCAGGCAGGGCCCTCGGCCGTGACCTTGTGCAGTCAGCACAAAAGGGACCTTCGAATGTTAAGGAGGTTATTCCGAGGCTAAGGGAGAACCAAAGAGGGAAGAGCTATGAAAACAAGAGAGGAGCATTGGTACTAGCAAGTCACTGGTGATGAGAAGCTGAGTGGAACCTTAGGGTCAGTGATCTAAACAAGCCAAGTCGGAATACACACAGGGGAAACTGCAGGTTAACACAGATCTAAGTTATAAAGCTCCCATGTGACTGTACAGCTTCCCCAGACTTGCTAGACAAACCATATTTTAAATCTCTTCGGCCAAAAATATTTTAAAACTCTTACACTGAGGCCCAACTCCATTGGGAGCTAAAAGAGACAACCTCTATAACAGCTCATAAGCCTCTACCGGAAAGGCTGCTGCCAATACCCCGAGGACAAGACAACAGGGCTACTCAAGTTGAAAAAAGGCACTGAAAAACCAGAACCTGGAGGCAGAGGTCAGGAGGACATGCTTAACATCCTACCTGGTTATTTAGTCTAAAGGAATATTTCCATCCTCTGTATTTACATGTGAGACCCTCACTGGCCAACTCTGCAGGTCTTTGCTCCACAATTTAATGGAGAAATAAGGACCTGAACACCTAATACGGCCCCACCCCATCTACTTCCCACCCCCATGGCCAGTCTTTGGACTATTCCAGGCCACGGTTCAGCACATTTGTATTAGTAATAGCATGCATTTCCAACAAAAACCAGTCATGGCTAGAGGAGGTTACTAGGAAGTGACTATGTTATGTGAGCAAAGACGACAATTTTGAAGTGAGCCCTGTGGGGATACAAGAAAGGACAGAAGAACAGAATGAAACAGCAAAATCTGCTTCTGGTTGTCAGGATTCCGTATTACGGAAATGCAGAAGACATTCGGGGGTGGACTGGCCCATCCTAGTAACCGGACCCATTCTGGGACTGTTAGAAATGTGGCTGGAGTGGACAGGATGCTGGACGAGGCTCTAGTCTCTCGTGGTGTCGTCAATAAACACACATAACCCCACACGCACTGGAGAGGAAACGACGCAACAGCGAACAGAGGGACAGTCCAGTGGTCACTAGGACGCACCTGGTGCCAGTGAGCGGGGCAGAGGAGAAACCGGTGCACGTGGGCTGCAGCCTGAGGAGCGGGGCCAGCTCTCCTACCTCAGAACTATAATTGATTTGTCTGATTTACCAGAACAACAGTAAGCCACGCACCAGCCACATTTTATTGCCTGTTTTGCACGTTATATCTGCGGGAGATTGTATTTATTACAGAGTAGGCTACAGCAAAAACAATAATAACCCGGAGATAAGCAACAACCTTACATTCCACTAACTTGCATTCTGACTTTTTGTGTGTCGGAGAGGTGGGGAGTGGAGACAGGATCAGGGAGAAAGAAAAGGCACGAGTAATGAAAACAGGGTTGAATGAAGGGAAGCAGTTGCCACAGAACCACTCTAGAAACGCAATCAGATCTAGCAGCAAGTCGGTCAGATTCTCAGCGGGTTTCATGCTCACAGAACCCTCCTGGCCTGGAGGGCAAGCGGACAAGGGGAACAAGGACCGCGGTGACAGGTGCGTGTCATAGCCTATTTCCTTCACCTTTCAAAAACCAGAAATAAAGGAAACCAGCAACTGTTTCAGGACCCAAACTCCCAGATTTTTTTTTTCCCCCTTAGTGGATACCCTGAAAAACAGGAGCAGAGATGCCAGAGTCAAGTTTATCCTAGCCCCAGTCAAAAGGTAGGTCCGTGCATCTGGCATTACAGATGCTGTGAACCTTACGAAAAACACTACATTCCATTGACACCGATGTCAAAAATCATCTACTTTAACAAAAATCAAAGCCCAACACAACCTAAACACTGGGGGCCATCATAACATTCTTGAAAAAGAGAAAAAACTGTCATGAGTTCTCATGTAAGAGCTCAACTGAGGACAAGAGAACTCCAAGTTAGAAAGCATGCTCGGTAGTCAACATCTATCAGTCCAGTCCAGTCCCAGAGAAAGCTGATGGATGCACCTGAAATGGCCTGCTTGCTTCAGCACCAGAGGATGAGGCCAGCATCCCACCTGCCTAAGCAGAGAGTCAGCCACTCACTCCTACACCTGGCTACTTAACTCCCCACAGCGGGGAGTCAGCCAAGCAGGTCCTGCACTTGCTAACTCTCCACAGGAGGCATCTTCGTGCACTCCAACCCTGACTCGTTGAAATCGTTTTTACAAACCAGAAGAGAAGAGATAGGAACGATGGGTAGAACCCCAACTCTAAGAGTGGGAGGCCATTAAGACTAGAACAAGTTTACGGGTTATCTGTCTCCCAATCATGATATATAACCTCCTCCACAGAGCATATTACTTGAGTGTGTTTAGAAAACAAAATATTAAGAGCATATATGTCTTTTTCCCCTTCAAGGATGTGTCTTGGGGTGGGGTGAGAGGTCCTGCATGAATATCAGTTTACAGTCAATATCATGGTAGCATACGGTATATACTGTTGGCTCAATAAGCACTGCCATTTACCATAGCCTGCAACTGAGAGGGTGGCCAACGAGGGGAGGGAGGGACACAAAGATTAAAAAAAAGATTTTTTTACAAGCTTTAATGAAACCATTACACATGTTTGTATTAGATAACCTTTATTCCAATGTTTGTTAGTTCACCTGGATGTAAACCATTGGCCTGACTGACCTCACCTGACCACGGGTCCCTGAGTAACATCACCAGAACACTTCAGGAAACTGGAGACCCATACATCACACTTAAATAGTGCAAGAGAATTCAACACACACATACTGAACATGATATTGTGACAGAAAGAAGAGAAGGTTAGAAAAGGGAGACAAAACTCTTCTGTTAGAGAGGGCACCAAAAAAGCCTTTAAACTGAATAAGTGTGATGAAGGTGGGCAAGGTCATTCTGACATCTATTGAATGGAATAGCTTTTTCACTTTCACTCTCCCACGTGATCCAGCTATCCTCTTTTATTTATGTGGTAAGTGGAGGAGTTTGACTTGCATTTATTTTTGAGTAGCGTAAGAACAAACCAATTCTCCAATATCTAGGCAGCAAAGAGAACAGAAGTATGTATGAAACTGAACTACAGTTTAGGGGGGGATCATGAAGACAAGTTTCCTAAGATTCATGGCTACCAAAACAGAAAACCCACACAAAGGAAACACATCAAGCAAGGTAGGAGGCAGCAAGAGATTCGAAGATAGCACTGAAGATCACCAGGACACTGTGCTGGGAATGCCAAGAGGATGATGCCCAAACAAGTGTAACTCTGCCTCAAAAAGCCGTCAAGGGCCTCACCTCGATCCCAGTGGGCAATCTAAGCATGGACACGAACCCTGCAGGGCAAAAGAGAGCACATCCCAAGGCTCCATTCAGCTTCTGGATGGCCCCAGAGTGTGGGCCAGACAAGAGCTCTGGGGCGGGCACATCTGCTCTCAGTGCAGGAGTCACCACTATGTTTCCCAAAATACAACTTTTTCCCCCTGCAGTTAAAAAATCAAAACAAAAATTACCCTTTGATTTGACCGAAAGAATGACATTAAAAGAAATATGGCTGAGAAGGCCACAGCAGATACAGAGAGAAATTAATACACACATGAACAATTCCTCAGCATGGTAAACAAGAGAGAAAACTGGCTTGATACCAGGGAAAATCACCTGTGAAACATGAGCCTCAGTAGATACAACACAGTCACTTGCAGCTCAAAAGCCAGACTTCAGCTACGAGGGACACAGAGGAATGTACCTCTCTTGATAAACAGTGGCATGATATCTTGACTGAAGTGCAATTAATATAGGCCACACTGTACAACCTGTAGTATGCAGTGACTGCTACAGAGAGGGAAAGTTTAACAGAATCCCAGTGATCGAAGCCCACAGGGGAACACCACACTCAGGAATAGAGAGCTGGCCAGATGGGTTTAGAAGTCATCATAAGAACTACAGGTAGAGCCTGAGTCAGGCTTGGGAACACAACAGAACAAGATACACTGGAATTCATCACTGCTGTGGGCTCGGCTGAGCTTCTGTTTACAACAGTATTTTCTTCTTGGTGCCCAGGGCCAGCTGTCCAAATGTCCAAGCTGAGGCTGACAAGCTCCTCCTCTGTCACGTCCCCTGGGCTATGTGCTGTCTCTACACAGGACCTGGAGCCCCTCCTTACCCAGTAGTGACTATGGGAGCAGAACTGGATGGTGTGTGTCCCAGGAACAGAGGGTGAAACTGACAGCCAACAGGTCTTCCCTGGCCTCCTGATCAAAATCAAGCTCAGAACCCTCACTACCGCCTTGGGCTGCCCCATGTCTCTTCCAAGCGGTTGCTCCCGGGCACTCACTACTGTTGTCTCCCTTTAGTGCTTGCATGTAGGGACCTTATCTGTCTTTATCTGTCCTGTTCACTGTTATATCCTCACTGTTGAGAACAGTTCCAGACATCGAAGGCACTTGCTGAATAAATGAATAAACTGTCTCAATTAACAAAGGTTATCTAATTCAGACACAGAAGTTCCTAAATATGCAAGTTAACATCCCAGTCACAAACAGCCATTTGGACACAGCCTTCAGGCAGCTCAAAAGCATCCACATCACCTCTTCTTTTCTATCATCTAGTACATCTGTTAGCTCAAAGGACGCTCAGAGCTTTCCAGCCTCATTCATTAGGATTAATTCCTAAACTTGTCTGAAAATCTATATTTGACTTTTTTTTTTTTCACTAAGACTTTGCAGTCACAGAATTAAACAGGAAATTTTTTTTAAGGTAATTTCATTTTAACACAACTCAAGAGAAATATCTTCTAACTCATGATAATAAGAAAATGGAAAAGCAACTCAGTAAAAATTCAGGTGGAGAGCTGGGAGGTTTTATGTCCTGGTTTAAATTCTGTTTTCCCAGAGAATAAAACAGGATCTCTACAGAGGCATAGCAGAAGCCGTGGAAAAACTCACATTCAGTGCCTGAAAACAAATGAGCTACAAAAAACACATAAGCAGAGGCCCTTCAGTGAAGCAGCAGCCAAGCTCTTGGCGCCTCAAAGTCACATGGCTCCATTCAACGACACAACTCACCCCAGATATGTCTGCGACCCGGTGGATAGGCACTTCCTTCTTGCTATGCAATCCTTTGCCATTCTTAATAGCTCTGTAAAGAAAGAGAAAGGGGAAAAAAAAAGCTCAATGAAAATACAAACCACAATGGGAAGGGGTAAGGAGAGTGGGAAAGGGGGCAAGAAGAGAGGTCAGTTCACTGGGCATGTGTGACTACAGAGGGCACACTGCTGAGTAGCTGGTGTTGTCTAGAACATTCCATGGTGGGTAGGGTACACGTCTGCTCTTCCCCTAACCCCAGTAACCATGGCTTGACTGCTAGTTAAGGCCAGCTGTTCACCTTGTTATCAGAGAGAGCTCCCTAACTTGTCTCCAAATGAAAGCCATTGTTCCAGGCATAAAAGAAGAATCAGTTGGAAAAGCACATTCCTAAAAAACAGAAGTAATAATGTTTCTTGAAGTAATAATGTTTCTTTCTGGGTTTAATCACATGAAACATTTTCAATGCAATATATGTACCTAGCGTTCCAATTCTAATGGAAATAAGTTTCTCCCAGGTAAAAAGATAAACTGCCCTGAATGAAGCAATACTGTACAGAAGTCTTTTTAATATGGGGGAAGAAGGGTGTTTCTTGGCGGTCCAGTGGTTAAGAATGCAGTGCTTTCACTGCTTGACCTGGGATCAATCCCTGGTTGGGTAACTAAGATCACGCAAGCTGTGCAGCATGGCCAATAAACAATGACTAAATTGGGAAGAAATTAGCAAAGGTGCATAATTGAGAATAAGCCTCATTTTCAATCAGTCTCAGGTTGTAATGACAATGAGTTTAGCAGGGGATACAGCAACACACATCTGACTACCTTTTGCATCCTAATCGGATTGGTCCAATTGTGTCCTATTGAATTGGTCCAATCTTCCACCTCTTGTGTCCTAATCCCTTGAGCGGTAGCTTCAGGGACCTGATCACTTGTGTAACAATGAGGCCCGCAGACTCAAAGGTGATGGTATGGCACTAAGCAATTAGTCAAGACCTTCGCGAATACTTAGAGGAGAAAATGGCAATCCACTCCAGAATTCTTGCTGGGAAATACCATGGACAGAGCAGGCTATAGTCCATGGGGTTGCAAAGAGTCAGACACGACTGAGTGATTAACACTTTGTGCATACTGCCATGTAGGGAACATTTGTGTTTAGGGACAGAGAAAATTCAGGAATGTGTCTGCTTCATGAACTAGACTTTCTAGGGTTTCCATATCCCAGAGAAAGTGTTAAAGTAAACTGCCCAGACCAGGGTCAAGGTGTCGGACCCTCATGCTATGAACCACACTGCAGCCTTCCTCATACTCAGGCTCCAAGAACGAACAGAACTAAGGTATTACTCTCGAGTCCTAACTTTCTAAATCCAATTCACAAATCAAACTGGGTGCGAGTTGCTGAGTGCAAAGTGGAACAGTCATTTCTTACATACATGGCCCTTATCACTTGCCTCCTTTTCCACCCAGGGGACCTATCTCTTACTCAACTAATCTGAAACATCCTCTGTTCAGAAACAACAAACAAAACACTTCCCTTTCTACTCAGTTTCCATTCCGCGATGAGAGTAAGAAATCAAAATACAGAATTAAAAAAAACTAACTCGCTCTACTCTGAACTGTTAATGGAAAGAAAACATTCCCAAGTTCCTTGAATGCCACAGTTCCTCCTGAATTTGAATCAAGGCAAGGGCTTTAGACATTACAAGTGGGTCAGAATTTCTCCATTTAATTTTAGTCCAGTGCTTTATCATTCAGGGAATCAGATGATAACCACAGATGGGGCTGATTCTCAAGGTTTAGCCCCTGGTCTCTTGGGATCTCCACACTAACAGTAGCTCCAACTCTTTGAGCTCTTAAGCCCTGTGTATATCTAGATTGTGTTCTGTTCCACAGTCTCCCCTGCCACCAACAAGCTTTCCCCATTTTGCTACCATAAACTCGAAGGAGGAGTCGTGGGAACAAACCTTCTGTGAGGCAGAGCAAGCTCACCATCACCCCAATTGTAAGTTGCTTCCCTTCAGGGCCAGGCATGCTTAGCTTTCTGCAGGTCCTGTGGGGGCACAAACTGCCTACAGCCTTCTCCTATTCTAACAATCAGGACAACCAAAATAAACAGACCTACCCAGTAAACAGATGGTTCATGTGAGAACATTGCTGAATGCCTGGCCTCTCCTGGGGGCTGGAGAGCACCTCATATACTACGAGGAAAAAAGAACAGGGCCTGGGCAGTAAGTCAGAAAACAGGTTCTTTGTAAAAGCAGAGAGGTGGTAAACTAAAATTCTCTCTCTCTATGATCCCAAAGGAGCTTTATGACATAAGCAGAAATTTAGGACTTAACCAAGGTTAAACATACTACCCCAAGGGGAAAAACCATCATACCCCAAAAAGAAAATATGGATAACAGTATGCATATGACATCTGAAACAAACCAAAATTCTTTAAAATTAAGTCTTAATATTAAAAAGGCAGAGGAACTAGAGATCAAATTGCCACCATCCACTGGATCATAGAAAAAGCAAGAGAATTCCAGAAAAACATCTGCTGCTTCCTTGTCTACGTTAAAGCCTTTGACTATGTGGATCACAACAAACTATGGAAAATCCTTCAAGAGATGGGAATACTAGACCACCTGACCTACCTCCTATGAAACCTATATGCAGGTAAAAAGGCAACAGTTAGAACCTTACATGGAACAATGTACTGGTTCCAAATTGGAAAGGAGCACGTCAAGGCTGTATATTGCCACCCTGCTTATTTAACTTATATGCAGAGTACATCATGCAAAATGCCAGACTGGCTGAAGCACAAGCTGGAATAAAGATTGCTGGGAGAAATATCAATAACCTCAGATACACATGACACCACCCTTATGGCAGAAAGCGAAGAGGAGCTACAGTCTCTTGATAAAAGTAAAAGAGGAGAGTGAAAAAGTTGGCTTAAAACTCAACATTCAAAAAACTAAGATCATGGCATCTGGTCCCATCACTTCATGGCAAATAGATGGGGAAAATAATAAAAACAGTGACAGACTTTTTTTTTGGGGCTTCAAAATCACTGCAGATGGTGACTGCAGCCATGAAATTAAAAGATGCTTGCTCCTCAGAAGAAAAGCTATGACCAATCTAGACAGCATATTAAAAAGCAGAGACATTACTTTGCCAACAAAGATCTGTGTAGTCAAGGCTATTGTTTACGTCAAGGCTGTATATTGCCACCCTGCTTATTTAACTTATATGCAGAGTACATCATGCAAAATGCCAGACTGGCTGAAGCACAAGCTGGAATAAAGATTGCTGGGAGAAATATCAATAACCTCAGATACACATGACACCACCCTTATGGCAGAAAGCGAAGAGGAGCTAGAGTCTCTTGATAAAAGTAAAAGAGGAGAGTGAAAAAGTTGGCTTAAAACTCAACATTCAAAAAACTAAGATCATGGCATCTGGTCCCATCACTTCATGGCAAATAGATGGGGAAAATAATAAAAACAGTGACAGACTTTTTTTTTGGGGCTTCAAAATCACTGCAGATGGTGACTGCAGCCATGAAATTAAAAGATGCTTGCTCCTCAGAAGAAAAGCTATGACCAATCTAGACAGCATATTAAAAAGCAGAGACATTACTTTGCCAACAAAGATCTGTGTAGTCAAGGCTATTGTTTTTCTGGTAGTCCTGCATGGATGTGTGAGTTGGACTATAAAGAAAGCTGAGCACTGAAGAATCGATGATTTTGAACTGTGGTGTTAGAGAAGACTCTTGGGAGTCCCTTGGACTGCAAGGAGATCCAACCAGTCCATCCTAAAGGGAATCAGTCCTGAATATTCATTGGAAGGACTGATGCTGAAGCTGAAACTCCAACACTTTGGCCACCTGATGCGAAGAACTGACTCATTGGAAAAGACCCTGATGCTGGGAAAGATTTGAAGGCGGGAGGAGAAGAGATGACAGAGGATGATATGGTTGACAGCATCACTGACGTGATGGACATGAGTAGGATCTTGTTTAAGACCTTGTTCCTAAAAGTGTTATTATTAGATACTTGGTTGCATTCAGGCATTAATTTTGGGAAAAACCTTCAAAGACTTCATCTTTTCATATGTTAGATACAATTGCTAAATTAGATAAGATTTCAGGCACATTTTGTACATTTCATTTACACTCAGGAGGCAATATCATATTTAAGAACTTCCCAGGTGGCTATCTGAAATGCAACAACTCTTGGGTCAGGAAGATCCTCTTGAGAAGGAAATGGCAACCCATTCCAATATTCTCGCCTGGGAAATCCCATGGATAGAGGAGCCTGGCAGACTATAGTCCATGGGGTCGCGAAGAATCGGACATGACTGAGCGACTAAATAACAACAGGTCACACTTAAGCTGAGAAGCAGTTGTTGTTAGTTCTTAACAAAAGTGAAAGTTTATTATTATCTGTAGATACTAACTACAAACGCTGCCCCCTCCCCATCCAAGACAACTCTAAAGAGTAAATGGTCCACTGGACCCGGGCCGCACAGCATGAGGGCTCACTGACAGAGTTGCTAACGGTCTCCCGCCCGCTCAAGGAGACCCAGGTCTCCCGCCCTGTGCTGCGGTTGCTTTGGTCCTTGTTTGCCCACTGCTGCCAAAAGGGCCCTGGGTGAGCCATCCCCAGAAAACCTCCGTCAGTCTGACACAAGGGCTTCTAGAGAGAGAGGATCTGTGGGAACAACTCAGTGCAGTAATACCTGCTCTTATCTCAAAGAAGTAAGGATCAAACACCAAGAGCGGTAGGCTCACCACAGTGCTGTTCCTGAAAGGAATATACTATGTACCTTTTTCTTCCAGGATGCAAAGTGCATATATGACATGCCTGTCTACTAACAGCTGTATATACAGAAAATGAAAACAAGACCCTGCTTCTGCTGCCTTGTCATGACTTCCGGGTGGGGCAATCCCCGTATCTTACATAATCCAGCCTCTGTGGCCTAGGTGTGGGGGCACTCTGCTTTTAAGACCTGGGAGGGTATAGAAGGTAGTGGGTTTGCTTTCCATCAATGCCCGCTCCACCGAGCAAATGGCAACTCCTCTCCCCACGCTTCCTGCAGGCTGAAACCACGGCTCAACATCCCTTTTCATTAGGCAAGGAATGAAACTCTTGACTTCTAAACTTCGCCTGCTGTGTCTGCTTAATAGCTGCTTTCTCACAAAGGCAGGCTGGAGCTCAGGCCGGCCGGGAGAAAGGAAGCAGTGGGGCAGAACGCAGCCTGCGCCTGTCGGAGGCTTTCTTCTCCAAGCAGCCACAGCACAAAGATGGCAACGACCAGTGTGTCAATAATGGACAGAAATCATTGCCAGCCGGGAAAAGTGAGTAACGTCTGCACACATATACAGAGGCAACAGTAAAGGAGAGGGATGAAAACTCTGCTTTTTAGGTTGCTTCTAGAAGCTTCTAGAAGCTATAGCGTGGGACAGGAACCCCATTCAGATCAGCAGAAAACTCTTCTTAGTCATGTCTGAAATTCTCCTGTATGAGATGCTACTGTTTCCCACTAGAAGATAAAACCATCAACTCTGCAAAGGCAGACATGGGTGTTGTTAAAAGGGAGATTAGCCTACTACTTAGCATAAAAGGATTAGAACCTAATACTCTGTACAAAGAAACAGTTTGCTCTTCAGTTCTAGGGCCCCTTGCAGAAAAGCCTCCATCTCCAAGGCACAAGCCTTAGCACCACTGACATCCTGAATCATCAGTTCATCTTGTGGCAAAGAGGCCATGACCTTAATTTCAATACAACAATGGTAGACTGGTATTCTGAATATTTTTGTAAGTTTACAAAAAAAGTTTAAAGAATGTATGGTTAGAGCCAGCCTTAACCCAATCATAAAATAGTTACCACATGAGGAATTTTTTAAAAATAAAATTCAATTATTTATTTGGCTGCATGGGGTCTTAGTTGTGGCACGCTGGATGTAGTTCCCTGATGAGGGACAGAACCCAAACCCCCTGCACTGGGGGCATGGAGTCTCGCTACTGGACCATCAGGGAATTCCCTTTTCTTGGGATTTAAAAAAAAAATTTTATTTTTTTCTTTTGGCCATGCAGTGTGGCACATGGAATTTTATCAAGTTCCCCGACCAAGGAAAGAACCAGAACCTTCTACATTGGAAGCGTGGCATCTTAACCACTGGACCACCATAGAAGTCCCAGGAATTCTCTACCTGGTGACTTCAGGGAGAATGCTGGGAGTATCTCTGAACCAACCTGAAATAGTAGGAGAATTACATATGTGAATTTTTCTGGGGAATGGGAACTCCAACAGTTTCACAGAAAGAACCACTTTTCCATAAAAGGGATCTAAAGGAAACAAAGTGATGGAAAGCAGACAGCACAGGCACAGGGAATGACGTGGCAAGACCAGGAGGCCCTGACTGGCAACTCCCCTTTAACACTGTCTTGTTAACCAGGAAACCAAGCTGCCCCCTAGCTCTGCTCTGCGTCCTTGCCTACAGCCAAGCTTTTCTTCCTTCCTAACAAGCCTTTCTTCCTTCCTAATTGTGCTCACTCGGCTCTGCTGTAACCCTCTTGGGCCAGGCCCACATCAATTTATTCCAAGATAACATCAGGACTATTTTAACTAAATCCTTTGAGAGTGCACACCACCACTCCGTGACTTCTTCACAAAATCAGTTCATCACTTTGCTCCCCTGCTTATACCCATAACAGAGACCCCCAGCCTGTGCCATTAAGGGGAAAGTGTAACCTGGCTGTCATGGGCCCGTCTGTCTTCCCACGATTTCCATAGTACTCCTTCTAATCCAGTGAGTCCATTTTCTCCAGACTCTTACGTGCAAATCGTTCATAGATCCACACTAGAGAAAAAAGAGAATTACAGCTTATCTGTAGCCACCACCTCATCCCAATCAATCATAAAACAGCTGTCACATACAAACTGCTAAATAGGGGGTCCTAGGTGGGGGTCTGTTTGAATACTGGAAGTATCTACAAACTACTCTGAAGTGGTAGAATTATATATGTGAATGGGTATACGCTGTGCATCCTTCAGCTGAGCGTCCAGTTACAAACTGCAATGCAAATTTTTGAACCGTATCATGCATTCATTTTATTTCTACAGCTAGACTATGGGCCCTTTGAGGGCTTGAATTCTAGCCTTAATATTTGCTACAGTATTTAATACAGAGCTATATTCACAGAGTCTTAAACTCAGGGTCATCTAGTTCAATTATGGTGTGCCTGGTAAAGCTGAACAAATGTCCGCTGACTAATACAGAGTGTGAAGATATTTCAGACTGGAGACTGGATAATGCCAAAGTGAGCATAGAGTACAAAAGAGTGAGCTTGTTGGCTTTCCTGGAGGTGCAGATTTGTGGTAAGATATAGGCTCCGGGCTGCAGGCATCTCGGTTTCACTACTTGGAGTGGGGCAAGGCAGAAGAGTTGAAAGCCTGTCCTCTGAGCAGAAGCACAAGGCCATCAAGATCAGAAGCCTTGCGTTCCCCTCCTTAGGTCCCCGAGAGCTAGAGGAGGCGGTTGGCCATCTGAAAGGCAGTGATGGGAGCAAAGCCCCAGCTATCATGAACAATAAAACAGGACCAAGTGGCAGGACCGTCAGAAGCACCTACTGGGTAGTACAGAGTATGCAACTATGGAGAGAGGGAAAGAATTCAAACAGAAAAGGAGGAAAAACAGAACAAAGAGCCAGTTAACTTGCTAAACTTCTAAAGAATCTTGCAACGTATTTTTAGCTCACATTGATGAATACAGAGTTTCAACTGAAACAAACACAGCAGTGAAACACGGCAGCAAGCAACAGTTTCTTCAGCATTTTTTTACTGCTTCCTTGGCACCTGGAGGAGGCAACCAGGTCCTGACACTCAGAAAATGAGATGCGGCACACAGGTGCACAATGGTGGGGCCGGTACGCTAAGATGATGCAGCTGCGTTGCCAATGAAATCAGAATCACTGATAAGACAGCAAAGATGGAGCGTACATAGTTGGGAAAGGAGGAAATTGAGTCCTACGGTCAAGGGGAGGTGGGAGGACTCATGAGGCGCACAGCAAATAACAAGGAACTCTGGGCAACCTCATCTAAAACTAATGTAAAAAGAAATGAAGATGTATTTCTGTTGTGCCAGGTGTGACAAGCGATCCGCTGTGCTCAGGTTAAGAGGGGAAATCTGAGCTCTGTGGAAGAGAACCACCAGGCAGCGCAATATTAGATTCATGAAAACAGGAGCAGACGATGCTGTCCCAGGTTAGGGCCACAGGACTAGCAGCGCCCAGTAGAAATGGTCTGTGTCAGTCTCAAGTCTTCCCGAGGGGACAAGGCTGCAGAAAAGGGAGATTAGAGGCAACGACAACGGAAAACTCTCTCAATGACACTGGTTTTTATAATTTTTTCATGTCTTTATCACAGAGGCAATACAGGGCCAGAAAAAGTACAAGAAAGAACAATCCATAATTCAATTTCAAGATAAAAGCACCATTAACATAATTTCTAAGTGTGGATACACACACGGGTGTGTGTGCGCTGTTGCTCAGTTGTGTCCGACTCTTTGTGACTCCACGGACTGTAGGGCACCAGGCTCCCCTGTCCATGTAATTTTCCAGCAAGAATACTGGAGTGGGCTGCCATTCTCTTCTCCAGGGGATCTTCCCCACCCAGGGATCAAACCTGCGTCTCTTGCATCTCCTGCCCTGGCAGGCAGATTCTTTACCACACCTGCCCACTTAAAAGAAAATTGCGGGCAAAGTTTAGCAATTGTTTTTTTCCCCTCAGAAACAGTAACTAAATGAACACTTCCTTGTGTTGTCAGTTTTATTACATCATTTTCTAATCACTGCACATAAGCCTGTAACATGGATGCGCATCCAATGATTTAACAATTGCCTACTGCTGGGTATCTCTGTGACTGTAGGGTTCCAGGGTAATACTTCCAGCCCTGTAAGTAATGCCGAAGGAATAACTCTTAAACTGTCAGGCATCTTACTAATTATTTCTTAGAATAAATTCATACAACTGGGACGGCTGTGTCATGGGTCAGTTAAGCACCATTCCTGTTTTTCACCTCCTTCCCTGGGCAGCCCGGACAGAGCATGCCTTGGCTTGTAGACTCTATTTGTGGATAAACCCTTCGATTTAGGTGTGCGTTCCCATGCATCCTATATGCCCACTGGGATCTTCATGCTTATCACGATGTTCGCAATTGTTTACTCGCTCATCCACATCCCCACCAGATCATGTGTTTTTGTTTTCTCCTTCAATGCACCTGCTATTTGTTACTGTAAAAACAACACATCAGAGAAAAATTTAATGCCTTTTACTCAGTCAAAAGACGCAACAGACTTACTGCTGAGAAAATGGTTTTTCCAATGTGAGTACATTTACAGGGACCTGCTGGAAAAGATTCACTGCCATCCACTACAGATCTGGCTCTCTGAACTTGACACAGAAGCAAGAGGCAACTTCCGGGCCCAGAGCTAGGGGAGAGGAGGTGGGGGCAGTGTAGAAGATCACATTCACATGAGGGAATTTACAGGAAACTTAGATGCAAAGAGATCTACAAAAGAAAACAAGCTCTGAAGGAAATTTCTCTCTCACAAGCTGCTATAAAATTCTGGGCATTGATGTATCAGTGATTAATTATTTGAACTCCAGTCTTCTGGAGAGATTTCCAAGGATTAGAGCAAAAGTAGGAGAGTGGCTTCTGTAATAGAGACTCAGCTCCCCAACCACTCTGCCCCCTGATACCACAGATCACATGAGAACAGCAACTCTCAAGATGATTTCACATTAAATTAGCTGAGAGCTGGTAGAGGCTACTCAGAAGGAATCTGGTTAGAGAGTCACAAATGCAGAGCATGGGGAAGGGGAAAGAGGAGTTAAAGGGAATACAGAGCTAGTCAACGGGCTTGCTGAGAAACAAGTGTGGCTGCGGGGAAGCACCACCAGGGCAGGAGCGCAGAGAGATCCAAAGCTGATCCCATCCACGGCTCAGTCTCTATTACCTTTGCTTAATGGTTACAATTCCAACTACTAAATTATTAACGGGCTGCAAAAAGGACACAATTTTGATTTTTTTCTTAAAAAAAAAAAAAAAGTAGTTAAGCATTGTTTAGGGCAGTGGTTCTCAAATTTTAGTGTGTGTTAGAATTACACACCTGAAGGACGTGTGAAGAGAGATGGCTGGGGCTGAATTCCACTTTCTGTTGTCATAGGTTTAAGGCCGGAAGATGTGGGCAAGACCTGAGAATTCACATTTCTAACAAGCTCCCCCAGGTGAAAATGATGTTGCTGGTCTGAAGACCAGACTGTGAGAACCAGTGGCTTAGGGAGTCAAGTTAGGAGACATTCAAAAATGGCAAGGATCAAACGTTATTGCTTTATTGCTACAACTTATTTATTTGGGATTAAAATTATATTCACAGTATGATAATCTTCAAACGCATTTTGAAATATGTTGGAACTATTTTGAAACCTCAAATACTTAGGGGCTATCTGAGAGGAGCAAGAACCTTTTAGCCAAAAGAACAATGAAAGGGTGGAGAACAGATGAGGTGCTGTGGGCAGATAAATGGTCACAGCTGGGTGGGAAGGGGCAGTGAATACCCAATTAATTAAAGTTAGTCAAGAACAACTTCCTCTGCAAGAATACAACCAGTGCACATTAACAATTACAGAAAAGACTGGGCAATGAGGACCTCTTCCTATGAGTTCATGACTTGACTGCCCATACCTTGTGTACACACAGAAGCTAAACTTTGCAGGTTCTGACTTTACCCCAAACCCCTCACACTAATCATTGAGACGGATGTCACAGCTTGAGTCGTATAGGTTGGAACTGGGAGTTGGGAGGCGAGATAGGATGAAGAGTGAACAGATCCTCTTAATATCCTGAAAGAGAAAATTATTTGGAAATGGAGCTATCACACAGCTCTCCAGAAGGGGCCGTGTGCGCTGCCTTAAATGCAGATTGATTACTGCTATTTGGATGTTGCGTGCATCATCTCTTCTGAAGAAAGGGAGAAGCTAAATTTCCCCACATTCAGCTGTATCGTCAAATCACTTCCCCACACCCGCTCTTGTAATGCATTTTCCTGTTACCACATCCACCTGCAGAGCTGATGTGCCTTGCTCCCCCACGGTGAAACCCCCCAACACTGATGCGTGCTGAATCTCATTAGCAACCTCTGGCTGTGCCACCTACAGGCAAGCCCCAAATCTGGTGGGGTGTGCACGTTTGGGGTTATGGGAGAAAAAGAAGCAATTACTTAAGAGAAAGACCAATCTCCTTCTCGAGCTGGCGTCCAATCTGTACCAGTATTCTGTAACACCGCCAGGTGAAGACGGCAGCAGACAATTTACCTAACTCTAGCTTTCTACGACTCTGGGCTACAAAAACCCACTTGCACTCTGGTGCTACAGCAAAGAAAGAGAAAAACTTCAAATCAAAGCTCTGGTTTTCAGCAGTATTTGGTAGGATCTAGTTTTATCCAAAGAGAATGTTCACTTGGTTAGGTCATTAGATTGAAAGTGTGAAATCTTGGTTTATTTACAGCTGTACCATTAAACGACTGAGCAGAAAAGAGGCTGGATGAAGAGATGAGTTTCAGGGAGGTGCCCTCATGGGAAATTTTAATAGAAATGAGAAAAGGAATAAAAAAGATGTAAGGAAGGCAGTGTTAATGATGCAGAGGGAAAAAAGAGGAGGGGCTAAGAAAACAGGTAAGAAAATGAGAATAGGAAAAATAGCAACACCCAGAGGTCCTATTCAATTATTCAACGCGTATCCCTCCGAGGCTACATGCTTTGTAAAGCTTCTGTCTGGTATCTTTTTTCCTCACCACCATTATCCCCAGTGCCTAGGACCCAGGATACACTCAAGAAAATGGCAAAGAAAAGGAATGAATGCAAAGCCATCACGTGCGAGAGAAAACCAGCCTGAACAACTGTACCCACTAGAGGAATAATTTATTTTGTTTGGAGAACTGGTTAACTCATGCAGTCTATACACTGTGATAGGATACATTAGTTTCAAACTTTCAAAAAACAGATTCAACCTCAACACTAGTTTTCTCACTGGATTGGTAAGAAGATGAAATCTGCTTCATACCAAGGTATTTCACAAGTCAAAACTGTGCAAGCCAGCAATGCTGACCTCTTCCAATTAAAGCAATAGAAAGCAAAAAAGTGCTGGTGAGTAATTCTTCACATTTCATTCATAACCAGCATTGAAAATGCCAGTTAAACTGAAGGCATAGATAGGAAATACCTTATCAAAATGTTTCATGTTTGTCTAAGCACAAGGCATTTTTCTCCCCTCTATCTATTAAAATTTTGTGGGAAAATCCCTCTATAAATCAAGGGGGAAAAAGTGGAGCTGCTCTGGCTGAATCAGGAGTGGGAGCTCAAGCACATTTCTCTCCCAGTGGTATTGGAAGTACTTCAACAGAAATGCAAAATACATTTACAATCCACTGCCCCAAGAGCACTGGTATCTGGAAGTCAGTAAGTCCACTGTAGACTCAGTAACTGTATCACCAAGAGAGATCTTTAATTGAAAGTTTCCCTCTTAATAAAATAACTACAGGTGTTGGCCTAGGAAAGAGTCAAGTTTATAGCCTTCTAATCAAAGTGTGTGATGGAAACTCCAACACAGATTTCCTGGAGGTTCAAGGTGAGAGAACTCCACAATAGGGAGGGTGCTGTCAACCACGTTGGGTAAAACCAAGACAGTTGATAGGATTTTAATGTTGTTACTGTCCAGTCGCTAAGATGTGTCTGACTCTTTGCGACCCCATGGACTGCAGCCCGCCAGGCTTCCACTATCTCTCGGAGTTTGCTCAAACTGATAGCCACTGAATCGATGATGCTATCCAACCATCTCATCCTCTGTCTTTCCCTGACTGGTATTTATAGGGCTGAGAGACTAGAGATGCCAAAATTGGCAAGGCAGGAACACTAGTTGTTTTTGTTTTTAAAGAAAAGCAAAGCTGCCATCAGAAACAGGACTCCCTGCAGGGCTGGGGAGGACAAGGAGTCCACACAGTGCTGAGACAGGGCAGGCTCATGCTTGCCTCACCAAGAGGGAGGACAGGCCCCAGTTTCCTTAATCTGCAGTGTGCTGGCAAGGAAGAGAACAGGAAAAGATAAGAGCCTGCCTTTTCTCTTCTCCCGAGATAACCCTAACCTCATTATGTATGTCCAGAATGAATCTAGATTCATTTAAATCTGCTCAGACACTAGGTTGTTCAACACAATTGCTTTCCCACTGTCAAGTTGGGGCATCAATTTCTTTTCTGAATATACACAGCCGATCTTGAAATCACAAAATCTTAGAATTAAAAGGTGCCTTAAAGGAATAAAGCCCCAACTTCTGAACAACTTCTGTGTTGTCCTGCAATGAACCACAGAGTAAGTTTCTAGGAAACCTTCAAATATCACATTTTAATATAAAGAAGCTTTAGGAGAATGCAGACAGATGATATCCTACAGGTTGGGATGTCCAAGGAAAACAGGACACACAGCCAGGCTTTGACTCCACGTGTTACCAGCTTATCTTTAGTGTCCATAATGAGTTTGACAAAAGTCCACCAGGAAGGCCTGTAAGAATGCTAGGGAACTCACATTCTGTACTGTTTAAAATCAAACAACATGTGTTATATCAAACACACAGAATTTGAGAGACTGTGTAATACCTTATAAATAAGAAGGGTCCCTATAATGAATGACCCAGTATCTTGGAAATACCTAGAAAGGATATGTGACTCCCAGTAGGACTCAGAGCCCTGCCTTCAGCTTAGAATACTTTGTCAAGATAGACAAAGCAGCCAGCCCACTGGCCAAGAAATCCTGAATCAGACAAGAATGAGAAGCGCTGGGAAGTCAGTATGGGAGTGAAGAATTACAGTGACGCAGAAAGGAACGACACACGTGCTAGGAGAGACTACGTGATGTCCTTAACAGAGGGCACTGAGCTCAGGAGAGCCCTCAGAAAGTGCGGGCCAGCTGCACCCAAGCTCTTTCTACTAAAAATGTCGAGGACACACACTGGAGCTCTCAGGGCTAGGACACAACCAGGGGCTTTTCAATGGAGCCCACAAGAGAAGCGAGGCCTCAAAATACACAGAAAAGTGCCAAACCCTTATCTTGCCAGGACACAAGGTAAGGAGGGAAGAGGCAGCGATGATAGACAAGTGAACTAGAAAGGAAGGCCGCCTGCCAGGAACGAGGGGTTCATTTGTCCTTTAAACAAAAAAAGATGTGGCCTTCTGAAGATGCGTCCTGTGTTTGAGGCGTATTGAGGGTTTCCCAAAAGCAAAGCGCCATTCAAATGAAGGCGCGGCAAAGGGTCAGGCGCACACGGAACAGAGCTGTGGAGGGTACGATGAGCTCGTTTCTGGCGGGCAGGTGGATATGCTTGAAAGCATAGGGAGCTGCAAATTGGCATTCTTCTTCCTCTTCTGTCTCACCCGCTCTCCCGACGTGCGCCTGATGAGTCATTCCCTGAGCTCCCATCAGATGATCTGAGAAAGGTCGGCAGATCATAGCCCCTCACAGAGGAAGCAGGGGCGGCAGGGCTCATCAGCTCCTGCGCAGGCAGCTGTGCTGACCCAAAGCGTTAACAGCCGAGTTAACAGGCTGCCCTTTCCCTAAAGCTTACAACGTTTCTCTAAAAGGACTACTGGCTGAGCAGCGCTCCGGGAAGCCAAGTCAATGGAAAAGCACTGGGCACCATAGCCAAGACCAATAGTGACAACAAGAAAAGAAAATGGGGATCTGGGGCTCAGGGACAGAGGAGTCTCTCGGAATCACCATCCTTGGGTGACTCAAGATGACTGCTGGCCTTGCCATGTTACCTTCACCCACTTATTATTCATTCAAAGAGTTCCAAGATGAGTGACTTGCCCTGAACACAGCAGATGTTATTCATTCGGCCTTTGCTAAAGCATTAGATACAGTATCTCCAGAAATTTAACTTGGGAAATTAATTCAAATTGGCGTGGTTCAGTACACAATCACTGAAGATTAAAAAGTGACTGCAGGATGATAAACAAAAGACAGTTAAGTAACAGTCCAGGCGGTGAAAGACTGGGAGTCAACAGCAAAGCCAATCTTGTTTAGGGGTTCTATTCAGGGCCAAGGAAAGGAGTAAACAACTTACTAATGAAATCTGCAGAGGACACTCAGCTGGGAGGTGGAGGAACACATGGACAGGGACATAAAATTACCAGGCCGAGTTCAATTGGGGAAAAAAAAATACAGCTTATCTATCCAGGGGAATTAGATAGATAGGTGAACTGAGTTCACATTCATGAGACGGGCAGGGTAAGGGGCAGAGGCAGCAAGCACAAAGCGCTCTGACATGTCGTAGCATGACGTGAGCACAGAAGTGTTGACGTGACACAGGGAATGTCTCCTAGGGGCCGGAGTGCGAATGAGGGCAACTCAAGATAAAGCAGCGCTCAGAAAAGAGGTGTCACCGTTCCTATCTGGCAGGTGCTCCTGTCTTTCTCGCCGGGGCTGGCATCTAGGAGATGGCATGGGGCCACCTTCCTGGGGCTCGTGGACAGCACTGCTCCCGAGGAGGACTCACTCGCAGGTCACACGGGCCACTTCTAGCGTGTCTGAGGTATGTACTGCCTCATGGTGGTGCCTCATCGGCCAGGGGAATCACTTGATCGCTGTTTAGTCAACCTGCCACAGGGCCATGGCCCCAAAGCCAGTTTTTCCATCATCAGCCTGAAATCGGTGGCTCAACACAATTATCTCTAGGCAGCTCATTGCTTTAACAGGCAAGCATCTTGTTACATTCCATCAGCTCAAAATGAGAACCGGACTGTTTTCTTCTTAAAACCTAAAAATTTTCACCAACTCTGCATACTCATTAAACATTAGAGCACAACACAGCTACTTCCGACAGCATAATAAGAGCTTGCTGTGGCCTCACTTTCTGGAGCAGCTAGGCAAATTATTTTCATGCTTACCTGCCTGTCAGAGTTAAACATTCACTAGTGGCGGAGAGAAGGCAGAGCGGAAAATGGGACTCAAGATCCCATGGAATGGCTAAGGGCTCCCGCTACGCTGGCAAGGCAAGACTGCTTCTTTGGATACCGTCAGACCAACTGAGCCTGCCCAGCGAGAACCCACCCCCGAATCCCACATAAAGAACAGTCTAATTATTGCCCATTTCCTAGAATAGCGAGATCATCAAAAGTACCTGAAATGGGAGCTGCATTTCCTGCTATGGGTCCTTCCAACCCACTGGCTTAATGATAGTATAGGCAGGGAGAGAAGCCTAGGATGTGACGGAGGATGAAAGAGAAACATCAATTATGGGCTACACATTGTATTATTATTTTTTAATGTTTTAATGCGTTTATTTGGTTGTGCTGGGTCTTAGTTATAGCATGTGGGATCTAGTTCCCCTGACCAGGGATTGAACCTGGGCCCCCTGCATTGGAGCAGAGTCATAGCTACTGGACCACCAGGGAAATCCATGTGCTATTATTTTACACCAGACATTCAACGACCAAAGACACTGAACTTTGTGTTTAAGAATGAAGTCTTAGGGAGGTCCTCCAGGGAAAATCCCACAAGAGAAGAATCCAAAAAGCTACAGCAATGTGACAGGCTGTTCTCTTAGCTGACGTCATGTGACATCCTACAGATGCCCTATCCATCAGGATGTGACATGTGTTAAGAGGCAACTGTCTCCTATCAGGTCAATGTTCTGGGCCAAAGAGCAAGAGAAGTGATGTCAGGGATGAAATCTGAGGTACAGATAACATGGGCTCAAACTCATTCCTCCGTGAACCGTGGAGCACAGGCTGGCAACTAACAAACTTCTGGACAAACTCCGAGGTCACAGGAAAGTGTCTGCATGAGACAAGTATCTGAAACCGCTCTGAAACAATGGTTATATCTTGATAGAGTGCAACAGTCTGCTGAGCTCTGGATCCAGCAATGGTCACTGAGCTCTTGCTGTTTCCTGGGAAGGCTAGAGGAATAATTCTGCTCCCAGTCCCGTCTGGTGACAGAAGGCCTCATGAGAAAGAGCCCTGAGAAAGGTCCCTGCTAATACTGCTGAGCAGCATGCATGTCCTTGGGGCAATCAGCCACAGGGATGAAGGACAAAAGGAAAATGTCACGGGGCTTCTCACAAACACTCTCCTGCCAGCTGTCAGAAGTGTGACACCCAAACTCATTCCCTAATAAATGTTTTCATTTCCTTTGTACATGACGAAAGGCTAGAGGTGGTAAGTGGGAGGGGCTGGGGAGCAGAGGCCGCTGGAGGGATGAACCCGAGGCAAACGTCCTGCACAGTAAGCAGGGCTCCACGGTTTGTTCCTGGGAAGGAAAGGATGGTGGAGATAAAAATATTCCACACAGTATTTACTCATCTGTTCATTTTACGACATCTTCTGGGAAGATTACGTCTAATATATGCCTAAATTTTGCAAATTTAAAAAAATAGATGCCCCAGCGTGCTTAACCTGGGTTAGACTGCAAGTATGAAGTGAGGCCCCTTTTATCTTAAAGAGGAAAAGCTACAATCATAAAAGAATATGGGCTTTCTCAGCACGTTGCTTTCTATCACATTCTGCTCAGGGGCAGGCAGGAGAGTGGGAAAGAATAAAAGTGGGGCTGGGGGACCCAAGGCATTCACTTTAATAATTAGGCATCTCACCTGGCCTCGGCGGCGAGCAGTTCATCATAGTGAGAGGACCGCTGATCGTCATCCTGCCGGTATCTGATCACCGTGGCTAGACCTTTGCTGACAAGGGCCTCGGCAATGTTTCTGAAACAGAAAAGATAGGTCAGTGAGCACTCGAGGTGCATATGGGGCTCAGTTAACAGCAATACCAACAGTTAGCACCTGGAGGTCTTAAGGCATCCTGGCAGAGGGAGGGAGCGCAAGACCAATGAGTTGCTAAGCTAGAAATCCAAACAAAAAGGGGGAATAACCAAGTCCCCTGGCTCAGCATTTTTTTCTGGTTAGTACAGTCAGATGCTATATCAATCCGTACATAAAACCTGGCAGAAAATATCTGTAAAAAGCCCACATTAGGCAGGGCTATTTACAGAATGGTATAAACAAGTCACTACCCTCAAGAAAAGTCTGCTCTAAAATACCAGGCACACAGATTAAAAACAAAGCACATAAAAGCATGACCTAAATTTCCCCGAATCTCCTTTTTTTTCTAGCCTATACTGGAACTAGAAAATACTGTGCTCCAGTTTGGCAAACTTAGAAACGCTGGTTTCATGAACTCTCGAGTGTGTCTTTCCTCATTAGAACCCCGGACAATGACTCTCCGCTGACTCCAAGCGGGCCTGGGTGAGGTGAGGTCAAGAGGAATTGTGGGGTGGCAGAGGGGTGGTGTTGGGGTAGGATGAAACATCTTCATTAAAAACAGCATGAGCTAGGGAACAAAGTAAAAAAGTAGAAAATCTCAGATGATCAGTTTTGAAGCAACACTCCCAACAGTCCTTTTAGGACCACAGAATATTCAGATTAGAATCCTGCTTTAACAAAAAAAAAAAAAAACTTCAACGTGCTGCATGCTTTCTTCACTAGAATAAGATAGCGGGGCCACTGTGAGCGACTTTCATCTACTCAAAAGAGTACACTGGAAATGATGCTTGGCCAGCTAATGAAACGTGTTCCTCCTCAACCTGAAAATGGAACTTCGATGGGCAAAAGTGAAACTGCAAAAACAGATTTTCAAAAGTTACCTGTAGCAAGTAACTGCAAGACAAGAGGCACGGTATCACTGGGGGAGAGCGGTGGTTATGTCTTTCTTTGTGTCTGTCATAAGTACACCAAAGGACCCACTCAGACCATCTGGTGAGCTGCCCTTTAGGGAGGAGGGATGGTGAGGAATAGGCTACTGTACCATATGCTATGATTTAGTGTTGCTGGGGAAGGCAGTTAACTCTCAGCACTCTGGTGCTCTCAGACTCCCAGCCTATGGGGATGCCGTGAGCTGGGCTAAACCAGTCTATGGGCATGCTCAAACCACTTAAGGGTTCTCTTCATCGAGGCCTAGGGATTTACTTTAGAAGAAAAAAAGAAAAAGAGAGGGGGGAATATGTGCAGGGAGATAAAGAAGGAAAAGATGCTGTGGCCGATTCTCTTCTCATTATGTGCCCCTCCGCTGCCTGTTTATCTACTGCCAGCATGATATTAATATCTCCAAACTGCCACGGAATTAGCACTTCTCAAAATTCACTCCCACAAAGAGGCTGCTTTGCTGGCCACCCTGTCTCCTGAGTCACCACACAAGCGTGTGGCAAACGCTGTCATCGCCGAGCTGGGTTTGGCAGGGTGGAGAATGCCAGCAGCCCCAAGTTAGCAGCTATAGATGGGGAGAATTTAACTAAGGGTCTCACCCAAGGCCCAAGAGGGCAGGAGAGAGGCTCTGCCCACCAAGAGGCCAGAGGGACAGCTGGGACACACCCACCTGCAACAGGTTGTGAGGGCTTAGTGTTCGGAAATGTCAGAACAACAAAGACATGTTTGGTACTACGTTTGGAATAACGAAGCATTGACATTTTACAGCTGATATGTGGGGTCTGGAACAGAAAGCTGGAATGACAGAGCAGGCAAGGGAAAAATCCACACAAATAAGCTTCTATATGAAAAGCTGGAGAATACAAAACAAAACAGCACAAATGTTTAATGATCCATCCTGGCTAATGCTGCTCCAATCAATTCACATATCGAACTGAGTTCCTGCATGTCCAGCAGAACCAAGGACACAACCCTTTCCTCTCCTGCGGGCTTCTCACTCTCTGGATCCTGCCAGCCAATATCTGCAAACCAGTTAGGGCCTCAGATTCTAAACTCCACAACCTGCCCATCACCTCCAGTCCCTTCTCTCCAAAGCTTCAGTGCAATCCATGTTTTCTTAGCTTCTTTTCCCTAAACACAGACTTTTCCTGGAGAACGGCTGCAATGTTAGTGCTCAGAGGCACGGAAGGTAAAAACACAGGAAACAATGGCAGATATCACTACAGGGCCCCACCCATGAGCCAGGTGTGTGAGAATCACACCGCGTGCATTTTCATCTTGGTATATGCTCCCCTGTGAAATCACGCCGTATTACAATTAATTCATCACCCATCTTTCAGCTCAAACTGATAAGGTCGAAGAGGGCAAGGGCTATGTCTTTCTTGCTCTGTAGCCAAGTATGAGAAATACAGCGCTGGAACATTTTTATCCTAAGCGTTTATTAGCCAAGCTTGCCTAGCACAGAATTAAGAACAAAAGCTTTCAACATGCCTTCCCAGCTTTTGTCATTCTCCTCCCCTTATCTAAGACTTGTATTTAAAGAGAATGAAAGGGAGACAAATAAAATGGAATTAGCCAAGATCCATGTACTTGACTCTCTCATTCATTTCTCTGGGCCACTAATGAAAGGTCAGGAGATTTCCCTCTGGCCAAAGATAGCTCAGAACTCGACACTGGTGTGCTGATTAGTTGCCCAGTAAGGAAAGAGAACATTAAATTATGTGCCATGACATTATGCTGCTTTAGACAAATTTATAAATTCTGCTTTCTTGAGTGTATCAGTAATTCTACTCCAATTACACATGTCTGGCTCGAATGGATAATTCACAATCAGCATACAAAAAGGGACCTAACAGTCTTGAAAGTCTAACAGGAAATCATCTCTCTCTGTATCAGCTGGAAACAGAAAGAGAGTAAGTGCTGGACTTGAAATGCTTCTCCAAGCTCAAGGAGAATTTTAGGTTATATGGGAAGAGAACTGTTTCCACCATGCAAGATCAGATGTTCCTGAGAAAAACAGAAGCAACATGGATCTCTTGAGCTTTCTCAAAAGATCTCCATGTACCTACATCCTCCCTGCCCACTCGTTTCCACAGCAAGCAGGTTGTAAAAAGCATCTACTTTCTCATTATAAGATACTTTTGAAACCATGGGGTACTATATTCTGCCAACCTGGAGAAGGTATGCTGTGCCCATATATGAGAATAGGATTTTTAAAACGTAGATTTCACTCACAATAATTACTTGATCACACTTTTGCCTGCCTTCCCCAATCCCTACACCCCAAACCCAAGATTGGAAGCAATAATATACAGAGAAGGTCAGATAACTGACTAAAATTAACTAGATTACTTAAAAGTAGGGGAAGGAGGGGATAATTTTAAAACAATCTTACAGTAAAACGGTACATACAGTAACGGAGAACACGCCAATCTCTGATTCATTTCAGAGCAAATGACCCGTTTACACCATCATCCCCCAAACCGTTAATGTGCATTTCCGACAAATCAGGATATCTTTCGACATAGTCAGTAAATGATGCTTGAACCAGGATATCGATGTGGGCACATTATTGCCATCTAACATATAACCCTACTCAAATTTTGTCAACTGTTCCAATAGAGAACTTAGGGGAAAGCGGATCTTGAGCAGAATCAGGCTTTGCATTTTGTTATCCCGGCTCCTCAGTCTGCAGAAGTTCAATCTTTCTTAGTCTACCACAGTCCTGAAACTTCTCCAAGTACAGGCCAGTGATTTTGGACTGTCTGATGTCTGTGTGATCAGCGGCAAGTTATGAATCTTTGGCAGGAATGTCACAGAAGTGATGCTATGTTGTTCCTGTGGCCTCCTTTGAAATGATGTGAAATTTACTGATAATGTTAATTTGATCACTTGATTCAGGCAGTGTCTAGCAGGCTTCTCCACTATGAAGTTACTCTCTTCCTCTTTATAACAGGTATTGAAAAACTATGTAGCTTTTAAGTCCCAAGTTATTCATTTATTGATTTGTAGAGGTTTATGGTCACGAAACATTTTATCTAAAGAGCCGTATAATACATTACAATTGTTATTCTTTCTGATGCTGAAATTATTCCCAATTTGGCCAGTGGGAGCCGGGTCAAGCTGGCTCCTGTGTCCTGTCATCCTTTGAGCACTTCCTTGCTTTCAGGCCACAGTGTGTTCCAGGCTCATCTTCCACTGTTTTCTGCAGCTCTGAAATCAGCCATTTATCCAAATAGTCCACATTTACATTTTCATCTCCATACACTTATTTCTGTATCTATAACCATTGAAAACCATGTGTGTGGCAGTCATGAAAACGTGCCTCTTGGATCTCTAACTGCAGGAAGCATAACTGACTGACAGCCCCAGCTGCTGTGCTCTGAAACCCATCGCTGTTTCCGCCAAAGCTACGCTTCTCCCTAGCTGCTTCCAGCCAATGAGTGAGTGCAGTGGAGACACTACAACCGGCCTGCTGCTCAGAGACCTGGTCGTGCTCCGACAGGGAGCTGCGGCTTTGAGCACACCCCCTCATCTTCGCTGGAACTCCCACGACTGCCCAGCCCAGATTAGATGTTTCCAGTTCAACCTTCCATCCTTCCCTTTACGACAGAGGCTAAGCATTCACAGCCTCAGCCAGTTCCCTTCCCATTTTCTCTGTTTCCTCCAATTAACCTCTTGTCTATTTCATCCTGTCTTGGCATCACCTTTTTAGCACACCATGAGTTCACAAAGGTACTACAACCCCATTCAACACTTCAGGGCACATGCAGTTCTCTTCCTTTTCTTATCTGTACATCCCTTCTGACTATGAGAAGCCTGCCTACCACTATCCTTAATACTTTTACTTACGTGAAGGATCTCTGCATACACATACAGCGTCTCACTTACATCTTCTCTGACTTCCACAATTTGGTCCTAATTGCCATGGACAGAGGAGCCTGGAGTGGCTACAGTCCATGGGGTTGCAAAGAGTCAGACATGACTAAACGACTAAGCACAGCGCATGGTAGAGCTAATTTAAAGGGTATATGCTACTTGTCAAAAGAGAAGCTAGGGTAAATGGATAAGTAAATTTCAAGAGTGCACATAAGGCATAATACCATTACACACACACATACAAACACATTTCATTCTCCATCCGAATAAGGATAACAGATAATTCTCAATGGCTCTGGCTCACAGATCTCTATCTAGCTATTTGAGCTTAACATTTTCCACTTAAAAACCATCAACATTTTATCAGTCACTGAGGTGTCCATGGAGATTACAAAGCAGAGTATTTCCTTGAGGCAAATGAACACGTGGGCACATATTCAGAATAAAGTAAGCCTATAAAGAAATGCTTTCACACTATTACGGAGTCAAGGCTAAAGGAAACGGTTGAAAGACTACAGCTCAATTCATGTATAACAGTCACATCACCTCTAGGAGAGGCACCGTCTCACGTGTGCGCGTCCACGCACACACATGCATGCGCTCCCCATATGATGCTTCTACAGTAACTTCAAGGTCCCATGGGTCGAATTTCATAAACTGAGCGTACAATGTACCCCACGGCTATATACTGTGAGAATATGATCCACAAGGCATGAGGCGTA
This sequence comes from Aepyceros melampus, assembly GCA_006408695.1. Lineage (NCBI taxonomy): Eukaryota > Metazoa > Chordata > Mammalia > Artiodactyla > Bovidae > Aepyceros > Aepyceros melampus. The sequence continues at coordinate 916,239 of SJXQ01003498.1, forward strand.
TAGACAGGGCCTTTGTCACCCACGACCCATAAAAGCTCCAGTATCTTAAGCTGGGAAACTGACTCCACTTCCTTCCACACTGGCTGGAACTTCACCACAAGGACACGTTCCCTCACAAGTTCTGAGATGGAGCATCCTGGCTGACAGGGCTTCCCAGTTTACTTCTAATATATCAGATGGCTCATCTCACATCTCAATGCTGTGGGGCTGAACCACAGGGAACCTACAGAGGGCAGGGGGCAGCTGATGCCTTTCTTTGCAAATAGGTTAGAGACCAGGAAGGAGGGAGAGATCACCCTAAGACTGGGTGATGAGGCAGGAAGCAAGCACTGGACAGAGTGCTTTTCTTCAGAGTATGAGGGCCACCTTGGCACATATACACAGAAAACATGGGCTTTTCAGTCTAAGAGGGTGAAGAAGGTGGGGGTGGGGGATGATTAATGGCCAACAGGCCCCAAGGCCAGGTTCCCCTCCAACCTTCTCCATGAGTTCACACTCAGACCTCTAATATGCCCACCAGGCAAGAACCTGACAATTTCAGGCTTGAGACAGACTTGGCTTTTATAGACTCGCAAAATAAGACTGTAAAGGGTGAGAGTAGAATTCTGGGTGAGAGGGATCTACAGACAATGGGCCATGAATAAGGATCTTTACTGACTGCTGTTTCTCCCCCAGGCCTCAAACTAGGAAAAAACCCAACAGAGCAACAGGAGTTGCCATAAGCCACTACAATGCTGTCTACAAGGGCTATGCCTCTCCTATCTAGCGTCTAAACTGTCTTTTATCCTCTGATTTCAGATTGAGTTCCTGAGAATCTGAGACAATGACACTCCGATATTTTTTCCTTAAAATATAGCCAGAAGGCACTTCCCACGTGACCAAGCAATGTGTGTAGACAGGAGACTTGTTTCAGAAGCATCAGTAATTAGAAGCATCTGAGGTGGCACACCTCCTTTGTGTGTGTCCCAAATCTCTCCCCCACTGTCTTCCCTATTTTCTCACTCAACCTTGAACTAATGCAATTCTAAAAATAACTAAAATAGATTTTTTGGATCTTTTTACTCTTAATGGTTCCCTTTTCGGTTTAATAAGTCTTGTCACTGGGATAGTCACCAGAGGGTCTGAACAATGGCTAGGGACTTTCCCAGAACTCGTAACACAGATCAAAAACAAAAAGGAAGCAGCTTTAGAAACTACAGTGAAATGGAGGAGGAAAAAGTTATTATCAAGCATGGCATTAGGTACCGAGTGTCTTAGGGCAGGATATATTCACTCCAGACACAGAGCCAAAGGTGACTGCTTTTGTCAATCCACCAGCCCAGCTGTGGTTATGAATGTGAAACACGGCATGATCCACAAAGCAGAAGGACCGCAGGAAGCTGGACTCAAGAGCAGGGGGGTACGGAATGGACTGAGCTGAGTAGCTTTAGAAGCTAATCAAACAAAAACAGGATGGGGAAAAGGGAGAGTTAGGGAGTGTGGGATTCACATGTCCATACTGCTATATTTAGAATGGATAACCAACAAGGACCTGCCACACAGCACAGGGAACTCTGCTCGATGCAGCCTGGATGGGAGGGGAGTTTGGGGGAAAATGGATACACGTATTATATGTACATGTCACATATGTATGCCTGAGTCCCTTTGCTCTCCCCCTGAAACTATGATGACATTATTGGCTATGGCTGTTTAGTCACTAAGTTGTGTTTGACTCTTTGTGCTTCAGGGACCGTAGCCTGCCAGGCTCCTCTGTCCATGGGATTTCCCAAGTAAGAATACTGGAGTCAGTTGCCATTTCCTTCTCCAATTATTGGCTATACACTAATATATAAAAAAAGACCCTTTCAAACAAAACACCCTCAATAAGTAGTTCGTATTTAATAAGAATTAATTCCGAATACATACAGGTTCTAAACAGAACTGTTCTACCAATGAGAGCATTTTCTAGAGATTGGACTGGAGATACAAAAATCAAGACTTCTTAGGATCAAGGACTCTATATTTTTGTACTTTCATAAATCCTAATCATCTTCCTTTGTAAGGAAGGAGATGTGGAAAGAAAACAATGAAGACTGATATGGATTTAGTCCAGCTGGAAGAATTCAGAAGGATGCATGATTAAAATGAAATCCAAGGAGATCTACAAACAAGATTTGCAGAAACAAAGAAATGAAAGGAAGAAGGGAAGGAAGAGTGGAGATGAAAGAGAAAGGGGGAAAGGAATCATTCCATGAAGAAACTACTGCTTCACAGACAAATAAATCCTTGAATCCCCAACACAGACATCCATCCAACCCTCAGTGTCAATAGTAGGCTTACCCTTGGACACGGGCAAGAGCCTAAGCAGCTTCAGGGGCCGTGACCCACTGCACACCAAGGGCGCTCTTCAGTCTGGGAAGAAAAGGGAGAAAAGCAAAGATATCTAGGGACCAGGGCGTAAAAATGTGGGTGATGATGTGACTTTTCATTCAACCTTCCAAGAACAGCCATTTTTCTTCTCCACTCAGATGTGTTTGAGCCCTAACGTCCTCATTACCTTATTCCCACTCGAGCCCTCCATGAGGGCTCACCTAACTGCATCTCCTGAAAACACCAATGGACAGAAAAGAAGACAGAAACCTACTTGGAAGCAAGAGAATTAAACACCTAATTCACTTCTTAACTCTGGTTAGGGGAGAGAATAGTGCTGGAAATATGGGTCAAAACAATTTTAAAAAGGAAAGGGAAAAAGGCATAACACCCAATGGTTATGCTTACTAAATAGACAATTTTATTCTGCCCCCAGGATTTCTGCAGTACTGTAATCTTATTGCCACCTCTTATATGATAGCTCCATTTATTCAGCAATATCCTGGTTATGGCTTTATAAGACAAGAAAAACTGTGGTATTATACTCTATTATGCCAGCTCTTCTCTGAGTACTGCTATACTTTCAAGTCAGCAAAATATCAGAGGAGGTTATTAGTCCAGTGATGAACCTTGGTTGAGGTACGAGAGGCATGTTAAGTGTAAGGAGCAATGAAATAATGCCACCTTCAAATATTACCCCATCTCCACCTCTCATAATAATAATGTCTGTTTCATAGAAGCCTCATGGATTAAGCTGAATCTCCCTTCTCCTGCAGGACAGAACATGGGGTACATAACCCAAAGTGACACTTTCTCTACTGGACAACCACGTTTCCTTCCCAGGAGACAATTAGATCCCACAAAGACAACTAAGATAATCAATTAAATCAAGGATCTAGCTTGAAATAAGCAGGCTGTCTAACAAATATGCATTTCATATCCAAACTGGTCCCCTCATTGCTAAATATGCCATACATTTACATTTCAAACTATTTGCAGGACATGTGAATTTGCATGACTCATCACCATGTAAAACTCAGCATTTCAAAAATAAAACTCACTTCCCCAGATTAAGCTTTTCTCAAATCTACCAAATCAGCTCATTTCCCTAACATCTCTAATTGTGGGACCATTAGACTCCCAGTCACCTAAAGCTGACATCTGTATTCATTCCCAGATAAAATTAGTTGTCCAAACTTTGAACTCAAGTCTCCAGTGTTTCTCCCATCACTGTTTTCTCTCCTGCTCTAACTTATCTGTCCACACCCACCCCCTCACCTGCTCCCAAATCTGGTTTCCTTGCAAAGTTTTCCAATCCTGATCACTTTCAATTGAATCCTCTTAATCTTCATGCTCCAATCTACCACAATCACAAAAAACTTGTTTGAACTTTTCCAAGAATGATTTCAGATTTAATGACCATCTACTGGGTGTCTGCTACAGGCCACACTTTTATACACACATTAATCCCTAATTAAGCCCTAATCTTATGGGCTTCCCAGGTGGCTCAGTGGTAAAGTATTGGCCTGCCAATGCAGGAGACATGGGTCAGAAGACCTCCCTGGAGGAGGAAACAGCAACCCACTCCAGTATTCTTGCCTGAAGAATCCCATGGACGGAGAAGCCTGGAGGGCTAAAGTCCATAGATTTGCGAAGAGTGAGACATAACTGAATGACTGGGCACACAACCTAATCTTTCTATAGCAACAGAAAGGTGGTAAGTTGTATTTCTTAAAAAGAAAGAGTAATCAGTTTCAGGCTTGCTACAAGTAATCCTGTTAGTATGTTAGTAAGTGTCAATCAAAACTAGAAGCTAGATTTTTAAAAATTTTAAATCCAGTTCTCTTTTTGACTACATCGCTACAAACTGCAGGTAAAGAAGCATTCTACAACAAAGCTCGCATATACCTCTCTAACCTTATTCTATAAAGTCTTTCAATCTTCCGCTTTAATCCAAGCAGTCAAGCACTGCAGTCCCTCGTCTCAATTCCTTTGGCTGGGCCATTCATTTGGCACTTATCTTTTACTGCTGCAGATTATTATCTTGCTTTGTGTTCATATCTTGTCTTCCCAACCAGCTCATATTCCCTATTGGTCCAAAAAAGAGCCAAACACTTAGTAGGCACTCAATAAATATTTATTGGCTAGCTGACTGATTGCATTCTCAGTGTTCCCAGGGGTTCTGTGGGCGGTTGGATGAAAACAAAAGTAATAACTGACTGAGTCATAGAATTTGAGCAAAAAGAGTCTATAGAGATAAACTAATCTGCAAACCTCCATATATAGATGAAGACAGACCCAGAGAGAAACCCTGAAAATTGTGAAATGAGACGTCTAAAGAAACAGAGTGACACCATCTCAGTGGGCATCTGAGAGCCTTCTGATTCCCAGCCTCTATCCCTTTACTATGCTGCTGTCCTTTTACAGTTCTATAAAATAGGGGTAAATATGTTGTGCACATGAATTATCCAAGACATGCATTAAAAATTTATCAGCACGTTAAAAATAATCCATCCACATCACATTGTAAATTTGACCACTCTAATACTAATAATCCTAGCTAAAATATACATTAAACATTTCATTATAATAATCTGCTTGCCTTTTGGGGATTCAGAGGACTTTTTTCTTTCTCTATGTTCCAACACAATGTATAAATGCTGGCTGTAGGCATAAGCATGTTTTCTTCATCCCTTTTCTTTGCTCCTCTCTCCTTTGAGAAATTAACATTGTACAAATGAGTGGGTGAGGTGAAAACCTCCTGAGCCTTCTCTCCCTCAGTGATGGTGGAGAAATGACCCTTTCCACTACCATCGTCCTGACTCCTGAATCAACTCATTGATCTAGGAGAGCTCCTGCTACACAAGCTGACTGGAGTCATCCTACACTGCACTGCAAAATATGGTCTTTACGTATTTGAGAGCCGTTAAAAAATTGATGTTAAGAGGCAATTACGTCCCCCCTTTCCAAGTGAAGAATAAAAACCAGTTTAGGAATATCTATGAATTAAAAGTGCAAAATATATGAAAGGTTAATTTCTAAAAGTTAAGAAAATATGTATCTATGTTTTTACAAAGACACTACTATATTCAGATATATAGATTAGAGGTGATGGTTAGAATGAATGAACAACGTAAATCTGAAATGGGCCTGCTGCTGCTGCTGCTGCTAAGTCACTTCAGTCGTGTCCGACTCTGTGTGACCCCAGAGATGGCAGCCCACTAGGCTCCTCTGTATCTGGGATTCTCCAGGCAAGAACACTGGAGTGGGTTGCCATTGGTCCTCTAGTTTAAGTTCCTAAACAAAAATGAAATAATTCATTTTCGTAATGGAAAAAACAGACCAGAGGCACTAAACTGCTTAGCAGTTAAAAGAATTTCATATCATTAGGTACCCAAACATGTTCGATTTTAGCTTGTTTGTTTGCACTCCAAAATATACAAAGAGGAAACCAACCTTCTAAAAGAGATACTCAGTGGGGCACAGTTAATTTTAAAAAGGAGTATCTAATTATCACATCTCATGTCAACACTTTAATAAGAAGAAATCCTCATCTAAGTTATGAAAAAGTGAATGAAGAGAGTGAATAACACAGGAAAAGATGAATATCGTAAAACAAAAATGCTAAGAATGAATGTTTATCCAATTCTCCCTGATCAACAAAGAGACATTACACACAGCATTTATATTTATTTTCAATAGTGAAAGCCACTTAATGTTTCCCACTTCCTCCCTCCAAAGAGAGCAATTATGAGCTCGTTTCATAAGAACCCATGGCACAGAGCTGTGATTCAAGCCAGAGAACCTGGGTTCCTACCCAGCTCTCTGGCCATTTAAACTCTTGAAAAGGAGCTAAGCCTGCACCAGTTTCCATATCTATAAAATGAGAAGGTAGATCTAAATGCTCTATGAAATTTTTTTCAACTCAGAGACATTCTAATGTCATTTTTAAAGGGAGCTAGGTTTTACTTATCAATAGTCTTACATATCTTTATACAGCAATAATTGATAATATTCAAGGCCAACTAGATTATGTATCATTTCAGTAAGTATTAAACAGAACCTGCCTGCCAATACAGGAGACAGAGATTAGGGTTTGATCCCTGGGTTGGGAAGATCCCCTGGAGGAAGAAATACTACTTCAGTATTCTTGCCTGGAGAACCCCATGGACAAAGGAGCCTGGCGGGCTACAGTCCATAGGGTCACAGAGTTGGACACAATTGAAGTGACTTAGCACATGGCACATATAGGGTTTAAACACATTTCTGGTTGTGGTTGTGGCACAGGCACAATTTCTGGTTGTGGCCATAGGCACAGTGTGATCAGGCACTGTGGCAACAAGCAAGCACAGTTTTTTCCAATCCTTACCCTAGGGACTGTAAGTACCCTACACTCTCTGTGCACACATAGGGGAAAATGGTCTAGGCTGCTGGGCAAACTTAAGAGGATTCTTCAAGGCTGATCACTTCTTTAAGATACAATGTATTACCTAAATGTTCTAGAGCATAAAAAAGAGTAGGGAGTGATGAGCAAATAAGAAATACATAGTTTATTTTCTATCAGCAAAACTAAAGTTCAGCAGATTCTGTACTGTCTAGGACCTTCTACTTTGGCTAAGAACTTTTATCAACAGCAAAAAACCAACAAACCTCATTAGTAGAAATGTGTTCAAAGAATTGATTCAAGAGTAGACTTGACATTTAGTGGCAACTTATCACATTTCTTGTATCTCTGAGGCTCACAAGATTATAGAGAGCTAGAAGTTTACTTCTGCGTCTTATTACGAAAATAGGGGGAAAAAATCAAAGAATCTTCATATTTACATGGCTTGCCAAGTAACAGAGACATTACTTTGCCAACTAAGGTCTGTCTAGTCAAGGCTATGGTTTTTCCTGTGGTCATGTATGGATGTGAGAGTTGGACTGTGAAAAAGGCTGAGCACCGAAGAACTGATGCTTTTGAACTGTGGTGTTGGAGAAGACTCTTGAGAGTCCCTTGGACTGCAAGGAGATCCAACCAGTCCATTCTGAAGGAGATCAGTCCTGGGATTTCTCTGGAAGGAATGATGCTGAAGCTGAAACTCCAGTACTTTGGCCATCTCATGCGAAGAGTTGACTCACTAGAAAAGACTGTGATGCTGGGAGGGGTTGGGGGCAGGAGGAGAAGGGGACGACAGAGGATGAGATGGCTGGATGGCATCACAGACTCGATGGACTTGAGTCTGAGTGAACTCCGGGAGTTGGTGATGGACAGGGAGACCTGGCGTGCTGTGATTCATGGGGTCACAAAGAGTCGGACACGACTGAGCGACTGAACTGAGCTACTATTTCGGTGTATCAAGTTTATACTTGAAAAATATAAGTAGTAGCAATATGTCAGTAAAACAACTATGAGATGTTTGAATAGTCCTTGTGTGCTTAACACTATACTAAAGAATATAGATATGGCAAAGTATTAACAAGGAAAATGGACCTCATTATAACAGGGAAAAAAATATCACAAAGACTTCATTTGTTATAATCACAGAGCTTAGAGCTGAAAAGTCCAACTTCCTCATCTTAGAGGTGGCTACTCTGAGAACTAAGACATTAAATATCACGTAGTGACTGAACTGCACTGGAATTCAGGTCTCAAGTCCCTCCATCTAGTCAGCCTGCCTCCAGTTTCCATATGTAGACACTAGAAAAGCTATGGATACATGGAACAACTCAGAGGGACTTCAAGATGATAGAGATGGAAAAAGATGAGTAGTTGTCACAGATGATGGGGAAAGGCTTAGGAGGAGTAGCACAAAGGAGATCTTTGTGATACTGAAGAGCTGTCAGTCTAGACTATGGAGGCGGTTACATGAATCCACACACACGAGAAAAGAGACCTATATACATGCTGTCCCAGGGCCAAACTTCCTGTCTGTGCTATTGTTTGGTATTGTGTAAGACATAACCACTGCGGGGAACTAGATAAAGGGTACCTGGGATGGACCCATGTTTAAATCTATAATTACTTCAAAATCAAGTTTTAAAAAAGTGGGTTTCCCTGGTGATCCAGTGGTTACGAGTCCATGCTCCCAATGCAGGGGGCCTGGATTTGGCAACTAGATCCCACATGCTGCAACTGAAGATTCTGCATGCCGCAACTAAGACCCGGCACAGCCAAATAAAAATAAATAAATGTTTTAAAAGAGAGAAATCTCACAATCTTTTTCTTTTTTTTTCTTTTAAAGTTAAGAAGTTTTCAGATACCCCCAGCACTCCTCTGTTCAAAACTCCAAGTACTTTCAATGGCCCATGAACACCTACATAGTCTCCTGCCATGTCCCCCTCCCACCTTCCTGGATTAGGTACTAGGAATTAGTCCAAAATATCTGTGACTTAGTATTTTAAATGCTGTGAACCTTGTAATTAAGCAAGCATAGTGTCCTGAGGAAGGACATACACAGATGCTCAATTGGGGTCTTGGTCTGCCTGGTTTGCAAAGGTAAAGTTTCACTAAGAAGTCAATAGCTAAAGGCGAGTGGGAGCTGGTGAGGGGAAATTATGTTCCCAGCACACAGAGCAAACTAACTTCAAGAATGATGTGTTTTGGGACTTCCCTGGTGGTGCAATGGTTAAGAATCTGTCCGCCATATGTATACCTATGACTGATTCATGTTGATGCTTGGCAGAAACCAACAAAATTCAATTAAACAATAAATAAAAAGAATCTGTCTGCCAATGCAGGGGACATGGGTTCTATCCCGGCTCAGGGAGGACTGCACGAGCCTCAGGGCATCTAAGACTGGGAGCCTACAGTCTGTGTTCCAGAACAAGAGAAGCTACCACAATGAGAAGCCGTGTGCCACAACCAGAGAGTATTCCCTGCTCACAGCAACAAAGACCCAGCTCAGCCAAAAATAATAAAATGTAAGAAGAATGGTATCACCGACTCAATGGACATGAATTTGTGCAAACTCTGGAAGACAGTGACAGACAGACAGGGAAATCTGGTGTGCTGCAGCCCAGGGGTTGCAAAGGATCAGACATGACTGAGCCACTGAACAGCAACAACAGCAAAAAAGAATAGTGTTCTATTTTTATTAATTTATTATTTTTTTTACAGAAATGGATGAGAGCCAGGGCATATTAAATATAAACATGGAGAGGTAGGCTAGGGTCAGTTCATGGGTTTCTATTAATCCAAAAGGCTGTGGGATGATTAATGAAGACTTTAAGCAGGAGATCAGATTTGTTTAAGAAAGCAAACTGCAGCAGCTGTGTACAAAATGGATCAGAAGGGATTCAGACTAGAAACAGGAAGGCCAGTAGGAAGACTGACAGCATCAACCAGGCAGTGAGGAGAGAAAGGCTGAAATGAACCTGAGATATACCTGTAGGCAATCAGGTACGGAGACAGGTGATAAAGATGACATTTTGATTTGTGGCATAAAAGGCTAAGTAAAAGGTGGCACCATCAATCAAGATGTGATCATTTGAGTAAAGAAACAGCTTTTCAAGGGGAGATCATGAGCTCCTTTTCAGTCATACTGAACTTTAGTAAAAGGTGATGTCCATCCAGGCAAAAGCTGGATATATTGGTGGAGAGCCTGGTAGGAAGAACTGGGATAGAGACACAGATTTCAGGTAGATTAGCAACATCTACCTGCAAACCGAAGCCAGGGGATGAATGAGACAATCCGGGAGACTGAGCAGAGGTAGGAAGAGGGTCAAGGGTTAAGAAGGCTTAAGAAGCACAAATATTTAAGTAGCTCTAAAGCAGACAGAGAACACATAATCAGAATCATAGAAAGAAATTCGGTCAAGTCTGGTATACTGGAGGAGGGGAAGGTCTGAACAAGACTGTGATGTTTTAAACACTCAGAGAGGGCACATAAAAGATCGAGAAGTGTCTTTGAGGGAAGCACTGGTGTTCTAGGCAGGTTCAGTTTCAACGATGTGGAGCAGCCGAAGCCAGATGGTAAAGAATGCATAGCAAATGGACACAGAGTTAAAACTGCTTTTAACTCAATTAATTTGGCTATGAAGAGAAGGGAAGAATATGAAAAGCAGATTGTAGTAAGAGAAGACTAAAGAGAAATTTTTAAGAATTGCTTTTAAAAGGGAGGCGCAGGGGAACTGAATGGCACAAAATCCTTAGACCAAAAGAAAGAATTCAGGGCACATGGGTAGAAAAATGAGTTTGGAAAGAAAGAGGGTGAAATCTTGCAGAGATGGGAAAGGGGAAAATAAGAAAGCAAGCAGGAGGAAGACAAGTTTGGGGTTCAGAGACTAAGGAATTAAAGGCACTTTCCTGATAAGCTGGTATCTTCTCCAAAAAAATAGATGAGTTTGTATGCTGAAAGTGAGAGAGAATGAGGGAGGGGGCTTGACTGAAGACGTTTGTTAAAATCTAAAATGGCTGTTTGTAGTGAATTAACAGCATAAAGACAGCATTTATGGAAAATTAATCCAGCTGTATTGTGCAGGAAGAAATGGGAGAGCAGAAACTCTGCTGTTAGAAAAGGCGTCTCTAGAAGGCTATTGTTGTTTATATAGATCCAAGTTGTTGATTGCATGGAGCAGAGCAACAGCAAGAGAAATAGGAAAGAACTGATAAGGGAATTTTACTAAATCATCACCTAATCACTAAACTGCTTTCTCCCAAAACTCCACGGGTCACCAAGGCAGGACCAAACATTGTTAATTTCAGCTCTTGGTGGGAACCAAAGCTATGGATGGCTGGTCCCTGACTTTAAGGCTTCCCAGTCCAGGACAGCTGTACCACTTCTTAAAAAAACTCAGTGAACCACTGAATCTGAATGACCTTGCCAATTTAAAGCACACCTGTTACCAACTACATCCTGTATGAGCGGTGATCACCTCTGATTAATAAGCTATACAGTGACTCTGGGATACAGATGAGTATGAAAGCGAGTTTTAAAATCAGCATTAGTGTTAAACATGTTGGTGTTGAAATGAGACTAGGACATAACAAATGGAAATGAGAAGCAGGTACGTGGTTAAGTCGGGAGTAGGAACAAGCAATGAGAAATAAAAAGTGGATAACCATTAGCACAGAGAGGACAGGTGAGGCTATGAATTAACAAAACACCAAAGAGTAATCATTTACAGACAGAAAATAGCAGGATCAAGGCAACTCTTGGACAAGATGAAGCCAGAAGGCTTAATTAAAGCTTGTTTGTTTTAAGTGTTATATCAAGGCAAGATGGGGCATTTACAGTACTTGGCATGTCATCTCTGAAGTTCAATTATGAAGACTGATGATCAGCAATGTTTTTGATAATCTGTATGGCATCTTTTCTCTCAAGAAATATGATATAGTAATGCTTTGAGAAACATTTACTTAACCTACTTCCAATATTGATCTTCCCAAATTAGCTGCATGGAAAGAAATCATTTCAAGTTCTTTACATTATAGAAAGGAGCAAAGAGGTCTGGCCAAGAATATGTAAACTAGAGAGAAATACAAGAACTCAGCACATGTGCAGAGGGACACACCAATGCAATCACCAGTAGCGTTTCTCTCTCAATGGAATTCCTGCCTGTCTGCTGATCTGGGTGCAAGCTAATTTCCCCCACAGTGAAAACTGCTGTTGAGAGGCAGAACTCTCCACCATCTGTTACTGAGAATTAGCATAATGATGGATTATCTAATCCCTTACATTTAACAGATACAAGTGGTGCTCTTACAACGCCAGTTTTGTTCACATCCTCATTCATGTGGCCTATCCCCACTCCTTATATAAAAATTGATCCTTCCACTCTGTTGGTGATGAAGCTGGTCCGGATTTTACCCCCAATCTTGCCTAAGAGTCCAGGTGCTTTGCCATGAGAAGCTGTTCTAACCCATTTTATTCAGGAGTGAGAATGCAGCTGTTATTCCAGATGCAGCTAAAAAAGAAGAAAAACTGTCACTAGGAGACCAGCAAAACGACTCATGCGGGCAGTGCCTTTCTTCATAAATGAGACCCAGTTAAGAACTTCAACCAAGACAAAGCCAAGGTTAAGTCAGCGCTGATCTGGTGAGAGTGACAGATGGAAGAAAAAGAAACCAAGAAATTAAGTGGGTAGCACAGTAAAAGCCTGCTATTCTCCAGGTTCAGGTGTGCCAAATAGCAAGACTTAGGAAGCATTACAGAATGAGACTCGGACTTCCAGAAAAAACAAGGACATGCTTATAGGATCAAATACCTAGGAGAGGACATTCAGCGAGGAGTGGATGGATGGCTGCCTGGGGCACCCAAGGCAGGGAGAGAACTGTACTGTCATCAGTGACCAGCACAGCCATAGTTCAATCAGATAAGAGACTGTATAGAAAACACTTTTCAAATACAGCCACTTCCACATAATCTGAGTCTTGGTAAAAGTCAAGAGAAAACATTTCAAGAAGATGTACTTGCACTTAACGTGATACCAGGGCTGCTTCTGATGGGGAGCGGGGGTCGGGTGGGGGATTGTGCATCTTCATCAAGTTTCTGGATAGGACTGAAATTGTTTATCTATAATTTATTAAATCTAGAAGTATTGTTTTGGTTAAAACCCTACTTTTTATCCCCTCAATACTCTGCACAAAGGTATTTAATATTAGAAAACATACACTATCATTACAGACAATTCTGAGCTAGTTCTCTCTCATCGTACCCATCTCACTTTTTCAACATACTCTATGCCGTCAGAAATTCTTCCCGCATTTTCATAACATTCAGATATCTGGGTTTACTAGTTGTTCTAGAAGTATCTTCATATCTCCATAGCATAGGCGATGCAAACTCAAGGTCTGTCTGTACGACTAAAGTTGCACTGGAACACAGCCACGCCCAATTGTCTGCATATTGTCTGGCTGCCTTAGGATCACCAAGGCAGAGTTGAACAGTTTCCATGCAGAGCACACAGCTATCAAAGCTGAAATATTAGTATCTAGTCCTTACAGGAAAAAAAAAAAATCTGTCTCTCCCGCCTCATAGCACTGCTTTTTAAAGTGACCTTTAAGAGGGTAATTCCTGTGACACTCGGCTCTCACAGTTAGGGGGTCATATTCACTGTAATAATTGTTTCATTCATGTTAAAAAAAATTACAGGTTCCTTTTTAATAACACTGCCATGTGACCTTCATGCCGTTGTAGCTGGCTAACCAACGTGCTCCAAATAAACTGAGGGAGCAGTGTGTAATAATACAAGAGCCTCTGTGGAGACTCCAAGCATAAGGTGACATCCTCTCTCCTGAGCAGCAATTTGTGGGGAGAAGAAAAGAACCTGGCACCGTCTCTTGGTATTCAGTATGCCCACAAGATTCTACCATAAATAAACTGGCCCGTCTCTCCGAAAGAACATTCCCGACACTTCCATCAAGAGTGAGGAGAGCCACCGACAGGGGCACCTGTACTTTCACCTGCAGCAGGAGGTGGGCAGAGGCGCCGTGGAGACCTGGGCTTGCTCTGCAAGGTCACTGCACAAAGCTCTTGTGAGGAATAAGCAGATGACAGCACTGAGGCTCTGCCTGCACACGGCGAGCTCCGTACCTGCTGGGGATCACTCTGGTTGCCGTTACCTTCAACGGCGGCCTGGTTCTGCCACTCCTCCTGAACTCAGACATCTTCCTTATAAAACGAGGGACGTGCACTAGATAGCCTTTTGGTTTTTTTTGGCTGTGGCATCTGGGATCCTAGTTCCCTGACCAGGGATCGAACCTGTGACTCCTGCAGTGGAAGCACAGAGTCTTAACTACTGGACCATCATGGAATTTCTGGACTAGACAGTCTTGAACTGCAAAATTCTGGGGCTTTACTAGAAGAAAAAAAAAAGGATCGATGTTAAGGTTACATGTACCTTATCGTGTTAAGGTACATGATGCTTTCCTCAAAGAAATCCTGAAAAGGTGAGCCTTACTTCTCAAATCCAGAGAACTGTCTGGTGGATGAAGCCACCAGTACAGGCTCCTGCTCCAAACTGGCTGTCCTCAAAGGAGGTCACCCTGGGCTGATAGAGATGTCACACTCACCTCGTGGGCAGCGGTGCGTGGCCTGGGAGCGCGCCCACCCAGCTGTAGCCTCTCCATCACACGCATCCGCTGCAGTGGCAAGATTCATGGCTCCCGCAACGGGCCAGTGTTATCCAATATGCATGAAGTCTAAGTTTTCATCATTTCCACTGGTCAAAGGCCAGCGGGTGTTAAATCCCAGAATACCAGGATTAATGAAGGAGTCATTAAAAACTCAGCATTAAATCACTTCTGTAGCCAATGCCGAGAGTGATGTCTGTAATACATTACAAGGCTGATTAGAAAGAAACAAGTTCCAATTTAGAAATGAATTATCAGATTTTTTTTAAACTGGTTGGAGAGCTATCCCAGCAATTTTATTATTACAGGGGAGACAGAGGGGGTGACATAAGTTATGTCATGAATGGGAAATCATCATCTCCTGAAATCACATGGAACAAAAATCAGGAGTGAATGAAATTCTCAAGACCCAAACAAGAGGGAGAAGAGATTCCAGATACCCTGGCCAGATTTCACCTCTTTAATTGTGTTAGTTTTTCTTGGGAGGCTGTGGGCTGCAATGCTGATATTGCTTTGTGCCCTGGAAACAAGTTTACTCTAGAGAAGTTTTAGGACAATCCCAGTTTGCTGAGGGCTTCCTAGGTGGCTTAGTGGTAAAGAATCCACCTGCCAATACAGGAGACTTAGGTCCAATCCCTGGGTCGGGAAGATCCCCTGGAGGAGGAAATGGCGACCTGTATTCTTGCCTGGAAAATCCTGTGAACAGAGGAGTTTGGTGGGCTGCAATCCATGGGGCTGCAGAGAGTCACATAGGACCGAAGTGACTTAGTACACACGACTTCATTCTCCAGTCTGCTTTCAATCCCACTGTCTCGGACTCTAGGCAAAGAGAACTCATTCTTCAGCTCCTGCTTTTTGGAGCTGCCATAAAAAAGTATACCTTCCAGAAAAAGATTACTCAGCTATGAAATGGAAGGTAAACTGCGCAGAGGGCTGGCTAGGGAGAGGAAGGGAGATGAGTGCTGACCTTAATGAATGCTCTAATCCACAATGAACACTGTCTTACTGCTGAACATTATCAACGTCAAAAAGGAAGCTCTTAACTACTGCTGTAAGGATCTCAAGAGGAAAAACAGAATGAGCACAGTACAAACTATATACCCCAGTTTTCCTGAGTTTCTGATGGGAAAAACACAGCCTCCAGGGACTTCTATTTACTTTTTATGGATCTGTCCCGGGACATCGCATTTATAAGGAAAACACATACCACTCAAGTTCTATTCAAGCTCAGGCTGAGATTCTCAGCCACACCCTCTTAAACACAATGCAGAGCAAGGTATGGAAAACAGTGCCAATTCAAACTATGCAACCCCTCAAAGACAAATACATTGACTCTTTCCTCTCTCCCAACCAAACCAAATTTGGAAAACAAGTCTTCCAAGGTTAAGAACAGACTCAAACATTTGTGTGTTATAAGCAGGGGGCAATATTCAAAATATTTAACATTACAGTACGGGCTAGTTTGTTATACAAGTGAATACTAGCTGAGTACAAGCCCTGTTTATAAATAGTAAGGCGTGAAGGAAAACAGTCAGGGTCATAAGTGGGGTTACATCTAGAAGGGCAACAACAGAAACAGCAAACCACTTGAGGATATTAGTTTGGATTAAACGCAGCCAAATAATTATGCCTCAGTCATCTAAATACACATTATTAATTTCAGATATGTCAGTCTGCCGCCCAAAATAGAACACAGTCAACGCTTTCTTTTGTTCCTCAAAGTATTTAAAAGACACAGTTTTGGTTAGGTATCAACAATATCACCACCAACAAAAGACACTAACACCTTTTACTGCCTAAGAATTCCTGTTAAGGAGAAAATTTTAAAACAACACAACAGCCACCAAGCAGACAAAAATCTCTGAACTGGATAATTAGAGATAGGTGTAAAAGGAGTATTAGAAGTCTAATCACCTCACAATATTGTATATTTTCCCACGGTAAACAATTTAAGGTCATGTCAGCTGCGGTCAAGAATCTGCCTGCAATGCAGAAGCCGCAGGAGACCCAGGTTTGATTCCTGGGTAGGGAAGATTCCCTGGAGGAGGAAACAGCAACCTACTCTAGTATTCCTGCCTGGAAAATTCCAAGGACAGAGGAGCCTGGAGGGCTACAGTCAGTCCATTGGGTCACCTAAGAGACAAACAAAACTGAGTGACTGAACACCACAGCAGCTAGTAGCAATGAAAGCACTCAGTCAGTTAGTAGCAGTCACTAGGAGTTAACTGTCTGAGTTCACAAATCCACAGACTTCCAAGTAAACCCAGAGTTTATGATCCAGAGGCTGAGCAGGGAGGTCTATACAAGAAGACAAATTCACACCAAGACTTAAAGCCAAGACTTTAACACTCCCTGTTAAACTTCTGTTAGGAACCCGAGGACAAGTTTAAAGGAATTTTGCATTACTAAGAAGAGGTACGTGAAGGAGGCATAATATTCGCAATACTGCTTATGCCACTTTCTCCTTCAGAAAAGGCAAGATTAGGGCCTTAGGAAAAGAGAGTGAATGACTTGCCAAGGTCACTCAATAAGCTGGAGGCAGAGCAAGAAATAACCATCATCCCCTTCGACCCAGCGTTACTCTGCCATTCTGCACTTTTTTGAAGCAGAGCTGGTATAAGAGAAATTAATGGAGGGAAAAGGCTGAGCTTAGGGAGTGAAAGTGAACTGAGAAAACACACACTTGTGACATCATTTTTATTCTTCCTATTACCTGTATCTACAACTTAGCTGAGAGTAGAGGAGAATGCTGGTTTTGGAAACAGATTCTATTTCCTCTGCCTTCCTTTCCTAGAGCAACACTGGTGGCACATTTGAATCACCATTCAGGATACCCACTCCAGGCCAAGAAAACCAGCATCTCTAGGGGTAAAAATCAGTATTTTAACAATAAATATTATGACCTGGTTTTTAAAATATAAGATACCATTATTTTTTAAGAGTCTCAAGTGGTTAATCATGCAGTTTTGTGAAAAAACAGCCCAGACAACTAATAGAGTCTTCTTTTTAAGAATTCAAGAGGCCAAGGATGATGGAATTCAGCTTAAGGCCCCTAGATTCATAAAGCGTCATGTGTCAAAGGTCCTGGCATTTCGCAAAGATACAGAATCTAAGAACTGTAGGTAGAGAGCAGATTTGGAACTGGTTCAGGAATGGCAAAGGCATTCCCATTGGCTCTATTTAGGTCGCAGAAGACAAGGAATTGGCTGTGGGAGCACCCCAGGAGAAGATTCCTCGCGTCTGTCCCTTTAGGGCAGAGCTGCCAGTCTGTGCTGCATTTTCTAAGCAGCTGTGATGACAAGAGCCCCCCCACAACCTCCAACATGTAGGCACCACTTGAGGAGGGGGAGTTCTCTGCTTCTCAGGGGAACAGGGGACAAATAAGCAAATGCGCGGCCATTATGACAAAACCAGGCCTACGTATCCAGTTTATTATTAGCCTGACATTAAACACCACTTAAAAACAAAACAAAACCACCCGCCCACACAAACACACATCCAAGACAGAAAATTACATAATGGCATGGGAATGATCGGCTCCGACAGCGCAAGGAGAACCAGCCAAATTGCAAGGTCCGGTAAAGACCAAAATGGCAATGGGGAAAGCCTTTTTCAAGTCCTCTGTAGGTTTTTTTTTTTGCACTTGCTGACATACATTGAAAATGCTTTGTTTAGAGGAAGATGTTTAAAATAATAACCTAGATTCTGGAAGGCTGTCGGTCTGCTACTAGAAAAACCTAGCCACTGGTAACTGGAAGAATAACTATCTTCTTCTAGATAATTTAGAAGAAAAACTGTTCTGGCACAGGTGGCTTCTCAGGGTGGAGGCTCAAGGGAAGTTCTTTCATATGGGTCAGGAAGGAAAAATGGGCCGAGTAAGAATTCTACTAACGGCTCTGTTATGGTTTATGGCCCATAACCCAGCCAGCTGGCACCACACGAACAGGCAAGTCCTGTTTTGTTCCCCGGAATCCATAGCAACTGGACCAATCCCAACGTCAGTATAGACACGGTCTAGAATGTGGGAGCAGCTTTCGACTTTCACTGCATAAACAAAGTATACAAATGCAGTGGGTAACGGCTCGAGAAATGAATTTCTACCTCTGCAACCAAGTCTAAACAAAAATGTTTTCAGGTGGTCAATGTTTTCCTAAGGATTAGAAGACAAACTGTTTTTTAACTTAAGGATTCTTCATTTTAATAGAAACAACAAATGAACCCAGCAACACAATCAGGGTTTCAAGGTTTCCTTTTCTTCTCTCCCCTTGGGGGGAACATGGGATTATTTTGGTTCCCAACTTTGAAATACAGTAAACCACTCCGGAGCCTCTGTGATCAAGCCGCACTTAAATGGTCTGACTGCTCTGCAGCCACAGGCCGTGCTAAGTGACACACAATAGAACACACTTTCAAAGACAGGCTTCTGAGAAAGTGGTGACAAGCGTTTGAGTGATTTACATATATGCTTCCTACTTGAAAGAAAAAGAAAGGCGATTTTATAGTCAGTGTCAAGGTGGTTTTCTTCTGGGAGGAGGTGAGATGGTGTAACAACAATAATATAATTAATTCCCCTTGTTAATGACCTGATACGTGATGGTTTATAAGTCACGATTTTAACACAATAGAAGCTCACATTAAGGCAATAGTTAGCTGAAGCACAGCTGTTATGTAAACAGATATATCAGAAAGCCAAAAGGCTCGCTGGAAAACCGAGGAAACTTGATGAAAGGCGTCTCAAGTTTCCTTTGGCCCTTATGAAGCTCATGCCATTAAACGTCTCCAAATTCTACCACGTGTGCTGACCTCCAACGTCCAGGTATTTGTTAAATCCCTCCATGTTCGACTTGCTGTGAACACAATGATGGCACAAAACTTACAAAAGGCATCACAGCAGAGATGTGGATCCCTAAAAGATCTACAAAGGGAACTTCCTTGGAGATCCAGAGGTTAGGGCTCCCCACGTTCTCTGCTCAGGGCCCAGGTTCAATCCCTGGTAGGAACTAAGATTCTGCAGCTCTCCCCCAACCCCCCTGCAATACACAGAATCTGACTTTCAGTATGATTTTAAATGTAGGGATACAGAATAGCAGCATCTCTTGAAACAGTCAATAGCCCTATGCCTTTAAAACAACTCATATAGACAGATAGGAAGTAAATAGGTAACTAAATAAGTATATGAAGCAAGTAAACCCAGGGAGTCCGCTTGCTAGTAACACCTCTTAGTTTGAAAGATTATTCAATAAATTGCTTTTACTAAGGAATATATATTGTCCTTACTCAATGGTAAGTGCATGTTAAACTCCCTGAAGCATTAAAAATTACTCATGAATATATTCTTCTTTTACAGTAGTACTTAGGTGAACATATTTACCTTCACTGCTTAGAGGAAAAATGATATGATTTAGTGGCAATTGAAAAAATGAAAAAAAGAGAAGTCTAAAACCAAAGCATCTGCCACGGAACAATAAAAACAAACTAGTACGGGGGAGATCCCTGGTGGTTCAGTGGTCAGGACTCCTCATTCTCAGTGCAGGGGGGGCAAGGGTTCAATCCCTGGTCACGGAGCTAGGGTCCTGCATGCGGAGTGGCACAGCCCAAACAACAGACAGACTAGGATAACAACATCTATGCATAATCCCATGGGTGATTTGCTGTTAAGCCTCTGAGCATGTAGCACACACCAGGCAGTTTCTATATCTTATTCAGTATATCTGTGAGGCAGCAACATTATCAAGTGGGTGGGCTTGGCCAGGGGCAGGAGGGGGAACTGTGAAGAGGATGGAACATAAAAGCAGTCAATAAAAATCCTTTAAAAAAGGAAAAAGTTGAGTCAAACCGATGGCCAGAGACGTAGGAGAGGTGACAGAGGGGACAAAAGAGACCACTAGGTCTGAAATCAGGCCAATGACCAGTTCGGAGTCCACACTTAGGACTCATGGATGTATTCGATTGTTATGGCTTAGTCACTGTGCTAAACATATTAAATGCATTGATACATTTAATGCTCACAATAGCCCTAGAATGTAGTATTATTGTATAGAACTCACACAGGAAAAAACTATGGCCCAAGACTGCACAGCTATTGAGGCATAGAGCTGAGTTTTTTTATCGATTTATTTTAATTGGAGGCTAATTACTTTACAATATTGTAGTGGGTTCTGCCATAGATTGACATGAATCAGCCATGCATAGAACCGAGTTTTAATCTCAATTGTGTTTACCTCCAAAGCCCACTTTAAAAAAATAGCTACAGAATCTTCAGATCTAGCAACAACTAGCCTTCATCCAACAAAATGCCAAATGGTCAAAGTTTTCCTGTTTGAAATTACATCCTTAAAAAATAACCAGCACTCAAAAGGCAAACCCTTCAAACAAGGCTTATTTAGCACGATAACATAATGAGTGATTATTTCATATTTTTTAAACTTTTGAAAATGCTACTACAATTTTTATTATTTTAAAAAAGGCATTCAGTATGAACTGGAGCAAATCCCTGTTAAGCAGCATCACCATGGAAGATAAAAATCCATTCCTATTTCCGTTACCACTTTGTACTGTGCTGGCCACAAAAACTGTATAGAGAAAGGGGCTGAGAAATGGCATTAAAAGACACAATTTGTGCTTACTGGTAACCATGTCGAATGTCCCTTCTCCTCATCACATCAATTTCATTCTCCAAAGGAAGAAAGAAAGAATGCTTGAGGGGAGTTCAGAATGGCAGACTGAGAACTTATGTCCACATGACATTCTTTACAAGGTCCTGCTGAAATGGCGTAAAAGACATACACGCACAGGAATAAAGCCCTAATGGTGCTGGAGAATAAGAACGTGAGTTAGCAGCACATCAGAAAGTTTGCACAAATCCTGAAAGACAGAAAACAGATGGGATCAGATGGGTGACAAACTGGGGGCACCTCAAGGGCTTCCCTGGTAGCTCTGATGATTAAGAATCTGCCTGCAATGTGGGAGACCTGGGTTAATCCCTGGGCTGAGAAGATACCCTGGAGGTGAGGCAACCCACTCCAGGATTCTTGCCTGGAGAGCCCCATGGACAGAGGAGCCTGGTGAACTATACAGTTCATGGGTCTCAGAGTCGGATGCGACTGAGTACTTGAGCACAGCATATCAAGGGCTTTTACTGACACATACGAAGTACACAGTGAGTAGGTTCTGGGCACATCATCCAAGCGATGGATCAAGAACAGCGTTCCAGAGAGCAAGGCTGGCCAGGCTGCCTCTTCCCCACCCATCTCTACGATGCCCATGGAGGTGCTAGGACTAAGGTCCGTCTAGTCAAGGCTATTGTTTTTCCAGTAGTCATGTATGGATGTGAGAGTTGGACTGTGAAGAAGGTTGAGCGCCAAAGAATTGATGCTTTTGAACTGTGGTGTTGGAAAAGACTCTTGAGAGTCCCTTGGACTGCAAGGCGATCCAACCAGTCCATTCTGAAGGAGATCAGTCCTGGGATTTCTTTGGAAGGACTGATGCTAAAGCTGAAACTCCAGTACTTTGGCCACCTCATGCAAAGAGTTGACTCACTGGAAAAGACTCTGTCGCTGGGAGGGATTGGGGGCAGGAGGAGAAGGGGACGACAGAGGATGAGATGGCTGGATGGCATCATGGACTCAATGGATGTGAGTCTGAGTGAACTCCGGGAGTTGGTGATGGACAGGGAGGCCTGGCGTGCTGCGATTCATGGGGTCGCAAAGAGTTGGACACGACTGAGCGACTGTACTAACTAACTAAAAGAGAAATACCCTAACCAGCAAGCACTTGGCACTTTTTCCAGCACACACTTGTTTGTGTGATCCTGATCAATTCATATACCACAAAAGCACCAAAACTCCTAAACAAACAGGGTTATAGGTGGTCCCCTTAAATGCTATGGAACTTTACAGCCTAAGCACCAGCAAAAAAAAAAAACCCTAATAAAAATGGCACACAATGTAAATCTCTACAGGCTGAGTAGTCTTGAACTCTGGGACTCTGATGCTACTGCTAGAGGAGGGACTATCAGGCTTTGTTTTCAACAGAGATCATTTTAAAAGTATAGTTGGTTTGCAAGTTGTGCCATCAATAGAGACCACTTTAATCAAAACAAAGTCTGAGGCAGAGTGTAGCCTTCTTCAGTGTGCTTGCACTTAGTCCTGTCTGACTCTTTGCAACTCTGTGGACTGGAGTCTGCCAGGCTCCTCTCTTCATGAGGTTTCCTAGGCAAGAATACAGGGATGGGTTGCCACCTCCTCCCCCAGGGGATCTTCCTGACCTAGGGATCGAACCCATGTCTCCTGCATTGGCAGGTGTATTCTCAAGCACCAAGCCACCTAGGAAGCCCAGTTTTCTTCATTAATCCAGTGTTTGAATACTGGCAAAAGTGTCTTCACAGCTTTTCCGACCTTACTGACAGGGTGCTACTGAGCTAAACATAGTGAAAAGAATAAAGGTTCTTGAAGCCATTAAAGCATTCATGACTTAAATTAAAGGAAGTTCCTACTGTAAACGTCTCAACTTCACACTGAGATTTTTCTTAAGTCTTTATACCTTCTAACGCTTTCCCTTTACATGTAAGAGTTTATCCCTTATCCTTTCAATATTTCAATGTATTTTGGAATGTCACAAATCAACATGACTTCCACTTTATATCCAATGTGTTTCCCCAAATTGTCAATGTCATACAAGATAATTCACTTCAAAGAAACACGTGTTCTAGTAGAACAAAGGGCAGGTGATTTAGATGGATTGTGTGGCCTGAAAGTAAAGCCGAGGCACAACATTTAGAGAGGTGGCTGAACACAGCATACACCTACCCTATCCCTGCTCCCCACCCCTCAACCTAATAGGCCAGGAAAATACACTAAGGCTCCCTAACAGGTGATGAAAGCCCCCAAGCTTTGAAAGTTTCGGTGGGGTCTGCAATCTGCCTGCTTCCTCTGTGTTTCAGCTCCTCTTTCAGGCACCAAATAAAGAAGTCTCCCTTTGATACTTTTTGCTCTCCTATGACTTTTTTATGACAGAGATGTCTGCGAGACACACTACTGCAGAGGAACAGCTGTGCCAACTCCAACTTGGTCCTTCATTTGTAAATAAGGTCAAGGTTCACACAATGCTTGAGGACGTATGAAAGAAAAAGAACAAAGTAAAGAACATTTAGTCATGGAGGAAAGCTGGAAGAGGTGTTTAATTTTCAAATAAGATTCTCAGAGATAGAGAAAATATTATATTCATAGACTAAGAAGTGAAGTCGCTCAGTTGTGTCCGACTCTTTGCGACCCCGTGGACTGCAGCCCGCCAGGCTCCTCTGTCCATAGGATTCTCCAGGCAAGAATACTGGAGTGGGTTTCCATTTCTTTCTCCAGGGGATCTTCCCCACCCAGGGATCGAACCCAGGTCTCCTGCATTGCAGGCAAATGCTTTATCCTCTGAGCCACCAGGGAAGGATGCTATTAAAATAGAGCACTTAAAGAACAGAAAATTTAAATGTGAGTGCTGCAATTAAAAAGTAAAATGGATTTGATTAAGAGACTAGTATGTAAATTTCATGGGATACAAATCATTTCCATTTTACAACAATGATATATTCCTGGTGCTTAGTACACACCAGGCACTCTCGAAATACTGAGTCTATGAACTAACAAGTAAGTATATGAATAAGTGAGATGAATGAACAAGAGATGGTTACGAATGTAAATCAATCAATATACACGGCTGGCTGACTAAGCAAGAGGCCAAAATGAAGACATCTTGAACGTAGAAAAAAAATGCAAAGGAGGTCTTAAACATTTGGAAGAAAAGTTAGATATATGAAGCATAAGATACAATGTAGCAAAAAAGAGAGAAAATATTTCAAGAAGTAACAACAACAAAAAAATTGTTTTGCTGTTCAGAGTAGAAAAGACAATTGAGTTTGAAGCAAAAAAAGAAAGACATAGTAATACGTTGATAAAATTTCAGAAAACCAATTAATGGGAAACCATAAGAACAATTCCAAAGCTGGGGGGCGGGGGGGGAGTTACATTTAAAGAAAGAGAAATTGGATTTCTTAAAAACACTGTTGAAGCAACAGAGCACCATGCCTTCAAAGTTTTTAGAAAAACAATTTTCAAGCTACATTTTATAATAATACTAACAAATAAGAATGTATGCAAAAACATTTAGACATTTCATTCAGAAATTTGACCACCCAACACATGAGAAAAATCAAGTTTCTTCAACAAATGAGAGGAAAAAAACCACAAAAACAATGACTTGAGATACAGTGGCAACTGCATATAAAGAAATGTATATGAAGAAGGAAATACAGACACAGAATTAATGTACTGGGTGACAGTGTTACTGAGCAGATCTTCACCTAATTCAGCATTTCTCTTTGCATTTAAAGACAGAGTTCCTTTTTTACAGGACTAACCACTCTGTGTCTTTTGTTCCAACAGTAACACTTACACAATCCTAACAGCTATGGAGATGGGAGACAGGTTTTAAATATTTATGATCAACTTACAAGCAAAGGTTAGAAGACAATTACACTGAAAGAGGAGAAACTGGGTAAGTGCTATGCTGTGCACTTTGTTGCTCAGTCACGTCCGCCTCTTTGTGACCCTTTGTCCTGTAGCCCACCAGGCTGCTCTGTCCATAGGAATTTTCAGGCAAGAATACTGGAGTAGGTTGCCCTTTCCTCCTCCAGGAGATCTCCCAACCCAGGGGTTGAACCCGTGTCTCCTCTATCTCCTGCACTGCATGTGGATTTTTAACCACTGAGCCATGGGGGAAGCCCATCTTGATAAAACCAAAAAATCAAGCCTCTTTAAAGAAGTGTAACCATTATAATTTCCTAACCTTTCAGAGTGAGCAGTACAGAGATACTCAGAAACAGAAACTGAACATTATAAAGTTTACCACTGGTAAAACCCAGGTGGCGCAGTGTTAAAGAATCTGCCTGCCAGTGTAGGAGATGCAAGAGATACGGTTTCGATTCCTGTGTCGCGAAGATCCCCTGGAGTAGGAAACGGCACCCGGCTCCAGTACTCTTGCCTGGGAAATCCCATGGACAGAGGAGTCTGGCAGGCTACGGTCCACAGGGTTGCAAAGAGACACACACAGCTAAGCACACCTACACAAAACAAATATAAGATACTAGGGATTAAAGGGTAGACATTACAGTGCAAATACTAAAACAAAGAATAGTTTAAAACTGAAAATTTTTAAATCTATTAGTGTTAATATGTAGAGGTATAAGGATTTATAGGTTATAAGGATAACCATCCACAAAAGTGAGAAGCAGACTCTGTTAGGAAGTTAGCATTGGGTCCTTCCTCTGCCAGGTGAGGCAGGAATAAGATAAGCAGGTCTTTAGGAGCATGGAGAGAGAGGGGAGTCATAACGAACTGTCAGACTCGAATGAGTCAGGAACGGTGATGTGACGGGAAAAGGGGCAAAGCGCCTCCAAACGGGTAGTTGCTTGAGCATTTCATTTTGTCTACTGACAGGTTCAGTTATCAACTCAACTAAAAATAAAGATATAAGAGGGATTATCTTTCATTTTAACCTGTTTCTGAGTGGTAAATTTGCTAAAAGTCCCAGGCAAGACCTGAATAGAGAAGAGCCCTTTCAGGTATTGTTTATATAAAGTCACTTGTGTTTCTTAAAGTCAAAATCTAGCCAAGCAAGATTCTGGGAGGCAGCAAAGTCAGTGGGTATCTTTAAGGACGCTTGTTGTCTCACCCACCAAAGGCAAGAAGGCTCCCAAGAATGAAGTGTAGCCAGGAAGACTTAGCAGAGGGAAATACTCACAGCTGTATTCCCAGTGCCTGACACACAGTAGGTGCTCAGCAAATATTTGATGAATAACTGATAAATTTACTGCTCATAGCAGACAGGAGCAGCAACTCCTCTCTTGCCTGGGACCAGACCCTCGCTGAGCTATTTTTAGTTCAGTCGCTCAGTCGTGTCCGACTCTTTGCGACCCCATGAATCGCAGCATGCCAGGCCTCCCTGTCCATCACCAACTCCTGGAGTTCACTCAGACTCACATCCATCGAGTCTGTGATGTCATCCAGCCATCTTATCCTCTGTCGTCCCCTTCTCCTCCTGCCCCCAATCCCTCCCAGCATCAGGGTCTTTTCCAATGAGTCAACTCTTCGCATGAGGTTGCCAAATACTCGAGCTTCAGCTTTAGCATCATTCCTTCCAAAGAAATCCCAGGGCTGATCTCCTTCAGAATGGATTGATTGGATCTCCTTGCGGTCCAAGGGACTCTCAAGAGTGTTCTCCAACACCACAGTTCAAAAGCATCAATTCTTCGGCGCTCAGCCTTCTTCACAGCCCAACTCTCAGGGCCCACAGAAATGGACAGCATTCCTCCTTTTCCCAAACAGGGCCTTTACCTCATGATTTTGACACCTTTATCCATCTCTCTAAGTACTCTAGAATGTTCCTCCCTGAGGATGAGCTCCTCTTATTTGGAGAAAAGCTTCATTTTCTCCTATGGTATACTTCGAAAACTCCATGGTATACTTTGTGAAACCGATGAGGGAATTTCCTAAAGATCCACTCAGGAAACACTGTCACCCAGTACTTGATATTCTACAACTGATGCTGAAGGGGAAAAAAAGTGAAAGAACATACATTGCTCAGCAAAGGATTTGGCTGATTTATAAGAGCCAAGTGCTCCATTATGTAAAGCTTAATTGAACTTCCATATAGTGATGAGGGTAATACAATAATCTGAAAGCATCAGGGCTTTAAAGCAAAAACGAAAAAAGAAAGGAAAAAAAGGCTCAGCAGCATGATAGTCCCACATATAGATGGCTACAAAATGTTAAGATCCAACTAAAACTGCAGCGTTCTCCTGACTCCCACCTGAACCCTCTGCAAAACCCAAGTTCCTTCTTATGGTGCTTTATGGGGCCATTCTCTTAAAATGATGACTGTGCAGGAGACACGTGAAATTATTTAACTATTCTTTCCAAAGTATTCTAAGCCAAATGACACAGATGCTTCCAGTGTCTTCAGGATGGTGAACAGGCGTAATCCCACTATTCCACATGGCAGAAGTAGCACAATTATATAAATCAAGCAGCCTGTGAGGTTGAGAAAACAATCTAAGGTGCTCTTGTGAGAAGTGAAGGTTGGTTAAGTGTTTATGATTTAGGTGTTAGGGGGTTCAAGGGGAGGAGAAAGGAATGTTTCTTCTGATGTCCTCTTTCTCCTTCAAAGCAGGAAAAGGTTGGAGTAGGGGAATCCACTAAAGTAGATGAACTGTAAGCAACAAATCTGTGCAGAGAAGAGGTGGCTACAACCCAGATCCTATCTCCTGGCTGAGACACTGACGTTAACACTATGTCGGTTATTGAAAGAATACCTCTTCAGGATGCCGTGGGCCACCTGGTGAGGAAGAACACTAGGACAGAAATTGATTTCAGCTATGTTTAGCTAAGAAAACATTAGTATGTTTGAAGACATACCAATATATTAAACTAGCTCAGACATTAGTATGTTTTAAGATTTGACTAGACAGCGAAAGCCTTACAGCTACAGAACTCAAGCCCGAAAAACTAAGGGTGGTATGACACTGCTTCCTACTATGGCTGAGAAAAACTGAACTAAGATTAGAAAAGAACTATTCTAGAAGGAGAAGATCTTAACCTCATGCTCAGTGACTAACAGAACAGCTGAGGAAGTATGCCTGCAAGCTGGAACCAAAATGCTAAAAGCAAAAGAAGTCAGATTCCTTGTAAGTAACAGCCTGATTTAAATAAACATAACAAAGGCAAACTATGAAGAAGTCAAAGAGCCACAGAGGAAGTTCATAAAGATGGCTTCACATCTGCTAGATGACAGTCATCACAAAAGAGGTAACTAAGATGTCCCACAGCATCTCTGGTAGTAAGCACTCCACACGGCATTAGGCTGGACAGTAGTGCCTTTGCAGGGAGCAAAGCTTTGCAGTCAGGAGCAGAGGTTACAACAATGTTTTAAAAACCACTGTTATAAAACTCAAATCACCTCTCCAGAAACTGACCTTGTGCAGATAATAGGCATTTTCCAACTGCTGTTATTCCACACTTATATCTCTGCCATCTTTCACTTCTCCAAAATGGAAAAATGTTTACTGTCTATTATTGTGAAATATTTTAACACAATGAGAAGCAATGGGGCAACACCTCAGTGACACTGTACCTACTGGATACATGACAATTTCCATGGATGGTGGATGGGGTGGTGGTAGTAATTATGAGCATATAGGTGTGAAGGTAGTAATTATGAGTGTGTAGGTGTGAAGCTGGATCCCAAGTTAGTTTTTTAGGTGCCCCTTTATAAATGTGAACAAAAAAAAAATTTTTTTTTTTTGAAAGCGTGATGTGTACGAACACATGGGCAATCAGCTAATAGATACTATGAATTTGCCAAATTGGAGCTCAAAGTAATTGTGAAGTCCAGCACAAGTAAAGGTCACCCCACAAAACTTGCTCTTCATGAAGGCTCTGGCAATAACGGAAGAATGAGATTTTAATCACTGAAGCTAATTACATAGAAGACTAAATCACAAGAAGAGTTATTTAAGTGTCTTAAATACAATAAAAAGTAATTAACAGGAAGCGCCATCTTGACAGCTTCCTGTCACAGTCCAGGCCTAAAAGGATCAGCTAATTCCCAACCTGGGAGCCAGAGAATGAGAAACAACTCAAAGTTTGATCTTTTAATTTTTTATTTAAACTGCTTTGATTAAAAGGTAACAACTCTCACCAACTTGAGTGAAGTTAATCAAGAAAAAAAAAGTAATCTATTAGAGGAATGATCAACCTCATTTTCATTCGTTCCCCAGACGGCAAGAGAGAGGGAGCTGAGACTGTTTCACGAGAGGGTCCTCCCAAAGGCCATGCAACTCAACGCCGCCCCTCACAGCAAAAGAAAGTGTGGGAGGACTGACAGAGCCCTACTGAGAACAGGGCCAGTTCACACACTTGGGCATGTGAAATCCACTGAAAAATATCTCCTTTGAAATAACCCTCAGAGAGGCCATCTCATCTGCCTCTTCTTTCTCCTTCCCTGGAATGAGCAGTTTGAGAAAAGCTACTGGAGAATCAGAGATTCACAGCTGATCCCGTGACTAAAGGGAAAGCCTCTAGACACTACAAAGGCCAATATGAAGGGGTATGAGCCTACAGGTAATGACAGACATAGCACTGATCTTTTCTTAATTCTACTGCATCTCTAAACGCGAACAAAGTCTAAAGCCTGTCACAAGAGACATGGTACATTACTAGACAAGCTCTCCCAGCAACCTTTGCTTAACTGACCCACACATTCTACGACCTCCTCAAAACCCACAGGCTGACACCAGATAGTAACTGAGGACTGCTCGAACATACCTGTGCACTTCTGTCCTAATCTGTTTCTGTCCCTGGATTTATACTGGTCATTTTTATTATGTATTTCACTAAATATTGAAATACGAGTACAAAAAGAACAAGCCATTATAAAAACAAGTTGCTGCAAAAGGTTTACTAAGAGGCATGGCTTTTAAATGGCAACAAAATGTGCAAAAATTAGAGCAAGAAAAGTATAACAGAAGAGGGAGATGTAAATCACAAAGATCTAGGGTTCCATAAGTAGTATTTTTAAGTCATCATTCCATAGAAGAAGTTATTTAATCCACCAGGATATCATACATCAAAGATTTGGAGATGTAAGTACATTTTTATGTTAAAAATGGAATTAAAACATTTGGGATAAAAAGAATAAATCCTCTGCTCTAGACAATGTTTTCAAATAACTATTAAAATTAGGAAGCATTTGATATAATTCTAAATCTAAGCGGAGTATTTGGATATTGGTATCATTCATACCTCAACTTTCCTACAGTAGTATTGGAATGATTTAAGCAGAGAAAATTGAGGGAAAAATGAAAACAAAATCAAGGCCACAGGAAAATAAAGAGAAGCCTTGAGGAAGACCCAAACATCAGAAGCATGCTATCAGATACATTTTCTAGAGGCCCCCTATCTTTGGCATGGGCTTCCCTGGTAGCTCAGATGGTTATGAATCTGCCTGCAATGTGGGAGACCTGGGTTCGATTCCTGGGTTGGGCAGATCCCCTGGAGGAGCGCATGGCAACCCACTCCGGTATTCTTGCCTGGAGAATCTCCGTGGACAGAAGAGCCCAGTGGGCTACAGTCCACGGGTTCACAAGAGTCGGAAACGACTGAGCAACTAAGCACAGCACATTTTTGGCACAGACTTTCAATAACCAAATAAACAGGGAAAACTATTGGATCAGATACAAGTTTTTTAATGTATATATTTAGCAGATTAAAGCCAACTTGTAGCTCAGAAGATACAGCTGTCCCAGGTTATGAGACATCTAAGCACTCCCTATTTTATCTCATAAAGGGACACTGCAATATAGTAAACAAATAACTCACAAATTTATTGAACTCCTACGAACTGCTGAACACTGAGACTATAGCAGGGAATAAAACAGACGATAATTCCTATCTGCAGGGAGCTTACTATCTAGTGAAGTTTAGTCTTAATGATATTAGGCTATCTTCACATTTCTCCCAATTACTGCCCAGTAATTTACTCAAGACAGTCTAGTTTAGTAGAAACAAATCCATGAGGAAACTCAGTGTATTTAACTCATTATGTCAAAAATAGAATTAAAACATTTGGCATAAAAACATAAATCCTCTGTTCTAGCCAATGTTATAAAAAAAACTATTAAAATCAGGAGACTTTCAACATAATTTTTAAATCTAAGTTGAGTATTTGGATATTGGTATTATTCATACTTCAACTTTCCTACAGTAGTATTTGGAATGCCCTGGAGAGCAGGGCACCCCAGGTACCCTGCCAGGCTGGTCTAATTCTAGGTTAAGGACGTTGGTAAATCAAATACCATCTTACAACAACAGGGAGAGAGAAAGGTCAACTCTCTACAAGAACACTTACAGAATATCTAATTTTGAGCAGCATAAATTTTGAAAATATACCTCAGTGGTAACAACAAAAAAACCCCTCCACTCTAATGGGCCATTAGATAAGCATGAATAGAAACCATCTGCCAAAAAGATGTGCATTTTGACAATAGTGGTGTTGTCTTTACCATAGGTAGACAGAAGGAGCAATTATTGGAGAGGACTCCTTGTCTGTGGCAGCAAAAATCTTAAATTTGTCTAGGGGAATACTCACTTTTCAGCTTTCCACAGGAGGAAAGCATGTACTGAGCTCCTAAGAACTGGTGACAAACTGGTAATAATCATTACTGCAAATTAGACAGATAGAATGACCAAAATGTTTCCCAATTTTTCCCATTTTGAAAACATTATCTAATTTCTCAAGAACCTGCTTCTAAAAATAACCCAGTGCCTGTGATGGTGTTAAGATAATGACATCAAAATCCTGTATTCAGTTCCTCTTGGCAAAAGTGACGCCCCTGATTGCTGTGTGAACACCAGGAACATCGATAGGTAAAGGAGTGGTAACAGCACCTAAAAATACTGATTTCCCAAAGTGACAACAGGAAGTGGGGGGCAGGGTGGGGGGAGGGGGCAGGCGGGCAGTGCAGTGTTTGGAATGTGGATGGGAGAAGCTCCTGTGTGGAAGACCTTCTGGAAAGCACATTAGCTACCATATCCTTCCTGTCAGAGACAGGCTATAGCTTAGAGAAAGGTGTTTCTCCCAATGGGCTCCATTGTACTCGCAATAAGACAATCCCTGTTTTGAAGAGAAACCTATTCTTTTCTTCCCTTCCACCATGCCCCCTTTTAAAACAAAAGCAAAATACCAGTTTGGTAACAAACACCATTTAAGACTGTTAAATAGAGGAGACAATTAGCATGCGGGTATATTTTACGCAGTAAGAATTGCTACTGGGGACTGACTGATTGTTTTAATATTTACTGTGGAAGCATGGCGCAGCAGGCTTCCTCTTGCCCCCATCAGATATCTCCTTGGAAGGCTGTTCGTCAACCAAGCTCCCAAGAGACTCTGGAACGTAACCAGGGTACAGCCGGTGGAACACAAGATGAAGACCCTGTCATCTACTGATTACATACGTCTATTCAAAGAAAATGTCCAATTAACCTCTCTTCTTTTTCTGGCCTACAATTAAACTTCCTAAACTAATACACAGAGAATCTTTCTAATTTTGTATAGTACCTAAGGGCCTGATTGACACTCAATAAATGGCATTATTAATAGTAATAATGAATGCTACATAGTGCCAAGGACACAGAGCCCAATAAATCTTAAATAATGACAATAATGAAAATATATGATTAACTAATGAGCAATTATGAAGTACGCTGCAAGCAAAGTGCTACACAGGCATATAATAATCACAAGCCACTGTGTTAAGAGTGACATAAAGCGAATCGGGGTGAAAGAGATGAATGAAAAGAGAACTCCCAGCCATGGCCAGGTTGCTGCCAGCCAGGACACTCACATTCCTCCAATGGTGACGGTGGCACAGGTACGCTCTGAAAAGGCAGGCACCGTATCTGTGGCTGGGCTGGCTGGTCTAATGTAGTCCACAGTCACATTGACCTGAAATAAGAAATCAAGGTAATTAAGGTTGAGGATTTGCAACACAGCTCACTAGCAGCCCCGTGTGCTGGCTGTAAAAGCTCACTCATGGTATGACTTTGTGGACCTAAGATTTTAAAAAAACAACTGAAAGCTGAACCACACACTGGGAGAAAACACCTCCAAAAACCATCTTGGATAAAGGACTATAGTATCCAAAATATAGGAAGAACTCTTAAAGCCCCATGATAAGAAAGTCAATATCCCAATGTTATAATGGGTAAAAGACTTGGATATCTTATCAAAGAAGACATACAGATGACAAGCATATGAAAATATGCCTCACATGTGTAATTGGGGAAATGCAAACTAAGACAGCTATTAACATGTTGATTAGAATAGCCAAAATTCAAAACATTGACAACAAATGGAGGTGAGGGTATGGAACAAATGGAATTCTCGTTCACCATTACTGGGAATACAAAACAGTACAGCCACTCTGAGCAATGGTTTTGTATAGAACAAACTTTTACCATATATTCTACCAGTTAAAAACTTATGTCCACACAAAAACTTGCACTTGGATGTTTCTGGTAGCTTTATACATAAATGCCCAAACTTGAAAGCAACCAATATGTTCTTCAGTAAGTGAGCCAAGAAACTGTGGTTCATGAACACAACTGAATACTATTCAGCACTTAAAAAGAATGAGCTGTCAAGCCATGAAGAGACATGGAGCAATCTGAAATACACACTGCTAAGAGAAAAATGCCCATCGAACAGCCATCTATTGAATGATTCCAACTGTGACATTCTGGAAAATGCAAAAATGTGGGAGACAGTAAAAAGATCAGTGATTGCCAGGGGTTAGGATGAGACAGGATGAACAGATGTGGGGGCAGGATTTTGACAGCAGTGAAGCTATTCTGGATCATACTATAATGATGGATACATGTCATTACACATTTGTCAAAATCTGTACAATGCAGAACACCAAGAGTGAACCCGAGTAAACGATGGACTATGGATGATGGTGAGTCCTATACCATCTGGAGGGGGACTACTGGTAACAGAGGAGGAAGTACATGGCCAGGGGCATGGGAGGGAAGGGGACATGGAAATTCTCTTTATTTCTGCTCAATTCTACCTTGAGTCTAAAAGACGCTGTAGAACCTAAAAGATGACTGATGTCAAGAGAGAAGGACAAATGGCTGAACCTTTAAGGTCCTACATAAACCTCAGCTGACAGAGAAGAAATCCGGAATATTCTTGGAGGAGTCCTAGACATTTTGGTAAAGCAGCTCTCTAACCTTTTCAGACTGCTTTGAAAATCTGTTTAAAAATATGAAATGCCTCAACAGAATAACTACATGTAGTTTCAGTCTGCCATAGTTCTCAAGGCCCAAGTTAAGAGCTATCAAAAATAACCCAAACGACACAGCTGACTACACTGAATACCAATAGGGTGGACTTGGGAAATCCGGGGGTTGAGGTAGGAGGAGGATGGACTGGACCAGAAGAACCTTTAATACTGGGCTAATCCTAGTATATACAAAACATAGGGACACAAACACACCGAGCAATGCTTTTTCTTTATGAAACCTTTCCAGATGACCATGTTTGTGTGCCACAAAGTGGCATGCTGTGTCCAGCAGGAAACATAGAGAGCCTGCATTACAACCTTAAGGCATATACTTGACTTTGGTCATGGCCACGCTTATATACCTCTACTGAGAAGTCAAGCACCCTGAGGCCATCCTCACAGTCTGAAAGTCCAGAATCAACTTTCCTAAAAACCACTTTGGTTCTCACTGAGCTACTTGAAGACAGCACGATGTATGAGCATCAACCACACTGCTGGTGAGCACCACCAAAATCCCTTCAAACTGTCTGCTCCTCAAAAATCCATTTTAAAAATGAATATGCAAATTTTCAGAAGAACAGCTGCCTCCAAATTCTGACTGTCAGATCACTCACTCTACCTAATCACGTTTTAAAAGCAACAAGAAGCCCTATCAGTGAGAAAGCCAATTAAGGGCTGAAGGCAAGGCAAATCTTTCTCATAAGAAGTCTGTCATAATACAACATCTCAGAAGAAATCATAAAGAGGACTCCTTAGGTCAGATGTCCACACTGACATTACGGCTCAGCCTTATCACATTGTCCAAGCTAAGGAGATGGATAAATGTGAGGAATGTGAGCAGACAGGGAGTCGGGGTTGGGGTTGGGGCAGGGCTGGAAAACTACCATCGCCGACAAAGAGCTTTTCAGAGTTGCCCCACATGCAGCTGATCAGAGTTGTTAGAGCCCAGAGGGCAAGGAATGGGCCATCTACACACACAGAAGCACAGCTGACTCCAATCTCAGGAAGAGAAAGAGTCCTCTGCATGCTATTTATTCTGACCAACCCCTCTGGCAACTCTCCTCTGGCAAGGGCGGATAATTAATCTCTGGGAGAAGGAAAAGGCTGGGATACCTGTTGAAGTTATGACAAAAATCACACAGGAAATTAGCACTCAACAGGAGCTAAACCTCAAGAGCACCCACTCAGGAGTACATGAAGTAACTCAGGACCCAGCAGGGCACCAACAGTGGGTATGGTCCAATTTGGGGCATTCAGGGGGCAAGTCAAAAACTGTGTAGAGATGTTCATCTATTTTTGTGTTTTCACCCAATCCATCTAGTAACAAGCTCAAGTCCTCAGTTTCACTACCAGGGGGAAGAAATAATTCATCTGCTTAAAAATAAACTCAGTGAATCTCAAGGTTACCTTGCATCTGCCAATGACAGGCCTCCTCCTCAGGAGATAGGAGTGGGCAGAGGCTCATCAGCGCAAGCACATGGCACACAGTAACATCAGCTCTCTCCCAGAAATCATGCTAACTCACCAGGAAGGCTATGTGAGTAGTGGTGGTGATGGTTGTGGTGAGGCGTGTATTGGCAACGAACAGCTCCGCATCTCATCTTCCAGGCCAAAGGCATGCTATCCCCAAACTGTCTTCAAAGAAAATCAATGGAAAGACCCCACTCTCCCAAATCTTTCATCTTCAATCAGCAAAAGAACAAGTAACTACATTCTACATTCACCTGCCATTAATTTTTTCCTCTATCTAGAGAAAGAACTGAAAGGCAGAGATTAAAGAGCTCATTGGGGGAGGTAACATTATTAAAGAAAATCTCAAATACAAATGAGGCCCTGAGAATAGTCCACAGCCAAGACGCACACCTGCAGACAGCTATGACAAACCAAGAATTGAAGTCAACGTGTAATTAGCATTTATGTCCCTCTCCTGGGGAGTCTGAGCTCTGCTCTCCTGCCTTGGAGTTTCTCATCTCCAGATACTCACCCCTGACTTGTCAATCACTTGATAAAGAGCAGTTTCAATTAAACAATGGCAGATCTTAGCAAAGTCTTCATCTGAATAATAACAACCTGAATTTTGTGCTTGTGGGTGGTTACATATGGGATGGCATGCGTTGAAAAGAAGTATTAGGTTAATGCAAACATTTCCCTCATTTTTCCAGCAAAGATGCTCCTGGAACGTTGGGTGTATGCAAGAGTTTACATGTACAGGACACAAGGGAGGGCCTGGCCCTCTTTATAGCAAGGACCACAAGGTGTCCACAGCTTCCTAATGATTCCACCTGTCACTCTCTTACGAATGAGTCATACATCACCTCTCGGGGCCTCACTTTTCTCAGGCAATTCACTTCGTAAATGAGAGCACTAGACGAGAACTTTAGAGCATCACTGAATTCGAGAACCCTAGAAGACAATTTAGCCATCACTGTGTGCTATACAGCATCGCAGGGTTTATATAGCAGGAGTATATATAGTGAATAATTTTTTGATGAATTGATACATGTAGGGAACCCTTCCAGATATAAAATTCTGAAGGACACTAAATGAGATGGTTAGGACCACATGGTCAAGCTGTTGACCATTCTGTTCTATATATTAAAGCATGAAGGAGGGAAGAAATATTTTGAAATTGAGATAAAGCTTTAAGTTAAGAAAAGTGCAATTCTGCATATTACTTTTTTTTTTTTTTTTAAAAGAAGTTCTCAGAGAAAAAGAAAGGGTAGCAGGCAATCTGATTCCTCCATGATCCATGTGGAATTCTCCTTGAAAACAATTTCAAAGACCCTTCAGAGAACTACGATAAGAACTTAAAACCAAATTTGTATCCCAATCTCACATAAAGTCTGGAAACAGCTTAGTATTAACAGAAGACACTCAGGTCACACCTAAGGACTTCAATCTATGGATACTCTTCATGAAACTAATCATTCACTAGATGACGACTGAGCAATATCATCAGACGTCAATACTGTCAAACCACCAAAGAACTCCGCAGACTGTATGATGCTGATGATAATCGAAGGTCTGTGCATAAGAGATACCTAACATTTCCAGGCCAAAGCCTGAATCAGGGCTGTTACATGAGACTACTACTATATAATCCCATCCACTATTCCACATGGCCAATCATAAACCCACGAAGAGATGTTCAAAAAAAAAAAAAACAAAAAACCCTGCCTCACAAAAAAGGCTCTCATGTGACCTGTCATCCTCATGATGGAAACAGAAAACACAGTATCTGGCCAAGTCTGGCTAAGGCAACAGGCAGACAAAAGTAAGTAGAATAAAATATTTCAACAGCTTGGGTAAGAGTACGGGCTCTGGGAGCCACTTGGCTGCAGGTTTGAAAGTGAAAGTCATTCAGTCATGTCTGAGTCTTTCGGACCCTATGGACTATACGGTCCATGGAATTCTCCAGGCCAAAATACTGGAGTGGCTAGCCTTTCCCTTCTCCAGGGGATCTTCCCAACCCAGGGATTGAACCCAGGTTTCCCTCATTGCAGGCGGATTCTTTACCAGCTAAGCCACAAGGGAAGCCTAAGAATATTGGAGTGGGTAGTCTAGAACCTTCTCCAGGGGTTCTTCCCAACCCAGGAATTGAACTGGGGTCTCCTGTATTGCAGGCAGATTCTTTACCAACTGAGCTATCAGGAGGGTTGCAGGTTTGGTTTCCAGTAATTCCGCTTCTGAACTCTGTGAACTTGGAGAAGTAACCTCACTTCTGGCTTCAGTTGAACATGGATAAGTCTACCTATCTCACCGTTAGAAGAGAATGCATTAATATACATGAAACATTTAGAGCAGGGCCTGACTCATAATAAGCTCTATGTGTCAGTTATTTTTAGACAAACATACTGATTTTCTTGGAGGAGAGCCTGGTACAGGGTAGGTGATAAGTGTCTGTGAGATAAATACACAAATACATGCACACATACATATATGCATAAATAAGGCACATGTTGACTTTAAGCCATTAGGCAGAAACACTCAATTAAATACACTTTTCTCCTTAAGGAGCCACAGCAAACAAGAGTATGTACCTCATCCATATTCATCCCACCTTACAGATAAATAGGACTTATTTTAAAGAATGATACACTATTTAGTACTTATTTAGACACTCTCCAGGTTAATCAGTAGGTGCTAGTTGTGGAGATTGTGTTTACCAAAGATAATTGAAGCCGAGTGTGGAGAATCAACTCAACTAATAGGCTAACTAGAGGTGTTTGGGGAGGAGGCTCCTTGCCTTACAAAATAAGGAAGATAACAGAGAGCAACCAAGTTGGCATCTGCTCTGGGCATAACAGGACATTAATTTAGGCATTCTTGATCTTTTCTTCCTGCTAACAAGTAGCGTATATAATTATTTTAAAAGTATCAGAGATTATCTTCTTAAAATCTGAAACACATTTTAGTCACTCATTCATCTAGATATAGGATGAGCATCTAACAAAACTGTCAAGGGGTCTCTTGGTCCTGCTTCTGGGCATGTTGATTCCCAGCTCAGCTCTCTACTAGGACACAAGCTAAACTCTCATAAGGAGATGTCAAATGTATCCTTGTTGTTTAGGAGGCAACAACAAGAGTCACAAATGAGAGCAACATATGTATACTGACATCTGTGCCGTGCTTAGTCGATCAGTTGTCTTCGACTCTTTGCAACCCCATGGACTATAGACCGACAGGCTCGTCTGTCCATGGGGATTCTCCAGGATAGAATATTGGAGTGGGTTTCCATACCCTCCTCCAGGGCGTCTTCCCAACCCGGGGATCAGACCCAGGTCTCCCACATTGCGGCAAATTCTTTACCATCTGAACCACCAGGGAAGCCCAAGAATACTGGACTGGGTAGTCTATCCCTTCCCCAGGGGATCTTCCTGACCCAGGAATCAAACCAGGGTCTCCTGCATTGCAAGTGAATTCTTTACCAGCTGAGCTACCAGTAACATTAAAGAAACAGAAAGTTAGTCTTTAAAAGTATTTCTGATTTAACTCAAAACATTATCATATCAACATATAACCAGTATTTCTTAAGGTATTGAGTTTCTTTTCTTTCACTGACAAAGACTTCGAAATCCAGTGTGTGTTGCGCAAGAAAAACACATCTCAGTCTGGACCAGCAATACTTCAAGTGTGCAGCCACTTATAGCTGCAGTCTCAATACTGGACTGTACATGCCCAGACTGTTCATTATGGGACCAGAGTCTTAGCCTCAATCCTCTATACATGATCCTACCTTTTGTGGTTCTATCCTTCTCCAGTTTCTCCCAGGAACTTTCGTTATTTTATATTTATGAATCCTTGTAAATACTCAAACCAAATATGAAAAAACATGGTATAAAAAACAAAATGTTTATCATTCATTTTCTGACTTAAAAAATCTATTATTTAATTAGACTAGAAAGACACGGTATTTACATAATTTTCGGTTTTAAAAAACATTTCAGGGGTGAGAATAAATGTATACACAAAGGAGGAAAATTTCTCCAATTTATAACTGTCATCGTGGAATATATTCTATTCAATGTTTGAGGAAGATACTTTTGAGTGACTTCTCTACTCAATCACTGGCTGAACTTTATCCTTCATTTGCTGACCCAAGTCTAGAATTCTTCACCTTGATGTTTCCAATGTATTCTAATGGATGGTAACTAGAAACTCACAGTAAAGAAACACACCTGCTTTTGTAGTTATGACTAATGCCTCTGTTAAATATGGTGTTATTAGAAAGTGAGCAACTGGTAGATGTGAACCATTTATGTTTATAAGCACAGACAAAAGCGGAAATCTCTATGTCCCATTAGGACATCATTTAGCCTGGCATGTCTTAAATTAAAGGAAGTTTCACAGATACACTGACAAAAAAGTATACATTTATGCTGCAAAGAAAAGGAGACATAAGCAATGATCCTCTCCTACCTCTCCAACCAGCCTAGATGTATTTGGTAACACCCCCTTCAAAATCATTGTAATTAGGTGCTAAGGCTGGCTGTTTATTCACATGTATTTATGTTGCTTTCTCCGATCTACAATCACCCTTCCCAACTCCCCCAGAGTCAGAACTATTTTGAGCACATTTCATTTTCATCAATGGAACATGAACCTCCATGGCTTCCCAACCTCTATGATGAGCACAGAGTCAAGGAGCTCTCTTATTTGATGTTTCTGACAAAACGAAACCACTGCTTCCCACCCCCTTGTCAGATGCATTCATCTGTTTTGAGAGGAAAGGTAAAATCCAGCTTCAGATGGGGCCTGTGGAGATGCTAAGAGTCTCTACCTGACACTAGGCATTCATTTAAGTGGACATCACTATTTCCCGATAAACACTCAGTTTGGTAAATATTTAAGTAGAAGCATACCCAGGCATGAGATTCACAAGTAAACATGAAAACGTTTTATGTAAGAAGTCATTAGAGCTGGGCAATGATTTCTAGAAATAGTGATAACACCCTGACAAAAACAGAACATTAACATGGTCAGAAATGAGGCACTGTTTATGTATAAGGTAGGTAACAGGCTCATATAAAATCATCAAGGGAATGAAGTTCTGACTGTTGAAAATATTTCAAGTAACTCTGAGAGGATCAGAGATGAACAGAAACTACTCTTTGTGAGTAACCTCACAGTTACAAGTATTTTCATCAATGCTCTTGATTCCCAAGTCCTTATAAACCTACAAATGCATCTGAAAAGCACAACCTCTGTTTGCATCAGTGTTCTAACCATTATCTTATGCATCATGGTTTAACTCATCCCGATACCTAATTGTCATACCGCACTATCCATACCCAAGAATGCCAGCAGCCCCCAAAACACTACTGGAAACTGGCACACAGTCCCCTTCCTGTCTCTTCTTTCTTCTCCTCAGAGCCACCATCTCCACTGCCTTCCTCTGGAGGATGAAGGGTGAGTGTGGGTCTTTTTTCTCCTCTATACAAGTGTCAGTCACTCACAGTCATTTGTGTCCAAAATTTCCAAGGTCAGCAGCAGTCAGGGGAAATTAAATCACTCCGTCCAGAACTCTCCCTGGAGGAGTTCCAGCCACACAAGCAGCACAAATATATGGAAATACTCATGCCTTTGTGTAGAATACACACAATGTCACCCAGTCGTGAAAACAACTGCTATAATGAAACTAAGATGAGAAGCACAGGGATATGAAGAAAGGGTATTTGCTTAATGGCATCTCAGACATCGTACTGGAAGAAAAGAAGAATGCTTTTAAGACATGGATAAAAATGAAAAGGTTAAATTACATTTTCTCCACAAATCTGTGCCAGTCTACAAAGGAAAAGGCCACTCACCAAAAAGCCAAACTGAGAAACTGAAGCAATCAAAGTGGGAGCTCAAGTATGCCCAAGAGTTCTGATCAATTCCTAATGCTTTGGGGGCTGGATATTGCAAAATCAGTACAGAAAAGCCACCTTGTGTCCACCACAGTTCAGGGCATACCTATTTCTCCAGCATG
This sequence comes from Aepyceros melampus, assembly GCA_006408695.1. Taxonomy (NCBI): domain Eukaryota; kingdom Metazoa; phylum Chordata; class Mammalia; order Artiodactyla; family Bovidae; genus Aepyceros; species Aepyceros melampus. The sequence continues at coordinate 958,002 of SJXQ01003498.1, forward strand.
CCCAAAGGGTGGCATTTAGAAGTCATTCAGACCAAGGAAACAAATATGTACTCAGGTAAGTAAATGGAAGGTGAAAGAATAGTAACTTGGACAAAGAGAAATGTATGGTGACCTCAAAGGAGAATATAAAGAAAAAATATAATTCTTAAGGAATACCTGCCAATGGCGCAAAGAAAAACAGCCCAAAGATTCAGCTCTTCTGTTACATAAATTATTCTCGGTTGTGTTGCTAAGAAAAGATTCCAAGATAGTCAGGTGTTACCATCATAAGCCTTTCTTCCTTTAGACTACCTTCCTCTTCCAGCATTGCACACAGAAGATAGAGGCCTAATAAATGAAACAAAGTTCCCCGATCAAAGGCACAGTGTGCACAGAGCAGCAACACCTGAGTTGATGTCTGAAACTACACACAGACAATGAGCAAAGACCATCCTGATTGCATCTGTGTTCTCCTTCAAATACAGGTCCTTTAAAAAACACAACCACCCAGTATTCGTATATTCACACAGCCTGGTCTCCAGCCCACAAATATATATTAGGAAATTAGGTAGGTGATTAGCACTGGATTTTAAACCTAGGTCAAAGGTACCAATTACAGCCTAGATTCCTGAAGTAAGCTACTTCTTAGCAGCTGTACAAAGAAGCCCTCTCTCAGACTCAACAATCCTTCAATTTCCATTACTCATATAGAGACACAAAGCAAAGATATTTCTCGAGTTCTTAAAAAAAAAATTAAAAATAGAATTACCGTAAGATCTAGCAATTCTGGGTATATTCAATCCAAGGTCTCAGAAATGTTTGTAGCCTATATTCACAGCAGTACTACTCACAATAATCAAAAGGCAGAAGCAATCCAAATATACACTGATAAAGAAACAAAATGTGGTCAATGGAATATTTTTCAGCCTTAAAAAGGAAGGAAATTCGAACATATGCTATGATTTGAATGAGTCTTGAGAATGTCGTGCTAAATTATATAATCCAGTCACACACACAAAAAAGAAATAATGCATGATTCCACTTAAATAAGGTACTTAAGAGTAGTCAAACTTCAAGAAAAAAAAAGTACATCATGGCTCCTGTGGCTGGGGGCAGGCGGGAACAGGGAGTCATTGTTTAATGGGTATAGTTTCAGTTTTGCAAGATGGAGACTGATTGCAGGAGAAAGGGAATATCCTAACACTACTGAATTATACACTTTAAAATGGTTAAGATGATAAATTTGATGTAATGTGCATCTAACAATTAAGAGTGTGTGTGTGTGTGTGTGTGTGTGTGTATTTTTAAACTTGGGGTATTCTACCCACATAAGCCAGACAGAGCCCAGACTACTCCAGAATCTCTCAAGAATTCAAGAGCATACTTCTATCACTTTCCCAGGAAAACAGATGATTACCCACAGGCAGCAGTCATAGAAGTCATGTCTCCAAACCCATTAACAACAGAGTAGAAGCCTCAGTCATGGAGGACAAATCATTCCATCTTCCCAGGATATGAAATAGCTATTTTTCTGCCTCCTAAAGACAGCCAACTGAAGCCGCATGCCTAGGTACCACAAGTCTAACTAGATGGACCTGTGTCACCAATTCTCAGAGGCAGCTATAGAACGGGATGGAGTAGCTCACTCTCTTCCTATAAAACTGTCACACATCTATGGAGGTCCGTCTACACTTCTGGGAAACTTCTGTGTTCACCATAATCCCCTACCTCTACCTAGTTCTCCAGTTGAATTTAATCCCTGTTGTCCATGCTCTTATCTAATCAACATTCAGTTTTCATATGCTTCTCTAAGTGGCAATTTCACTGTTGGCAGAAACCTAACTGGGTGCATCTTCTGAGGTCAAACTGGCAATTGTACTAATATTTAATATGCAGTGTCTTTTGATGTGGCAATTTCACTTCAAGGAATATAGTTCTATAGAAACAGAGATTTATGTACAAGCATTCTGTCCTTTGCATTCATGGTGGTTTAACACAAATGCATAATTACAAGTTGTGATTGAACTCTCGCACTAGCCCAAGTTCCAAGTTGGCAGTAAGCATGGCCATTTTTTCTCTATTACAAGCATGTCTCGATAAATATGCTGTAGCTGTTGACAACAAGGGAAATCTGTATCTTCTGCTATGGCAACGTTTTCAAATTTTAAAAAGCAAAGACACAATGGTAGCTATAATCTCATTTGGGGGAATTCAGGGACATACTTAGAAACAATCTGGGGGAACCTACGTAGCACTGTTAGAAGGGCTTACCGTCAAAGGTGTATGTTCAACTTTCCACATCATAAATTTCTAAGATTTTAAATCACATTTGAAGGAGAAAAAGGTAAGTTAAAAATATAAACCAGTGGTAGATGGAATAAAATAGACAACGGAAACATGTACTTTAATTAAAACAAAAAACAAAAAAACTGGCCTCCTCTAACCAGATTTCAGTTTCACCATTTATTTCCGACTAATTCCCAGGATGATTCCAGGGTCACCACTCAGGCCAGCCAATAAGGATGATACAGGGCCACAGAACACTGCTAGAAGGACACTTCCGGGTGCCCAGGGGTGTGCTGTTTCCATGGCAGGTGGGCATCACTATCTGCAAATGAACTGCCAATCTCACTGTGTGCTGATAATGATGCTGCCGCTGCCACCTGCCTGCCATATGTTTCCCCTACTTGTCACGTAACAAGGAACTGCATTTTGGCACGCTGATCACTGACAAGACTGATACTACCGGCCCATGTTTGTTATAACTATCTGCAGCACTTCCTATAGCTGAGGCAGCTATACGATGCTTCACAGGATGCAGGACACAAAATACCACTTTGCCAACTGACCACTAACTAAGCACCAACATTCTACAGTGGACTTCCCCTGCTGTTCTTCCTCTACTCCTACACCCTAGGGCTCCTCATTGAAGGGCTGCGTTACATCCTCATTTCATGTCCTGCAACCCTATTTCCCATTAGTAGAGAAGACAGACAGACTTCCTACTCTTATAAACCAAATTCATTCTCTCTCCCTTCATCCTCATGGTACAGTCAATAAAGGCTGATGATAACCCAGGGGGTTTCCATTTTTAGCTCTAACATAATATGTATGTGCATGGTCATTCACTCCAGTCATGTCGAACCCTTTACTACCCAATGGACTGAAGCCCGCCAGGCTCCTCTGTCCACGGGGCTCTCCAGACAAGAATACTGGAGTGGGTTGCTGTGCCCTCCTGCAAGGGCTCTGCCCAACTGAGAGATCAAGCCCACGTCTCCTGCACGCAGGTGGGTTCTTTACTGCTGAGCCGCCAAGGAAGCCCCTAACATAACACACAGATCAGCAAAGGGTTTAAGAACGAGCGGTGATGAAACATTGTCTCAGAGCAGCAGATAACCTGAAGGTGATGAAATATGACAGAACATGTTGGGTGTACCACTAAACGGCCTCCACTGCTCCTATTAGAACTTCAGTCTGATGAACCAGCAAGTATCAGTTTAAGGCCTGTTACCACATCTAGTCAACAAATCGGGAACTAGTTTCCAAAAAAGAAGGAAAGTAAAATTTCAAAACCTGATATTATCTTCTTAAGCAAAAGACAGAACATACAAATGTGAAATCAATCAAGCATGTGAACCAAATGTCTTGCTTTCCCACTAATAATGAGAACATAAAGGTAATTATCTGAAGCACTTCTATGAATTAGCAAATCCCTAGACAAGTAGATGCTTCTCTTAATGAGGGGACTCTTCACACATTTCAGCAGCCACCCCCATCCCTACTCTCACCCACCACTTAACTCACTGGATAAAACGCCAACCAGCAATAACATCAAGAAGGAAACACCAACTACTCCTTGCCCTTCATTCAGCAGCCATTCCGCCAACAGTCAACAGTATACCAATTTAATAAATTTCATTACATCCATAATGCTGTGCAACTGCCACCATTATAATTCCAGAACACTTTCATCATCCCGAAGAAAAACCCTTTACTCACTGAGCACTCACTCCCCAACCCCTGGCAACCACCCACCTACTTACTGCCTCTTCCCATCTGCTTGTTTTGAACATGGCCTTTAAATGGAAACATACGATAAGTGGTCTTTCATGTCTCACATCTTTCATGCGGTATTATGCTTTCAGGTTCACCCAGGTTGCTCCATATGTCAGTACTTTATTTCCTTCTATGGCAGAATGTATATAGTGTGTTCATATACCATATTGTGTTTATCCATAAAAATATACTTTTGAGACTGCAGCCATAACAGCAAGTGCACTGAGAACCACTTTAATAAAATCTCATTATAATGATAAAAATGATCTTATTTTTGATAACAAGAAAATATAACTGAGAATCAGCTGAGAGAAGAAAGGCTCTATCTGATGCCATATGCAGAAAAGCTACTATCATTAACACAAATAACTAAACCATTGGAGTCAAATCGCATAAAGGAAATATTTGAATCTCCCAACCTGTCCGGTTCAGAGAACTTCTACAAATCCATTAAAAAAAAAAAAAAAAAAAAAGGCACCACTCTCTCATTAAGAGGAAAAAGAAATCTTTCAGGGCCTAAGTCTTAGGGAGTTGGTCCAAACAACCAGCCAGCCACTTCCGAGGAAAGCAATCTTCTTCCCAACAGATCGTGAGCTCAGGACAAACAGCACAGGCACTCAGGCACTGTTTAAAATGGCAAAAATGACACAGATACAATCTATGGAAATATTCTTTCAAAGTATGAAATCCCTGTAAAGCTTTAAGCCTCCCACTGGCTGCATTTGCTTTCCAGTTTCCTTGCACACACTCACTCACAATGAACCAGACTGTAACACGGTTTCAAGGATCCTTGTATCTTCATGACTTAGCCTGTTTGAATACATCCTTGATTTCCACAGCTATGTATCACTCTCTGACGGGTCACGTGAGCTCATTTCTATGTGATGGTCTACATACCAGCTGACCCAATTCCTCTCCAGCCTGCACCAATTTCACAGTGGAAAATGAACGATGAATTATTCTACAGCACAGAAGGACAGGAATAAACAGAAAGCCCCAATGAGCCCTCCTCCATAACTTAGCACAGAAAGATTTTTTTATTCTTCTGCTACTAAAGAAAAGTACCCATGTCTTTTAGCACATAAGATAAACTCAAAATAAGAAAACTGGTTTAGTCATTACATAACTGTCTGAGCTATAAATTTACTAATCCGATCATCAAAAGACCAGCCTAAGAATATAGTGAGGATATTTAACAATATTCTGCCACTGTAGCATCACCACAGAAGTTTAGACAAATCTGTGGGAAAGAATTTTAAGCTAAAACTTCTAGCAGGTCTAGAGGGTAACAGGAAAATGCCTGGTGAGCATATGTAGAATCCTGAGAAGCACCTGGATCACACAACTGTACCAATCTTCAAACACTAGAAAATCAGCAACTGAGGAATCCGTCTATAGCCAGCAGTTTATTGCAATCAGTAGCCAAGATCTTTAGGCAAGCTACCCCAAAGAGAGACTTCTTGAAAATCTCAAAAGAATGGTCTGAAGCCCAATCATTTCATTTCATTCAAAACATTTCAGAACATCTAGCAGGTGTAGGAAATAGAAATCAAACTTATTGCATTACAAAAAGGGCAGACATGCTAAATTTCATATATATATATGTATATGAATGAAATCAAACAGAACAGTAATGCATATAAATATATTTTTAAAATTTCAGGTTCCTTAGGTGAAAAAGAAAGGATGGGTCCATAATATAATGAACATATTGTCTATTTTCTCTGTAAAAGATATACCAAGATGCATAGGCATGTTTAAATCAAATGAAGTGACCCATTTATACATAGATCCTGCATAACAAATGGTTGTAATGGACACAAGGCTATAAACGGAAACATTTAATAAAATGAGCATTCTATTAGTGACATCTGATAAAAATTCTTTTGAGTAACTATCACAATAAGCATAATATAGTAATCAATAAAATATCCAATGGTATGAGGCTCCAAAGTCTAGGGAAAAAATCCCATAGTTAATAGGAAATGACAGGCACATTAGAGATACACTAATCTGGAGCAAATGGGGGGAAAGAGAAGAATTACTGGGTTGGCCAGTAAATTCACTTGGGTTTTTCCATAAACTGTAACAAAAAAACCCAAACAAACTTTTTGGGCAACCCAATAACTGGCATTGATCTAATAAACAACTCCCAAACCTAAAAAAAGAATGAATATAACCAATTTTTAATAATTCTATAATATACAGTGATCTATCTGTGAGAGTTTTTTTTTTTTTTTTAAATACACATTCTCAGTTCTCTTGAACACTGTGAGACTGTAGTTTAACTGCTTAAAGGTGTCTGGGCTGTGGAACAGGGGAAATCACATTAATAACATTTACAACATGACAGTTATTCAGGAAGATTATATAATCTGTCCAAAAATTATGCAAGAGGGGTCTCTTTTGCAATACAAAACAGCTAACTCATACAATTTGGAACAGGCTAGCTTATTATAAAGACTGAAAATGGAAGATATATCTCATAGTAAGTTACTTTTAATGATTAAGTTAAAATTTTTATTACATTGAGATTATTTTTTTATTCCACCTCTTAGCTGAGCTTTTAAGGCATAAAGTAAAATGAATGACTTGATTTTAAATCAAATGAAAGTAATCACAGTTATTACCTAGGGCAAGCATACATCACTATGTAAGAAAAAGCAGATTCAGAAGAGTTATATGAATTATCCAAACTTAAACAGCAATTCAATAAAAGTTATAACCACCAAATCCTACAAATAAAAGTTGAAATTACAAGACTAGTAATCCACAATAAAAAGTCATTTCAGTAAATTAGGTCTGTTACATGCCTGGAGAGATTTATAGTCTAAGAGTCCAAAGTCTTGCAAGTGTGAGAAGCTACCCTTAAATACATGATACAGTGCAGGTGGCTGAAGGAGCAATCCATGAGAAGGCTGAGAAAGACTCCCAACTTTGGTTATTGTTTCTGGTTTTCTCCAAAACTATCCAGCTTATTGCTATATATCCTACTGATTTATAAGCAAGAATATAAAAAAAATTAAAAAAAAAACCTATTCTATTGCTTAGTTGTTCTAAAATATGGGAATAATAGAAGGTTAAAATTAAGCATTAAGAACTAGACTAAACGAAATAAAGTTTGGAGAAAAAATAAATGTTCAAAATTCAATAATTAAAATCTCAAAAAACAGATGTCTGACTTTAAATGAGAAAAATCTAAGGGACTTAAAAGGGAGGAAGCTATAATACTTCTTAAATGGCCAAATCCTATGTAAATAAAGCACTCAACATCAATGCATAGACTTATTATATAAAATTATAATTATATATAAATTATATATAAATAGAAGCTTTTTTGCCCTTAACTTTAGATCCCCCCTCCCTGGAGAAGGAAATGGCAGCCCACTCCAGTACTCTTGCCTGGAGAATCCCATGGAGGGAGGAGCCTGGTAAGCTACACTCCATGGGGTCGCAAAGAGTTGGATACGACTGACTTCACGTTCACGTTAGATCCACCCACATGGAGAGCCTGATTTTGGATGCTAGTGAATCTAGTTGATTATACAGTATGGCACGTTTATCAAAACATAAAATAAAGCCACAGCACCACAGTTCAAAGAAGTTAAAATGAACACAAATTGGTGAATTATCACACAATCATGAAATAAGATTATACAACCACTGCAATCATCACTTCAAGAAATTTCATTTACGTTTGTGAGGAAATGTTCAGGTTATGTTGTCAATTGACATACAGGTTTATTTATATCTGTGTACATATGAATCAGAGAAAATCTCAAAATGCTACCAGTGCTTTGAATTACTTTTAATTTTCTTTTATACTTTCCAAACTTAATATAACAAACATACATTGTTTTAATAATCAAACAAAAATCACAGAAGGAAAACAAAAGATCATCTTAGTTACAGTGTGGTCTGAAGTGACAACAGTCACACTCACCAAAAGCACAACCTGTGTGTCACTGATAACAGGAGAGACCTGGCTTCCCAGGTCCAATTCTCCAGAAGGCTTAGATTCAACTGACAAAATTTTATTTGGTGCTTGCATGTTCCTACTTCCCTATTTTCAAAAATAACTTAAAAGTCGATAGTAATTGTGTACAACATTACAAAAACCAGAGAAGATATTTGGTAAATACTTAACCTGTGAAGAAAGTCAATGGGGTCCCTCTCAAAGAAGAAGGGTCAAGAATGGGATCTGAAAAGCTTTGCCAAGTGGAGAACTAAAGAAATAAGATGATCAACAGTAGCAACATAAGCAGAATTACTAGAAACGAAGACACTCCACTGCTCAAAAAGGTAAAATACCAATGGGAATGCAGATGGAGGTTTGTATCTGTGGAAACTGCACACGAATCCACCTTTTCCTAGCTGTGGGAATGCTACTACGTGATGACAAGACTAGCACAAATAAAATGAATGTAGATCAGAATTTACATTCTAGGCTATATAGCCAATGTAAATCCTATCCCTAAATTAGTTAGTCCTTAGAAGAACTGGACTGTAACGGGGGCGGGGGGAAAGAGACAACAAATGACAATACTGCTGAGGATGTACCTGGCCTAATTCATTTTGATCAATTTTGGTTAATATACACTTTATTGTAAAAAGGACATCTTTTAGAATCCGTGGAAACCTTAAGGGTAACACTATGGAGAAATGACAATATGACATGAACTCATAACCAGTTTACTTACAGCTTTTAATAAAGCCAAATTTTTACCTCATTTTGTTCTCTTATTTAGTACTAGGGTAACTTATTAATTGCTCTGAGAAACGAAGAATCACTCTATAATACAAAGAATAACAAATCACCTGAAGCATCAGTGAAGTACTTAAAATGTGCTGCCTGTGGGGTTAGGAATGAACCTATTTCATAGTATCGCAAATGTAATCCATCTCCGAATTCAACCTTTTAAAAGTAAATCAAAGTGGCAATAATAGTTTGAAATGTTAGATTAACTGAGCATTCATTTGGGAGTTGAAAAGCAGGACATCAAACATTTATTTCTAATTGATGATAAAACAGCTGTGTTTCTTAGATAGGTAAGTTCAGGAGACAGAGAGTTCAAGTTTGAGACTCTCAGAGAGACTGGGGGCTAAAAAAAATGCTGGTTGGGGCATACTCTGTCCTTTATTTAGCTTACTTTGGGTCATAGAAATTAAGTTCTCATCAGATCTCCTGCCAGTTCCCATGGAAACTCTATCTAGCTATAAAAAATGTACAAGGAATCTCAGAAAAGAAGAAAACTGGATGTTAAGAGTTCTCTCCAGGCTCTTCCTTCCCCAGGCCCACTCCCACTTCCTCTATGATTCAGGCAGATACAAGTCAGGGCCACTGAGCACTTGGGGATCAAAAAGGTTTTCTTTAAAAGAAGGGCAAGCAATTGAGTGTCATCTTCTTAAGATTGGTTTTCAAGCCAACAGAGGCCGAAGAAAATAAAATGAATGGCCATCTTCCTTTTCTCTCATTCAACCTTATCAGGACACAGAACAGAACAAGTTCACATTTTATTTGTCATATTATATACTGCTCCCTGTTCTTCATTTCCCAAGCCCTGACTCAGTAGTTTGCTATTATCGATTGAGTTCTTACAATGTGCCGAGCACTGCAGTAAGTACTTTCCATATATTACCTCATTTAATGCTCATGACAGGCCTGGATTAGGTAATGCTACCCCAGAGATTCAAACCCACATCTTTTTGCTTCCAAAAGTCCATATGCTAAACCACAACAAATAGCCAAAAATAGGATATTGACTAAATACTCAATTGCTGTTAAATAATAAAAGTACCTCATGTAAGAGTCTATTTAAATGACACAGAGAAACCATCATATTGAAGGTTACAAAACACTAAGTACCATATAAGTATTAGCTAAGCTGAAAATTATGCAAATACCCAAATGCATAAAAAGAAGATTGGAATAATACATACTTAAGTATTAACAGATGCTACCCTGGGTGGTAGTTTCTTTTTGCTTTAACTTTTCTTTCAGAAATATTTTTTTAGAGTGAATAAGTGTTGCTTTTGTCACTGATAAAACAGGCAGTATGTGTTATTTATAGCAAAGTAGCAAAAACAAAATACACTATCATACAGAATGGACATTCTCCCCAATATTAGCTGAACTCATACTTACACTTTCAAGCAGAAAAATTATGGTTATAGAGAAAACTAGGCTGAATAACAACAAAAACTCTTTAGTACTTTTAAGTACATAAAAATGAAATACAAATGCAAAGATGTCATTCTGGACAATATATATGAAATTTTAACTATTTATGATACTAGTATTTGAAGAATATACACCCACAAACACATCTGTCCATATTGGCCGAAAATATCTCTGGGAAAAGATTTACAAGGAAATGATAATACTAGTTATTTCTGAGGAGTTCAACTGAATTGCTGAAGGACCAGGGTAGAAGGGAGCTCTTTGATTAATACAGCATTTGTCAGCATTTTGAGTTTTAAATGTATTACCTACTGAACTAACACAAAAAGTAAGACTAACGCACTCCCCCCCCTCCACACACACAAGAAAAACTTAAAACAATGTTATTGACCTTCAACAAATGCCTAAAAGATATGTTAACTAATTTAAGGGTCTGCCTATTTTATACAATAATTTGTCAAAAATATCCTGTGTTTCCATATTGGCTTTCCTGCCAAATGACTTCAAAATATCTGTTTCAGCAAATGAAACAACAAAGAAGATTTAGTTTCTTGATTTGACTTTGAAAGTCTTCAGGAGAAAATAAAAAAAGATGCATGGCTTTATCCATATACGTCCTTTCTAAAAATGAAACCTCCATCTATTTTTTTAAAAAAGTAAAGAACATGTTATATAAAACAACCAAAAAATGTTTCAAATTATGGCTTCCTGGCTGTTTAAAAATTAAATTTAAAAAGTATCTTTGCCTTGCCATAGATACATATCAATGCAAAGAGGAATCTCTGCAAGAAAAGGAAGAAGAACCCCAAAATCAACCTGGACACACAGGGTGGAGGACAGGGTCAATGGCTTGGAGTTGGGGGAGAAACAAACCTAGTTATCAATTGCAGGAAGGAGGACCATGCAGAGAAGACTCACGTTCCCAGATTTGGAAGCAGGTCCCAGTGTCAACCAAATAGTTTCTCTTTTCTTAACGAGTACAACACCCAAGCACCCACAAGATCTTGCCCTCGGGGCAGTATTGAGCTGACCTATCACCGGAGCACCTAGCAAGCACACACATACCCTGGCCCAATCCTGGCTTAGATGGGGTGACCAACAGTTTCTTCCTCATGCATGCTTTCCCTTTTCCAAAAACAGAGCAAGTGATGGTTCAAGCAGGCAATTTAGAATGTACATAGCATCACCTAGCCTTTCAAATTCTATGCTCATCCGAGACAGCCCAAGCCCAAGAAGAAACTGGAACTGCCAAGCAAACCGAGTGAACTTGTTCAGACAGAAGCGGATGCGTTGTCAGCTTTGGTCATGGACCAAGTTCCATGCTGCTGGGAGGAAGAACAGAAACAAGAAAAGATGACATTTAGCAAATCACTTTTTCCCTCTTAAGGCCAGAAAGGTCCCAGGGATCCAGTGCAAGGCCAGGTCAGACAGCTCGGCAGATGGGCGTGTAAACTGGAACAGGAGAGCTACCACAAGCTTGGAATTCTGAAGCTGTTCGGGTTGTGGGTCTGAGCACCTCTGAGGAGGGGGATGGAAAATGGAAGGCAGAAGAGTCGGGAAGAAGAAGGAAACCAACAGAAGGTTAGAGACAGAAGGAAAGGAAGAGGGAGTAGGTGTGTGAAAAGGAGAAAATATGAGAGGCTATCAATATCACATTCACTCTCAGAGCGGCAAGAGAGACACAACAAATCTATATAGACTTAGTGATCATACGACCATTTTCCCTTCAGAAACTCTGATTAGCGACCACCAAACCAGCAGCACTGAAGAACAGCAACACGGCTTATCCTTGTCTTTCACCTTCAAAAACCCTCCCATGCTGCAGAGTTCAAACCACACACAGCTTTTCTTCCCCATGGCTGGAAACGCCACTGGCAATGGAAGAAACTAGTGGAAAATGTGAAAAGGCTCTGGGCCGCCTCAAGGGGTTGGTCATTCTGACACCTTTGGTTTCCAAAGCCATGTTGGCCAAATGTAGCAAGCTGACGAATGACAGAGGAAAACAATCAGCTGAAGACACAGGCTCCAGAAAAGGAGCAAAGAGGCGCTTTCCCCAGTGGGAAAACTGTGACCCCAACCGTAGCAGTTTAAACTTTAAATTTCAGATGAAAAGACAGAAAAAGCACTCTGACCGTAACAGTAATGTGAGTATAGCGGGAAAAGAATGAATTCAATCTCCAAGCTTTCTCTTACGGAAGCAGGAGTCTGGTAGGTTAAGGATAATTAAAGTCACGTCATACAGGGAGGAAGAGATTTATCTTCACACATTTGAATGCACCTCTCAAATCTTGTGTTTTGGCTACTGCAGATATTCATATTATATTGTTATTTGAAGTAAAATAACGTCTTTGGTGTCAAAAAATTAAACCCTAAGGACTATAAAAAGATCAAGTAGATCAATCAATTCAGCAAAAACAGGGCAAAAAAATGTTCATTCCCTTTTGCTGACAAGGAAATTAAGGAAATAAAAGGAACCATAATCCAAGGTCATGGGGTTAAGTGAACAAGGATCAGGTGTACTTCACGTTCCTGGGTACCAGGCAATGGTGTTCTCCCACCTCTGGCCCAGGCAAGGGAAATTAGCCTGCCCCTTCCCCTTACCAGGAAAACTACACAGTGATCAGTATTTGGGTTGGCTGTATTTATAGGAAAACCCAAACGAACTTTTTGGCCAACCCAGGAGATGCCCATTAGGTCAGAGAGTCTCATCAGAGATACCAGGATGACCAATGACCGTTTCTAGGTTCTTAAATAAGATCTTACAAAGGCAGATTCCTTTGTATTTTACAGATTAAGAAAACAAGGCAGACTGAAAGAAAGAAATTCACCCCAAGTATAAGACTTTGAACACATCCAATCTTCAGCTGTGTATCTTTCGGCCTCTGAGGTCACGAAAACACCCCGCCTGTTCATTGTGATGCAGGCTGATAATTGTGGATGCGGCCGCAGGGCTGCACTTGAGGTGCTAGTTTCTATTTCTATCCTAAGTTACTCCTAAGGCAGCGGGCTGCTTCCATCACTTCCCTATACCTGCACACTGGAGGAGTCACAGCTGTTGAAACAACCATGCCCATTTTACAAATGGAGAAACAGAGGCGGTGAGAATGCGCAGACCATATGGTTGGTTAGGGATGCATCTCTCAGCTCTTAAGGCTCACTAGGAGAGTAAAGAAGCTTCTGCCACTGTCTAGCTGCATGTGGCAAGATTTCACCGCAATGTTCAACCAGTTTCTAATCAGGGGTCAGGTCACTCCACTATTTACTTCCCTCCTCTCCTCCTTTCCCTCGAGGTCTATATTAGAATGAGGTTAAGGAGTGTCAGAGGTTTACAGGCCCCCTTTTGGGGGCCTCCAGCAGGAAAACCCCACACTCAACTGGCCTCTCCTACCCAACAGTCCTCCCTGCCTCCTCCCCTCATCCAAGTCTAGCCTGACAGGCTCTGAGGAGCCGGGCTCAGCAGAACCTGCCAGGCTATAAGGCAAGCCATACGTCGCAGAAATGTCCAAGTGGAGCCAGTCAGGGACTTATTTATTTTCAATTCATCTGGACTACTATTGGGGAAGATGGACATTATGGAGCCCACGTCCCTGGGAACGAGCACGGCAGGCAACAGTCAGGGGCCATCAAGCATCTGTCATTTAGAGGTTTAAAATCATAATGAAGGATTCAAGTGAAAAATATTCACTTACTGCCTACTAGTTGAGTAAGCCCCTCTGTCAAAAATCGTTTTTTAAAGAGAATAAATTACAAATGCTGCACAGGTTTCAAAAGGACGCAGAAACGGCCCCAGAGTAGACCTCGCGAACCAAGGAGCGGCTGCTCCAGCTGCCTCAGGAACAGCCCCTGGGCACGCTGCCAGTCAGGGGGAGTCATCAGTTCATAACCACAACCCATATCCAGAAAAGCACACGAGAAACATCCTCATTCTACCTATTTGTAAGGCCATGGTTTTTATCTGTCAGACAGAGCTATGCCTAAAGTCTCTTTGGAGTGGGGCTCGAGGTCTATATTAGAATGAGGAAATTGAAGACGACAGGTGACAGAAAAACCATCTGCCTGGCTCAGAGCTATGCGATGAGCTTTCTACATCCCTTCTCTATATCCAAAGACTTTCGATTTTTAAGAACTGCCGGGTGGAGGACAAATTCCACTGCTTCTGTAGAGACTTATTACTGGGGGATCCTAATGTGATTCCTGACATCAGGAACTGAGAGCTGAAGAAAAAGGTCAGACCAGGCTCTTTGCCTGATACAGGTGAGGGAGGGAGGTCAGACCTGGGAATGGATACTCCAGAAACCAGCACAGGGGAATAACAGGATGGAGGGGCCCCAACATTACATGGGGAGCCAGGAATAGAGGACCGTGCTAAGATCCTTACAGAAAAAGAAGTGTGAAGGCAGGAAGCTGTGAAAGGGCTCGGCACGTCGATGCAAGGGTGAGAAGTTCTTTGTGATGTATCATATGGAGGGTAGAGTAGGAAGTAGACTGGAAATGGAAACATCCCTAAATGACATTATGATATTTTATACACAACCAGCTCTCTTTTCTCTTCATTTAAGGAGGCAGGAGCTTTCCTGCAGGCATCTGGGTACATGAGAGTCTGTGAGGTGACCACGACTGTGAGCACAGAAAGCAATTCTGACAGCACTGTGAAAGATGGCAGAGACTAGCAGGAGCAGATCCACTTAAGACACAGTTGCAATGGTTGAGAGATAAGGAGCATACACCGGAGAAGGCAATGGCACCCCACTCCAGTACTCTGGCCTGGAAAATCCCATGGGCGGAGGAGCCTGCTAGGCTGCAGTCCATGGGGTCGCTAAGAGTCGGACATGACTGAGTGACTTCACTTTTACTTCTCACTTTCATGCATTGGAGAAGGAAATGGCAACCCACTCCAGTGTTCTTGCCTGGAGAATCCCAGGGACGGGGGAGCCTGGTGGGCTACAGTCTATGGGGTCGCACAGAGTCGGACACGACTGAAGCGACTTAGCAGCAGCAGCAGCAAGGAGCATACACACTCATAGGCATTAGTAACACTGGGTAAAGGAAGATTTGGAAGTGGTAACTATGGCAGAATGAGGTGAACTTGGGATGGGGAGATTGCCGATACTAAAGTTTGGGATGATGGCTGGGTGGTGACAATATTTAAGACCACCAAAAGGTACTAAGGCAGTTTGTGGGCAGAGAAGAAAACTACGTGGAAGCCAAAAACTACATGTTAGACCTACTAGCTGACACCTCTCTCCTGGCCTCTCTATCTGGGGATTCCAGCAGTCATCTGAAGGCAGAGAAAGAAGCAAGGGGTGGAAATATTCATATGTAAGAGGCCGCTGAAGCCACTGAGTGCATTAGGTCACACAGCAGGTGGGACCTCTCCTGTCTCTGAAAGACAACTATGATCTGTACAATTCACATTAATATTAATCCAATCCTGCCAAGAGACATGTTTCTTATCTCACCAGATATTCAAATCTGTTCTTATTCAACTTTGCACATTTTGATGTATCTTATTGCAGTTAAGACTGTAGGCAGCTTGTGACAGAGATGATACTTTATTCACATTTTACCTCCCAAAAGGTACCCAACCATCATGTGGCTTTTCTGGACTATTAGTTCCATGAGCACAGATGTTTTTAAGGTTCCAACCCCAGTGTCTTGAACAAGGTGTGGTATGGAGTAGTTGCTCAAGAACTATTTGCTGAATAATAAAAGTGAGTTGATTTCACCAGGCTTCCTCTTCTGGCTTTCTTATACTACAAGTGATGAGGCATGATCAAAGCTTTAGGGGCTCAGTCCTCAAAGAGAATAAGCCTATTCAACCTTTGTCTTCCGAATAGGGTCACCTGCTCATTAGCCAAGCCCAGTCCAATCACTTTTTACAGCCAGAAGAGGAGGGAAGGCAAAGCCACAGAAAAATTATCCAGTCCAAAAAGACTAGATTGAAGACAAAAACTGAGATTCCTATAGTGACAGGAGAAACTCAGACACAGCTCCCCATGGCACACACCTACGCAAGTGACCTGTTTCACGTGGCACTGCAGACCAGGCCTCTGCTAATTATCCCTAATGTCCTATTCATCAGCCTTAAATGGGATGAGCACAGTTCATCAAAAGCACCTGCCAGAATGATTT
Source organism: Aepyceros melampus (assembly GCA_006408695.1). Classification (NCBI taxonomy): domain Eukaryota; kingdom Metazoa; phylum Chordata; class Mammalia; order Artiodactyla; family Bovidae; genus Aepyceros; species Aepyceros melampus. Next base: position 974,350 of record SJXQ01003498.1, read on the forward strand.
CTCCCAGGGCGTGCCATATTTCAAAATGCTAATGATCAAAGTCGAAATGATGGAAGCCCTGTGACTACAGCAGCCTTCTTAAGTAGACATCAGCACTGATTCTTCAAGGAAGGGAAACAAGGCAGAAATCTTCGGGTGAGCCTGCCAGCAACACTAGACATGGGCTCAAGTAATGGCTACCCTAGTCATCTTTCAGTCGCTAAGCTGTATCTGACTTTTGCAACCTCAGGGATGGTAGCCCACCAGGTTCCTCTGTCTACAGGGTTCTCCATGCAAGGATACTGGAATGGGTTGCAATTTCCTTCTCCAGGGATCTTCCTCGATCAGGGATCAGACCCACATCTCCTGCACTGGCAGATGGATTCTTTACCACTGAGCCACCAGGAAAACTTAATATTGGTTATTCTGTATCAACTGGCAACTGGTCTGGAGATCACAGGTATTAAAGCCTGGGAGAAGAAAGGAGGGAAAGAAAAAAAAAATGCAAGAAAGACAAGACAGGCAGGGGGGTCAGAGGTGAAAGAACATCAACATAAAACCCCAACTGATGGATTACTTTTCAAAGGAACTTATCACTAAAGTACAAAACTTAAGAATGAGAACTCCAGTCAGGAGTCAACTGGGCAGACAGACGAAGATACATCACTTACATTTCCATCTCCGTTGTCCTATGCCCTCCCATCTTTGTCTTACCCTCTTCTGATGAGAGCATGGGTCTTTGGGTTTTGACCCTACCCTAAACCAGTAGGATCTCATTGTAACCCATCATGTCCTCAAAGACTATTTCCATATAAAGTCACATTCTGAGGTTCCAAAACGACATGAATTCTAAGGGGACACTACTCAGCCCACTACACCTATCATCATGAAACCACCAGGAAAGACTGTCCAAGCCAGCAGTCCTTATAGGGTAGAACTGCAAATGCTTAGCCGCACCCCAATGCAGGAGACCCAAGAGACGCAGGTTTGATCCCTGGACCAGGAAGATCCCTGGAGGAGGGCATGGCCACCCACTCCAGTATTCTTGCCTGGAGAATCCGATGGACAGAGAAGCCTGGTGAGCTACAGTCCATGGGGTCTCAAAGAGTTGGACACAACTGAGCACACACACAGGAATATCTGAAAGCTTGCCAGAGGAAAGATAACTAGTCAATGGACACAAGAAGGCAGTTCTATGTATCAACAAAAGACCTTGATTCGGTAAGAATAAAATCTTTGCTCAGATTTTAAATGCATTAAAACAAGGAGCACATAGCCTTTGAGCTCACAACCATATGACTTCAATTATGAAGCCCTAAGACACCACTTGAGTCACCCAACTGTAACCAATTGGAGGAATTTCCACATTGCTACCAAGTCATGTCAGTCATGTCCGACTCTGTGCAACCCCATAGACGGCAGCCCATCAGGTTCCACATCCCTGGGATTCTCCAGGCAAGAACACTGGAGTGGGCTGCCATTTCCTTCTCCAATGTGTGAAAGTGAAAAGTGAAAGTGAAGTTGCTCAGTCATGTCCGACTCCTTGCGACCCCATGGACCGCAGCCCACCCGGCTCCTCTGTCCATGGGATTTTCCAGGCAAGAGTACTGGAATGGGGTGCCATTGCCTTCTCCAGAATTTCCACCTTAGAACCAGACAATTGTGCATACTATCTTCTTGTACAAGTTGTTCATGTCCTTAGGAAAGATACTCAAGCAACTGGAAATATTAGCCTAACTTTCTGGACACATCAAAAACAGAGGCCACAGAAAGAAATCTTAAAGAGTCTACGCCTAAAATTTGGACTCACTATTTTTAATGATGTCTGATTTTGCAAATATACCAAAACCTTTCTTCCTAGAAAAGTCATATGTACTATCCCTATACAAACCCTTAGAAGATGAAACTACTAGGGAAAAAATATTGTGAGAAAAGATAACAAGAGTTGGGTTTGCTTCCCAACAGAGCATGTCTGGGTAGTCTCACTTTACTCTCTTCCACACACTGTAAGATATTCTGTACATTATCACTGAGCCCAAGCTCAAAAGAATCTATTCGCTGTAAACCAAGAGGTATAGGAAGTTGGAAGATTTGCAATTCAGCACATTTTATAGGGTTTTTTGGCACATAAGGGTTATTTTTAAAGTAGGGAAAAAAAGCCTGTCCTCTCCCTACCCCCAAACACAGCTGAGCTGATTCAGCACAAATCTCCCCCTAAAATAAAAGCCCAGTTTGCAGAGAACAGGCATGGAAAGTTCCAGCCCTAAGGACGATATTTCAGAATCTTGGGTGAAAAGATCAGGAGTGGGTGGCTTAAGACAAGCCAACTGACAATCAGTTATAAATCTAAGGACTCTCGCCAGAACCTACGAGCAACCTGGGAGTCCAGGGAAGAAGGTCTTTAAACCAAGTAAGGTCTAACAGTACCCAGAGATAGGAGATCTTAAGGATCCTGGCATTAATAAACCATTTCCCACAGGTAAGCCTACAGAAGAAATTTTCTGGAATGCAGTTTCAATTTCTGGTTTCTTCATTTATATAAGACGTCCTTTCTGAAGAAGGCCTAACAATATATTTCATACAAATACCACACTTCACCAAAGAGCTACGTGCTCAGCTCAACACCCTGACGGTCTCTAAAGACCAGAGGTACTCTGCCCCACCTACAGATAAAACAAAACCAAGAGCTCATCAAGAAGAGCTCTCAAGTGGCAGCCAGGAGAATGCTACCTTGCTGGGAACAACTGAGTTTCCAGAAACTCTACAGTCATTTCTGTTAATTACCTACACCAGACAGAGCTGATGAGTCCAGCCAAGAGGTCAATGGCATCTCCAATGACCCTTGGTCTCCTGTGGTGCACGGACACGCTCTCGTCCCGTCCAAGTGGGAGAAGTCTTACTCGGAAAAGGTATGGTCAGAAAATACGAGCCAATTCAAAACATCTCGATTTGGTGAATATCTTCAGCCATTTATTCAAAAAATTTACAGCCACACTGATGGTAACAGCTGGCACTGAGAAGGCAAGGACAAGCAACCTCGCATAAACCTGTCAATTTAAATCACAATGCATTCACAACCCTAGGGCCTGTTTTGATCATTAATGTAGAGGACTTTTCCATGGCGTGAGAGAATCACATTAATATGAAGTGAAAAATGTGGAGATGACAAAGGAAATGTTTATAAAAACCTAACTAAACTGCATCAGAGGTAATTAAGAACAAGAATCCCAAGACTGCTAGCTTTGTACTTAACACAGGGGATTAAGTTAACACACAGCAGAAGTATTTTTGCGATGCAGCCTGTGAGAAGAGTAAATGAATTCTCAAGGAAGCCCCACACCCTTGAAGGGCACCCACCAGCTGAGCTGAGTGCCACGTCGGCTGAGGAAGGCTACACGGGGTCTCCTCAGGGTCCCGTGCTCACACAAGGACTGGAGCACTGAGTGTGTTCCTCAACCTGCGGGGGGCCCCTGCTGAAGATAAAAAAGAAAAAAGTAACCTGCCCTTTCCCTTCTCCCAGAAGCCTCACCTCTGCCAGAAGATGGAAGAGAAAAGTAAAATCGAGCCCCACACTGGCTTAACACTGTTTGCTATGACCTCACATCGTCTGTGGAACTGAAGAAGATCATGTAATCTGACACGGGCTTCTCGGAGGAGCAATCTGAGGAAACATCATCTCACAGGGACATCTCAAAGACTCATGAGATAATGTCTAGAGGGCTGAAGGCATTCAGAGGGCTGATCCCTGGTGCTCTGACCACCTGCGGCTATCTGTGGACAAGGATGCTGCGGCGGCAGAGAATCAACTTCTCACAGCAGGTAGGGTGTCATACCCAAGAACAGTCATACCCCCAAAGCACCCCGACCCTGGCCATCTACACACCAGTCAGTACACACAACAGGAAAGCAGGCCTTTCCAGACGCCCTTTAGCATCAGAAGCATCATTAAAAGCATGGACATCTGGGCTAAGTTTCGGTTTCTATGTCTATAAAATAGGAATGATATATATATCTTTCAGGGCAGAGGTGAAGATTTTACAAAGTGAAAACAAAATTTAGTGTTTACCAGGTATAACCAACTCAATAAATGACAGCTCTAACTTTTTAAGCTAAAATGAGCATTATATGAAGTGCTATGAAAAAAACAAGTCTTTAGTTCGTGCTACATACATATTGGAATGGCATGAAAATCATGCACAGGTAGCCACTGAAGAACAAATGAGCCATATCTTCTATAGTCGACTTCGACGTTCAGAATATTTTATCCCAGAGAAGCAAGGCTATTAACAGTGGTTGGGTTGCCAGCTTGGCTCATAAAAGCACATTAACTCAGAATAGAGATAATATCGTTTACATACTATACCAACCATTCTAAAAAGTGAGAACAGATTTTTCATGAGGTTCGGTCTTGAACCTGCTGGAATTGTTAAATCTGGCACACGCAGAAATCATTCCCACCCGCCACCCAAAAGCTCCACACCTCCAAAACCATGACCCTCAAGTAAAGAGGCTTCCAAAAAAAGAACAATCTAAAGCAATAATTCCCTAATTTATAGCCCAATAACTTTTCAAATGTCTGTATTTATCAAGAAAATTACCTAATTTTGAGTGCCTAAAAAGAGTCTGCAGTGTTTACAGAACAAATTTTAATGACAGAAAAAGCACACAAAGTCAGCTACTGGTTTACAAATGAGCCTCATTCCCCAATTTACTTATTCAATGAAAACAGTGGTAAAATCTTCAGGGAATAGATGAACTGGTGCAGGGTCGGGGTAGAACTTCTAGAGGCAGGAGAGCCTGGATTGAGCATCTTTCTACTGCCAGGGCTGAAGCTTCATTACTTTTTGGAATTTCATTTTATCCACCATTTCTGACCCTTCAATGGTCCAAACAGGTTACAGCTTTGAACACAATGGTTCCCATGGTGACAAAAATTCCACAATCAAGGGATAGAAGTTACAGTGATTCACATGTCATTTGTAAATGCTGTATTAAACAGATTAAAAAATATTTAGAGATTCTATGAAATAGCTGTGGAAAATTCCCAATGAAGATTCCCAGCTACCATCACCTTCTTCCATTGAGAGCAAAATGACTCAGACGCACTTACTTTCCTAGGGCTGACAATCTCTGAGTGTTAAGGAAAAAAAATACACAGAGAAAGAAACTGTTCTTGCGATCAGAATAGGACTGTAGCTCTGGTTCTCTTAGAAGGGCATCACAATCTCATCATCTTACACAAAGTAAGGATCCCATTTTGGAAAACTAAAGGACATGCTGAAGTTACCAAGGACCCCATGTGTCCACTACACTGGGACCATGAAGAACCCCAGAAGAAAGTAGGCAGGCAGTTCTCGCCTCCATGCATATTCCCTGAGTCAGATCTGAGTGAATGCGCAGATGGCAGATGGCAAACGGGGGGGATGGGGAGGGCATGCGACCAAGCAGTGTGGCAATTCAGGCAGCTTCTGAAACTCTTCCAGGATATACATGTCTTCTACCTCTTCCTCAAATCACACAAAACAAAACACACACACAAATATATACTCTTATACAAGCACATACTCATTTTGTGGAAGTGGGTATCAGGTAACACCCAAATCTGGGCAAAGGCAAATTAGTTGCCCATGGATTATATCTCTTGACCTCACCTGAAAGAGTCAGGCTATGCTAGATTCTACATGAAAGCAGTATCATTAAACAAAACAAAATCTTAATAGGCATCTGGAAAAACATGAATGACTAGTTTTATGGCAGATTCTCATCCATGAGAGAGGAAAGGCAAATAATATTCCCAGCTCCCAAATGATAAAACCAAGACTCAGAGAGGTGCCTGGTTACTTTAATTAAGGCATTTAGCCAGAATTAAATCTGGGGAGTGAACCAAAGTGCATTTCCATAACTGAAATGGAGGCCACTGAATCTAACAAAGCACTGCACCACTTTACCTTCAATCTTATTCCGCTACATTCTAGAAATCCCTGCAAACTGTCTTATTATAGACTCTCTGGGATGGTCAAATAATAGTCTGGGCAGAGAAGATGATTTTTACCTCCATTATCTTGCTTAAGCTGTGACAGGCAGCCCTAATCAGCTTCCGTGCACACGGGCACACACAGGCCCGCATGCACCCTCTTGGTGCCTCTTAATCACTACATGCTGCTCTCAACAGCTGCAGAGGTCTGAAGGGAACTGGCAGAAATGTGTGATGATGTGCGGGCCACCCCCTTGAGGCAGCCACTGCCCTGTCTGCTCCCAGACTCCAGAGCACATGGGTGTTCACTGTTGCAACTGATGGGCCCAGAAGACAGGCAAGTGGTTTCAGGTGGTGAGTCAGGAAAAGCAGTTTGCATCAGGAATGTTCTAGCCCAGCAGAGCTGAGCTGCATCCTTCTCCCTATGCGGGGATACAGTATTCATCATTTATACAGTGTCACCGTGGGGGACAAAACTTGGGCTCAGCACAAACAGAATCCAATCAACTCTGATGCAGAGGCACCAGTAAATGAGGTTTCTCCCACCAAGAAGGAGACTAATTGCTTAAGAATGCCACCAAATCTGACACTGGAGGTTAGTCCTTTTATCCTGAGACGGAGGACTTTACAAAGGCCCAGCAGGCACACAGTGTTTGAGAGCAGGGCCCTGGACTAACCTAAAATCATTTAGCAGCTGCTACCCTGAGCTGTGATCTATGCTCCCAGAGATGAAGCAGAATCCGGGAGGGCAATATTCAAACCAAGCAGGTGGAGGCCATAACACAGGCCACACAACTGGCTGCCCACGAAGTGAATATGCACTGCTACCCCTTTCAATGTGATTCTTAGACGGATTTCAATAGATATGCATACGTATGGGGGCTGGCGGGGTGGGGAATGGGATTCCTTGCTTGTCTCTATGCCATTGTTTATGAGCCAGTAAATGAGTGATATGGTATCAACTTTGTGAAACAGAGATGTTAGACATTCGATCAGATAACAGGAGATCTAGAAATTGAAAGAGGCTTAAAGCCATCATTCGCACTACACTTCATGAATGAATACAACATTCTGTCAAGTTCTATACAATGACAAATGAGCCTATTTTCTGAAGGAACCTGAGGAGATTTAATACTCATGTTAGGGAATCCAGTTTGGTGTCTCTACCTCAAAATTAGCAATTTCATCTTATGCCCAGTTTCAAAATCTCTTGTTATAATTTATCATTCTGGTGACTATGGTATATAATAAAATGGCTTATATTTATATTTATATTTACACTACTTTGACAAACCTCTCACAACTCCCATCATTTAAAAACCTGCATGGAGGTAAAGAATGCTAATATGGCTTCAACATGCTGAGGCCAGACTCAGAACCATGGCCTTTCTGAACCTACAACAAAAGTTGGCCAAAAACATAACATTTCCTGGAAGAATTCCCACCAAAACAAAGTAAGGAGAAGACAAATCACAGTCCTTCTCCACAAATTTCTCTCAATTACCAAAGGAAATACTCCAACTCATTCCCTCTCTTTACCCAGGACACAAAGAAATGCTCAGCACAGGCAGGGTGAGGAGGTCAAGGAAAGTCAGGAAATATCAGAGGTTAATAATCCGCTTGACAGAACGGCAAGTTCTGCAGCTCCTAGAACATTCTGCTCTGACAACCCAAGGAAATGCCCTCTGAGGGCCTCCAGGCTCCACCAGAAAGTCTCCCCAAGAACCACCAGGAAACCATGCTCTCTTCCCCACCAAGGCAGGCTCCCTCTTCTCCACAGAAATAGGGAAAGCAGTCAAGAGCAGCCACCTTCTTTCCCTAGCAAATCCCACAGCCCCAACTTTTAATGGAGGTGGCTGGAGAGAAGCAGAGAGCCAAGTGAATGGAGCTCAGGGCAATATGCAATTACTGAAACTGGAATTGAGCCTGGACCCTGGAAAGAACTCGCCGTGAGTGCCTTGGCAATCACTCTGTGGTCAGGGCCCCAATTTTAGACTTCTCCCGAGGGATGCCACTTCCTGAGAAAGAGGCACGCCTTTCCTCGTATCAAAGCAAAATCGCTTGACTTGGGGGAGGCAAGTCATCTATCTGCCGGTCTTTGGGATTCCGTCAGAAGGGCCCAGCTTACAACAACACACAACTATTCGTAAATAGGTTTCTGTCATCGCTTACCTTCTTCCCAATGAGCTTCTTCCGCAGAAATTCCCGGGCTTCAAACATGTAGGGAATGTCATAGAGGGGACGGAGTTTCTTGTTCTTATCCTTAAAGCAAAATAAAATATCACATCAGGAATGGGAAATCAAAGCAAAAACTGAGACAGCAACACAGCCAAGAGCACAGGATACAGACAGTGCACCTGAAGGAGGCTCTGTCTTCCAGTATCACAAATACTGAGTAACTGCTGGATACATAGTGAGTGATTAAGTATTTGGTTGGTTTACAGGGAACAAAATTATCTTTTACAAATGACAGGCTCAAAAATAAGCAATGAATTGTTTACGCAACAGGAAACAACCTAAATGTTCCTCAACAGGGAAACAGCTATCTAAACTGCAACATAAAAGCAGCTCATTGAGTTATCAGGGCCCTTCTAATATTTACAGATATACTATAAATTCATTCTATTAACTCTGTAAGCCTTTATTAAGCACATAGCAACTATTAGCCCCAGACAAAGCACTATGTAAAGGTATATTATAATCCTGGACTTAAAATACTTGTAACCTAACAATAATAATGGCAGAAATCCTGTAACTATGAAGTAACACGAAGCAGTTTTGAATAAGCACTGAATTATGTGATACAGACGGGGGACTAAGTGCTAGAATTCAGGGAAGTGGAAAGAAAGAAGTAATCAGGAGATGTTTCATTGACAAGGTGGGACTTAACATGAGTTTGCAGGATAGGAATGAACTAGGAAGAAAACTAGAGATGGGGAAAAAAGCAAAAGTAGAGAGGCAGGAACAAACAGTATTTCAACAGACAAATGACGCAATCAATCCTTTCGTTATTTCTCGGAGCTTAGACTGCCCCCAAAACAACTGAGATGAAGAGAGAGCGTCCAGATAAAGGCAACAGAACTGGGAACTGAAAGGACCTTGAGAGACATGAGAACTAGTTTAAGAAATGAATTAACAGCAACTGACAGGGGAATGGACAGAGGGGATAAAGGAGAAGGAACCTGAGAAGTTTGGGGGTGGGGTAGGACAGGGTATGCAGGACTAGAGCATGTGAATAAGAAACTGGGAGACGCTGGCTAGATTGCTTGGTATGATTAATGCTTTCCCCCTGCTAGCCCCTTGAGTTCCATGACAACAGAGACCATGTCCATTTCTGTTGTCCTCTGTGACCCCAGACCCAAGTATACAGTACCTCCCTTATAATATATATTCAAATACTTGGATGTACTAACAAAAGAAATATGCAGAATGATATACAAGAACAAGTATGCCATCTGCATGAACAGATATTTGGAGAAGAAAAAAATTAAGCAATAACCTCCAACCCAGATCCATGTCACTGCTTCCCATTCTGTATGATTAGTCCACCTGGGCTCAAGTTTGTTTTGCCATCTCTTATACACCTGACACAACAAGATCTCTATGTCATTCATTCTGTATTTAAAGTATTCAGATTATGTCTCTTAAGGAGCCAACTACACTCAAATTAAGAACACTTATCATTTTCATCCTAATGACAATTCTGAGGTCAAAGGCATCAAAATAGAAGAATTGAAGGTGAGTCTTTTTCCCTTTTGCAAGTTGAGGTATGAGAATCTACACACTCTGAACAGAACAACTGGGATTTCTAAACTCTGATCAAGTCATATGGTGGCATGACTTCTGCCTAATAAGTATAGCCCTAAACATGAACTTCTTTAAAGAAATAGCCCACCACTGAGTTTTCCTTATAGTGGGTCACTATTGAGAAGCCCTAAAGTAGAGTTTGTGACAGCACTATTCACACTGTAAGAAAGATTGCTAGACTGAAGATACTAGGTGTCAGTAATGAACAGAATTTTAAATAAAGACAAAAATCAATGATTATCAGAATCGGCCATCAGGAGCAAAACAGTCCCAATGTATTCATATTATTCCCCTAGCAATACAGGGCAATCTGTTCGGAGAGGAGGTATGTGATTACTAAGCGAACATTTGATTTTTTTTCAATGACTTAAAATAACCAAAATTTCCCTTCCATAGTCTTAGGATATGCCATGGAACCTGATATCAGAAGCTTACCCTGCTTATTCTGAAACACCACCAAGGTAGAGGCAAGGTCACTTGACTGGAACTCCAAAACGAGGAAAGGTAAGAAACAGTTTCAGTAAGCATTTCAAATAAGGGCCACGGGACGAGACACACCTAAATGTGCGAACACGGCAGCCTGAACAAGAAAGGCGCTTGACTGAACTGGGCTGAGCCAAGACACTCTCGAAAGAAGAAAACAGTACATCAAACATCCCAGTAAAAAACAGGGCAACTTGAGTCTGATTGTATGTCTCTCATGAACCTCGGAAAGAACTAATAGCACAAGCAGAAAACAAGATATCATGAGTGAAAACAGAATGATCTTGTTACTCTAACCCTTCAGATCTAGTAGCTATTGACATCTGTAAACATCTTACAAGAGAGATATTAGAAGTCCCTAAGAAACTACAAATAAAAGCAATTCCTCCAAATTACCAGGTACATAAAAGCCTTTGAAATCTCTAAGAGGCAATTGAGGTATGGAATGTATTCTGAGAAAACAAGACTTTAGCCGAATCTTGCCTGCTAAAATGGACTGTCTAGTTTAGATTCTAATCTACATGGAAATGCTTTTTCTAAAAAATAAATAAAAATAGAAAAGAATGCTTGATTTTTCTGGTGGGCGGATAATAGACAAACCAGTATGTGCTGTAATCACTGTTCATCCTGAGAAGTGACTCTGTATGTAGGCCTGGCAATGACTCGCGTTATAGGTAACTTCAATCATTTTACCTCTTCTTGGCTGGGGAAAGAAGCCCAGTATCAGCATCTCAGCATCCAAAGACATGCCTGGCATCCTCCCCCACCCTCAGGATCTTATCTTCCTAAAACGAGGTCTCTGGTTAACACTCATCTGGAGGGAACAGAAGGGATCCCTAATACAACTAAGTGACTCACACACACCAATCAAGGTCTTTATTCTCAACTCCATCTCAGGCCTACATTTTATCCAGCCCATCTTGCAGCCAAAAAGCTGTAGCCAAGATTTTACTGGACCCAAAGATCCTGGAGGAGTTCTTAAAACAAGGCTCAATAAATACAAACCATGAAAAGATTGATAAATGTGACTCCAGTAAAATTTTAGAGTTCTTTACTAACCCATGAACAAATCGATAGGCCAAAGCACAGACTCAGTAGCTGATAAGTGAAACGGATAAAGAAAAAGGCAGAACCAGGTGAGAGAGAACTGGAATACTGAGCCACAGGCATTGACTTCTCAGTGAGGCTTACCTTCATCACATTACATTTTAACAGACTCAAAAGAGGTATGGGATGCAGTCATCTGGAGAAAGAGAGGACAGCCAATGCAAAGGCCTCGAGTTAGGATATGTCTGGTGGGTGGAAGGAAGAGCAGAGGCATCACTGTGGCTACAGCACAGAGCAAGAGGGAAGAACAACAAAGACTTAACATCCAAAGGAATTACTTTGGCTATGTGCTCAACAGACACTAAAGCAAAGAAAGGAGAAAACAAAGGAAGACTGATTAGGAGATTATGGCATTACTCTCAGTGGGAAATGATGGTAGATTACATCAAGAAGGAGCAGTGAGAGAGTAAGAAGTGATTAGAATCTGGGAATATTCTGAAAGTGGGTAGATGGAATGTGAGAAGAGAAAAAAGGGAGAAGTCAAGCATGAAGGTAAAGGAATAACTGGTGGGGTGGTCGGGTTATCACATGAGATGAGGAAGACCACAGACAGAGGGAGGAGGGTAAGAACAGGAGTTAGATTACCGGCATGCTAAACTCTCAAGTTGAGGTGTTGCATGGGCAGTGTGGGTTTGGAGAAAAGCTCTGAGCTGGTAATTTACATTTGGGAGTGGCTAGCATATAGGTCAGAGAAGGCAATGGCAACCCCCTCCAGTACTCTTGCCTGGAGGGTCCCATGGATGGAGGAGCCTGGTGGGCTGCAGTCCATGGGATCCCTAAGAGTCGGGCATGACTGAGCGACTTCACTTTCACTTTTCACTTTCATGCACTGGAGAAGGAAATGGCAACCCACGTCAGTGTTCTTGCCTGGAGAATCCCAGGGACGGGGGAGCCTGGTGGGCTGCCGTCTATGGGGTCGCACAGAGTCGGACACGACTGAAGCGACTTAGCAGCAGCAGTAGCATATGGGTGGTATTTAAAGCAAAGAGACTGAGAAGCACAGAGGACGGGCATTTTAACATTAAAAGGTAAGGAATAAGTGAAGGAATAAAAAACAGGAGACTGAGAAGGAGCAACCAGTGGTCTCAGCAGGACAAAGGACCAATGTTTCATCCAAGTCAAGGAAAAAAAAGTGAACTGAGGAGGGAAAGACCGGCTGTGTCAACGCACAAGGCAAGTGACTAAGAGCCACTTGGATTAAGCTAAGTGCGGGTCATCCGTAACCTGGCAAGATTGATTATGGTGAAGCAGTAGGAAAGCCTGACGGGGACTGGGAATGAGAAGAAAAAAAGTGGCAAGTGAGTACATTGATACTTCAGAAAGTTCTGCTACAAAACACAAAGACATTATGTGGTAGCCGGCAGAGGAAACAGGGTGAAAAGAAGGGGTTTCGGTTTCTGGTTTTAGAGGGAAGAAATCATAGGCACAGTTCCCATGGAAAGCCAGTGAGAAGAGATAATGCAGAATGAAGAGGACAGAACTGTTAATACAATGTCTTTACATAGGGAAGGAGGGGGTGGCTTTTCACAGGAGCTCCAATAATTCACCCTAAAGTGTGTGGTTGCAGATACTGTTAGGTGGGTACGTGTGGTAGAGAGAGGTGTTGGAATCATCAAGAGAAACAATCCAGCAGAAAAATTGGCCAAAAGGTATGAACAGGCATTTCACAAAAGAACGGTGGCGAGGCATTCAGCGTCGGCGAGGCAATCAGCGTATGAAGAAAGGTATCACTTCATTAATAATCAGGGCATCGTAAGCTGAGATACTGTCGGACATTGATTATACTGTCAAACTCTAAAAATGAGGATGTAGGGGAATGGGTATGCTGTAACCACCGATGGGAATATAAGATGGTTCGGCCACTATGGCACGTTCATATGGTGCTACTCCATGTACACACTCTTGTGAGGCTGAAGTGAGAGCGACACATCCCTAATACTTAGGAAATTCTCCTTGCTGTGCTGTGCTGTGCTTAGTTGCTCAGTCGTGTCCGACTCTTGGCGACCCACCAGGCTCCTCTATCCATGGGAATTCTCCATGCAATTATACTGGAGTGGGTTGCCATGCCCTCTTCCAGGGGAGCTTCCCAACCCAGGTATCAAACCCAGATCTGCATTGCAGGCAGATTCTTTGCTGTCTTGAGCCACCAGGAAAGCCCAAGAATACTGGAGTAGGTAGCCTATCCCTCTTCCAGGGGATCTTCCTGACCCAGGAATCGAACAGGGGTCTCCTGCATTGCAGGCAGGGTTGTTTCCCAGCTGAGATACCAAAGAAGCCCCATGAAATTCTTCTTACAGGTAGGTATATACCAAATAGAAGCCTGGCTCGTGAAGACAAGGAAGGCAGTGCTCATGTTTATGGTACAATCACAGAGCAGAACACAGAGCAGTTAGTCTAAATGAGAGCAACACAATAAAACAAATCTGAAAAACAACATTGAGCAGGAAAGTAAGTTGCAGAATGATAATGATTTAAATACAGACTAAAAAACAACACTATTCCTAGAGCTATGTAAACAGCCAAAATACAAAAATACCTTGAAATGAAGGTCAATGGTTGGTTACTGATGCAGTATAGGCAAAGGAAGAAACAGAAGAGGAAAGAGACAGGGTCGAGGATGAGTGCCCCAGCACTTTATCTGCAAGGCTGTGTCTTTAAAAAGAGGAGGATCTAAGCAACATGGTACAACATCAAGGCAGAAGAAGGAAAGTTTGCTGTATTAATCTATAATGTCAGGGCCTTTTTAGTCTAAAAAATGATTAGGGATAGGAAAACTCCACACCTGGTTTGGTCAGCTTTTCCCTTGGCTCACAATGTCTCATACTTTTATTTCTCTCAGAGGCAGAATAATTGGCCATTCTTTTCCTCATAAGAAATGCATTAAATTCCTTTTTTCCCCCTTCTCTCAAAATAATATTCTTTCACAGATGTATCTTTCCAAGAGGCAGAAGGGAATAATTTAACTACCAACGGGCTCTCAAATAACCAGGGTCAAAAACAAGTTTGTTTGTTTGTTTTAAAAAGGAGACTTGAAATACACTACAAGTAGCCAAGCAGAATTATACTCCTGTGAAGATCTTAAAACAGACTGTTGAATTAAAATAAGAACAGACACAATTCGACTTAAATGGATAAAATTTCAAAAGGTAAATGGACCAGTCCCAATTGCCCTGCCACACAAGCTCTGTTAATAAACAAAAGGCTGTGATTTCCATTTGAATTATAGACTTAAAATAGGAACATTACCACATGCCCTGGGCATATTTACAATCAAGGACCTTTCAATTCCCTTGGCAGCCAGGATACAGAATCCACAGGGATATCCACTATTTATTATCCTTAACACATACAAAGCACATCTTTATAGAAGACAGATCTAACTAGATGGAAAGCTACAGCCAGCAGCTGTAGGGGAAGGGTCAAAATCATAACCACCTTGACCAAATGGAAGATATTTTACACTATCAACAGGAGCACACACAGAAGATTCAGGTACCCAATACTCCCCAGGAGTCGCTTCAAAGAAAAAGATGCTTTCTTTCTCAATTAACTCTATTTCCTCCTCCTAAAAAATCCCTCTTAAAGGTAAATGTGTGCTGCGTGTTAAGTTGCTTCAGTTGTGTCCGACTCTTTGCAACCCCATGGACTGTAGTGCTCCAGGCTCCTCTGTCCATGTAATTCTCCAGGCAAGAAAACTGGAGTGGGTTGCCATTTTCTCCTCTAGGGGATCTTTCCAACCCAGGGATGGAACCCAGGTCTCTCTTGTCTCCTGTGTTGGCAGGAGGGTTCTTTACCACTAACACCACCTGTGCTGTGCTTAGTCACTCAAGCGTGTCTGACTGTGCGACCCCAGGGACTGTAGCCCGCCAGGCGCCTTCGTCCATGGGGATTCTCCAGCCAAGAATACTGGATTAACTTGCCATGCCCTCCTCCTAGGGATTTTCCCAATCCAGGGACTGGACGTAGGTCTTCTGCACTGCAGGAGGATTTTTACTGTCTGAGCCACCAGGGAAGCCCCTAAACATAAGTAGGGTCTATTAAAAAGATGAGGTCTGGGTAAGTCCTTAGTTCGCAACAATGCAATACACTTCAGACATATCTCCAAGGAGGCAAAGAAGAATGTTAAATAAAAACTGAAAAACAAACAAACAAAAAAACCCCTGAGATGTGATTATAAAAATTTACAGGTGGGAGAATGGAAGAAGGCTGGACTTTGAACCATGAGATTATGTAAGACACTGGGCCCTGAAGCATCCTGCTGCTTTTATAGACCCTTAGTTGACTACACTTCTCTCATACTCTTCGACTCATCGTTTCTATACAGTTGTCCACACTTCATCAGACCTAGGACAAAAAACACTGGATCTGCTTCTCGTCTTCAATTTGTTATGAAATGATTATGAACTTAAATTACAGCAAGGAAAGTGAGGCTTAAAGTGAAGTAACATGCCTCAAGTCATGTTAACAAGCAGAGCTAGGATTCTGACCCCGGCTATCCCAGCGGCTATAGCTGGACAGCCAGACACTACTCTCTCTTGGCTTCTTACCATCAAAGGAAAATCAATCAGCACCTGTCAGTGACCGTCAGGTTTAGTGTGGGAGTTTGGGAACATGCAGGCTGCCGGGCCCACATCAGATACTCTGATTCTGCAGGTCTGGGGTCCTGGCCTCGACTCTGTGTTTATGGTAAATAGTGAGAAGGACCATGGGGCACTTTTTGAGAAATGCTGCCAAGCGCCATTTGAGCACTTTGGCCCAACTTAAACCAATGGGAACAGAAGCAACGGAAATCCAAAGGTTTAGACAGTCACATAGCAACACTGAGGAGCTTGTTTAAAGTCCAAATGGCTAAGTAAGTAGGTAAATTAGGAAATAACTGGGGAACTCACATTTCTTCCTCCACATGCAGCTGAAGATAATTTGAAATGCTCCTTGAATTTCTTTACAGACAAGACAATTGGCAATGTAGTCTAGTTGCCAGTCTAGTAATGGTAGGAAAACAAGATTACTAAAAATTCCTCAACCTGCCCATGGCAGGGAACAGTAGGACTGGCACCCCTCTCCCTGCCCCCCATACAGACATCCAGCGGTCTACACCTACACTAGCCACAGTGACAGCAGAGCCAAGTGGTAAGTTTGAGGGAACAGCTCCAGTTATCAAGGTCTCTGGGCAACATCCAAAGAGAGAAAGAAGCAAAGCAGGTTTTGGTAGCCTCACGTTCCAGGAAGGGACTCACCGATCATCTATAGTGCACAGTGTGGCATTATGTTCCATTTAAGGTGCTCTTCCCCAAATCAAAGTCCCTTTGCAAGACCATTATGCAAAGAGCAAAACATCTGTCTCTGGAGATGACTCTCCTACACAATTACATCACTGATTAAGAACATTTTCAGAATTCTTTCTATTTATTGTGTGGATGCAGTAATAAGCATAGGGGACAGAGGTGGGACAGAAGAGGCCAAACATCAGGTTTTTTTTCACTATCAAGACCCTGTCAATTAACACTTACTCCTTGGAAGAAAAGGACCAACCTAGATAGCATATTGAAAAGCAAGACATTACCTTGCCGACTAAGGTCTGTCTAGTCAAGGCTATGGTTTTTCTAGTGGTCAGGTATGGATGTGAGAGTTGGACTGTGAAGAAAGCTGAAAGCCGAAGAATCGATGCTTTTGAACTGTGGTGTTGGAGAAGACTCTTGAGAGTCCCTTGGACTGCAAGGAGATCCAACCAGTCCATTCTAAAGGAGATCAGTCCTGGGTGTCCTTTCAAAGGAATGATGCTAAAGCTGAAACTCCAGTACTTTGGCCACTTCATGTGAAGAGTTGACTCACTGGAAAAGACTCTGATGCTGGGAGCGATTGGGGGCAGGAGGAGAAGGGGACGACCGAGGATGAGATGGCTGGATGGCATCACTGACTCGATGGGCAAGAGTGTGAGTGAACTCCGGGAGTTGGTGATGGACAGGGAGGCCTGGCGTGCTGCGATTCATGGGGTCGCAAAGAGTCGGACATGACTGAGCAACTGAACTGAACTGAAGGCTGTAAGGGGTAATTATCCAAGTAGCAAACCATATGGGGTGCCTTCACTCAGCTACTGGTGGCTCCAATGGTAAAGAATCTCTCTGGAATGTGAGAGTTTCAAGTTCAATCCCTGGGTCAGGCAGATCCCCTGGATGAGGGCAGGGCAACTCACTCTAGTATTCTTGCCTGGAGAATCCCATGGAACAGAGGAGCTTGGTGGGCTACAGTCCAAGGGATCTCAAAGAGCAGGACATGACTGAGCAACTGACATTTTCACTCCTACAAACTCTGCTGGCCAGGAGAAAAAGAGAAAAGAACAACACTGCCCCGCACAGACATCAAGGCCTGAAGGAGGCAAAGGCTCCCAAGTAGGAAGCTATGCAACCAGCTCCAAGGAGCTCCTTCCTCAGGAAGAAAAAAAGAGGTGAGAAAGCCCCACCCATCTTCCTTTCCCAGCACAGGGGACAAAAACTTCCCCCACCCAGCCAGCACTCTGAAAATAAAGACCTGCTCCAAGGGCTAGCTGGAGGAATGGTGAGGATGCAGCCAGTAAGGCTAGGATAATGAGACAGAAAGGGCATCAGATCCTTGAATAGAACAAAGCTAAGTTCAGCACTCCTGAAGCAGATAGAAAGTGCTATCCTGGACTTGAAATCAAACATTCCTCCAGCATTGATGGCAACAAATGATCAAGAGTTAAGTGGGCAGCTCGCTGTCATCCAGAGAATGAATAGAAACCCAGGCTCTCAACAATGACTCTGCACCAGCAGCTCCCGGCTTGCCTCAGTTTCCTCCCAAAAGTCAGCCAGTTAAGAATAACCTGGCATCACACAGAACACATAAAACCCAGGGGAAAGTGTCTTCAAAGTCCAGTCAGAATCAGGAAGGCACTAAACCTATGTACTAATACAACATCAGGCAACTCTTAAATTCACATTCAAGAACTATTTCAGGTAATAAGAACCCTATGGGAAAAAAAACAGATCTGCGTAGGTAACTAAGAAGCTACTTAGCTAAAGTTTTACAACATCTAACATGGATGTTAACGAATGCTAAAATATCAAGCAACAGAAGAGATAAGCAGAAGTTATAGCACTAATCACTTTGCTCCTTGTATTGAAGTAATTTAATTAATTCCTGTAGGCCTTATCTTCCCTACCAGACCACAGGAAGGAAGATTTATGTGAGAGAACTGATCTTAATAATACCTACGAAGTGCCTAGTATAGTGCCATTTTCCTAGAACATGCCAACACAGAGAGAGAATAAGATGGGGGATGCAAAAAGGCCTTGCTAAAATATTTATTTTTAAAAACACTCAAACTACACTTCTGATTAGGGGAATACGAAGTGGTCAGCACATAAGGAGAACTTAAAAAAAAAAAAAAAAGAGGAGGCAGTATCACTGTGGATTCATTACGTTAGTAATGAATGTCTCTCATATAGCACCAGTTGAATGTGAACTATTTCTAATGTCTCTCCCTTCCAGCAACTATTACCAGAAATGATTCAGTATTACATAAAGATAAGTATATTCCTGAATAATGATTTAAAAGACTCTATACTAGATATCTCACTGTACAGCCATAAAACTAGGCTTGCTGCAAGCAGTGATGCAAAAGCAGTACTCTTCATAGTTTCCGTGTTATGTTGGGGCAGGGACGGGGGGGAGCAATTTTACAAAATCTGAATACTTAGTGTTTTCTTTTTACCTGGCTATGACTTCAAGGCAATCCTCTGCTCTCTACAAATCTGACATAATGAATTCAATTACTTGTGATCTGCGAAATAACACACTTGCAAAACTACCACTAGCTAATGGTTATCCTTACTGCTGCTGCTGCTGCTAAGTCGCTTCAGTCGTGTCCGACTCTGTGCAACCCCATAGACAGTAGCCCACCAGGCTCCCCCGTCCCTGGGATTCTCCAGGCAAGAACACTGGAGTGGGCTGCCATTTCCTTCTCCAATGCATGAAAGTGAGAAGTAAAAGTGAAGTCGCTCAGTCGTGTCCGACTCTTAGCGACCCCATGGACTGCAGCCTAGCAGGCTCCTCCGCCCATGGGATTTTCCAGGCCAGAGTACTGGAGTGGGGTGCCATTGCCTTACAGAACATATATAATAATTCAAGTAAAGCTGAATTGATACTATACACACAAAAACAAAAAGACCGTGAGAGTTCACCACTACATATGATGATAGTAAGCTACAATATGAAAAAAGTGAAAGTGTTAGTCACTCAGTTGTGTTCAGCTCTTTGCAACTCCACGGAATGTAGCCCGTCAAGTTCCTCTGCTCATGGAATTCTCCAAGCAAGAATACTGGAGTGTGCTGTCATGCCCTCCTCCAGGGGATCTTTCCAACCCAGGGATCGAACCCAGGTCTTGAAGGCAGATTCTCTTACCGCCAGAGCCACCAGGGAGGCCCTAATATAAAAAGGGATAATCCCTTAATGTGGGCTCAAAAGTACCAGCAGCCTACCTTCCTAACTAATTCACCAATCTGAGTTTATACCAAGTCTAAACTGCCTGGGTAGTGTTTTTTGTGGTTGAGATGGAAGAAAAAGAAAAGGATAAAGATTGTAGAGTTGTTCCTTTGTCCTCAAAAGGCTAGTCTCTGACATCACTGAGGTGTGAGGTTCTGCTGAACGATGCACTCTTCACGTGCTGCTCAAATGAGCAAAGGAAGCCGAGAATAAAAATAATTAGTGTCTCTCTAGTAAGGCCCTCTTTCTACAGAGCTAATAGTTCTGAAGATGGATTGCAAACATAAATCAATGTTAACATAGGAAAAGACACCAAAAAAAAAAAAACACAAAAGTCTATAAATAAGAAACCAGAGTTTAAAAGCAGAAGGGAAAATGGGGGTCTTCAAAGACCAGAGCAGGTCTGGAGTCCAAGAGATCTTGGAAAGTCACGAGAACCAACATATCCCAACTTGCTCAGCCCCTCTGGAACATCTTTCCTTTTCACTGGAAGCTCATAATTAACCAGTTGGCCCTGAATCTTGTTTTCTAGTAATGGAGGACATGTCTCCCTATTTCTCACCCTTTATCCCCAGGCTAAAAATGGAGAGCCCGTGCCCTCCAAAGAGACAACCCCGTTACTTAAAGTACAGGCTGCAGGCCAGATGAAACCCATCCAGCATGCGGCGATGAGCCATTGGCCCTCCCACCATTCTAGAAGAGGGGGAAGGTCTCGCAGGAAAAGAAAATAAATCTCTTGCAATAGGAAGGCAATCTTCTCAGCAACAGACAGCGGGCTCGGGTGAGCCCATTCAGAAAAGAACACTGTTTTGTTAGAGAAATGTTTCTTGGTGAATGCCTTCCCTTCTCCACCATATTAAAAATAATAATAATTATTATTAAAGTTTCTTCCTGTAAGAACACAGGAGGAAACAATGATGCTGGGTATGACACCATTATTTAGCTGGTGCCAGTGGAACCTCTAATTGAGCCAGATTTCTAGCAAATTTGTGCAATACATTGTAATGCAGTTCAAAAAAACAGGACTGAATTATGTAAGTGCATGGCTCAAGGCCTCCCTTTAGACACAGGGCTCCTGCCTTGCCTGCTGCATCACTCCCAGATCTGAATCAGGCTGCAGGTCCAGTGCCACACATTTTATCTACAAAGTCAAAGTACTCTCAGCCTGTGTTTAAATACTCAGCCTGTGGTTTTTTTTTGTTTGTTTTTTTTTTAAGACAGGTATCATTCTAACCCTACAAAGATGACTCTCTTGTACCGTGTAGCTTGTCATCAATAAGAAAAATATAACGTCTGTCACCTACTACCACCATGAAGAAATATGGGCAAAGGAAGTTACCAGAATTGTGATCAGCACAGACATTCAGGTGCAGCAAAGTGCAAAGGCAACTTCATCATGTACACATGCCATGGCTTAGCCAGCTGGGTGGTTCCCTGTTAGGCTCTGCAATAGGCGATGTCAAAGGG
The DNA here is from genome assembly GCA_006408695.1 of Aepyceros melampus. Taxonomy (NCBI): domain Eukaryota; kingdom Metazoa; phylum Chordata; class Mammalia; order Artiodactyla; family Bovidae; genus Aepyceros; species Aepyceros melampus. Next base: position 995,669 of record SJXQ01003498.1, read on the forward strand.
ACAATGGACAGGAGGAAGAAGGGTCAACTCTTTCCTATTTCAGTCAGCTTCTCCAGAGTAGTTCTTCTCTGCCAGCTTGTTCCAGCAGCACCAAGAGATTCCAGCTTGCAGTTTTCCCGACACTCCCAGAAACATCCTCAACACACCCTCTCAGAGTCACCAGATCAATCAACTGGCAGCCCCTCCTGGAAGGCTTGGGTCCCAGGTCCACGGAGTTCCCCTTCCACCTTCACTGGCTCAACAGAGATCTGAGTCCCACTTCCAGTGGGTCCATCCTCCAAATGCCTGAGTTCTCACGTTTCGATCTCACACTTGTGTCCAGAGGTTCTATGTGTGGTGTGGTTAAAACCTCCATGTAACCCTTATGGTTCTCTTTTTGCCTTTTTAGTATTCCCATTCCTAGTTAATAATTCTTTATGTTAAGCTGTTTGTTAAAATAACTGCTGTGGTTTCTTTACTATCATAGTGGCCAAAAGCACCCTCTCTATATAACTAAACAAAAATTGTAACCAGAGTGGATCAGTCCAACTCTTGATATCAACTCTCTCTTGAGAGCATAATGCCTCTTACCTGTTCCAGATACTTCTACCTGGCCAATCCCCATAGAGCAGGACCACCTACAACGTAAAATGTGCACACACACAAACCCACAAGAAAAATGGCTGGAGTGCACACAAAGAGCTTCCACAGCTAAAATGGCTGATGAAGAGAAATGCTTCAGTTTAACAGCTGGCAGCACAAGCATCACATTAGCATAAAGGGAAGACTTCCAAACCAGTAGGTGTCAAATCCATGGAGTCTACGAGATAGAGAATTTAAGCAGTAAGAGAACAATGTACCCTATTTTCTTTTTCCCCCAACAGTTTGCTGGACCCTCATGAACAGTGAATCATTTTATGATTTTAAAGACCAACCATAACGAGTATATATCTGGAAAAGATGGAGAAGTAAAAACTTTCACTGTGTCAGAGAGACTACCATATTGCATGAAGAAACACATATACACAATGTGAGGGTTAGTGAGGGTGGCCAAATTCACAGAACACCCACAAAAGGTCATCTTTCCACTACAGCCAGACGGAACAGAGAGGTAAATAGCACCAGACTTGCTGTCATGTGACTCATCATGCAGTGTTATAGGGGAATTCCAGAAACTTCTTTTAAAGTCAACTGTCAAAAAAAGCAGAGCTATAATGGTTCCCAGAGACTGGGGGGAAGGGGAAAGGAACTGATTAAAGGGCTTCAGTTCTACAAGATGAAGTTTTGGAGAGTTGTCTCATAACAACATGAATATCCCTAAACACTTCTCAGCTGTACACTTAAACAGTTGAGAATGTAAATTTTATGCTATTTAACCATAAGGAAAAGAAAAGTGGAATTCAATCAAGGTAATATTCTGATTTAAGTGGCAAGAAGCCATAGCACGTTAAAAATTCAAAACCCAAGTAAACATGAGACTTTTCAGATATGAATTCTGATCTTTACTTAGCTACAAGAAGGTATTAATTATGGATAGAATCAAACATGCTAGCCCACTTCTGATCCCAACAACTGTATTCAAATTGTTTCCTTCCTGAACAAGCCCATGACTGAATCTTCTACTCCCCTTTTTATGTTATTTCCAGTGCCTGGATGTGACTGCTATCTCAGTGCTAAAGACTAAAATGCCAAACACTTTGTAAGGCCATCCTCAAATGCCACCCATCATCCCCAGGAAACCGTCTGAGCTCTCTCAAATATCCTGTTTTCTCTCATGGTTCATCTGGCCCAAGTCACTATCTATGCTTCTTATAGCTCATAGGTGATTAGACACTTAGCCTAAAAACTGCATCTGACTCATCTTTTTAACTCCACTGTACTCATTTAATCCTCAACAGAATCCAACAGTCAGTAAATACAATTTTTTTTTTAACAGATGAAGGAAAAGAGGCTCAGGTAATTTAGACCAAAGCTCGCAACAGTAGAAAATGGGTGGAGCAAAAAATCGAACTCTAATTTGTTGTTGTTCAGTTGCTAAGACGTGTCCGACTCTGCAACCACATGGACTGCAGCATGCCAGGCTCCTCTGGTTTAAGTGACTTAACTGACTCCAAAATCCATGGCCGTTGAATTCTATTGCAAGGTATCTAAGGACTCTAGGATGCCTCTCCAGTTTAGAGCAAAAGAAAAGTCTTCTTCTAAGCAATAAGCTCTTGGCTACAGGAGTAGAGTTCACATGCAAAAAGAAAAGAGAAACCAGTTGGCCTGAGCACTCCCTACCGGGAGCCCTCCCCGCAGTGGAGATGTGCACAAGGTGACCTCCTCACCCAGCACCCAGCTCTGCCTCACTGTGAGGTGACAGGGCTGCTGGGTGGCTTCAACAAATGCTGCTGAATGTGAGAAAACTACCCAGGGTCACTGCTAATGAGAAGCCAGAACATCTTGCCACTTAGCTACAGAATGTTCACCTAATAAATCTTACAGATTTGAACGCCACCCAAGACCAAGAGGTTACTGGAAAAGACAAACACACACAAAATTTGGGACCAGCAGCTTAAAAAAAAGTACATCCCTATTGGCATACTTTCACAAAATAAGGTATAATGCATATGGTTGGTTATCAGTACAAATCAGAAATAAAAGGCTATAAGTAAAAACAAAAACAAAAAGCCACCTGGTATTTCCTTCTGAATAGTTTTGCTCTTGGCTACAGGAGTAGAGTTCACATGCAAAAAGAAAAGAGAAACCAGTTGGCCTGAGCACTCCCTACCGGGAGCCCTCCCCGCAGTGGAGATGTGCACAAGGTGACCTCCTCACCCAGCACCCAGCTCTGCCTCACTGTGAGGTGACAGGGCTGCTGGGTGGCTTCAACAAATGCTGCTGAATGTGAGAAAACTACCCAGGGTCACTGCTAATGAGAAGCCAGAACATCTTGCCACTTAGCTACAGAATGTTCACCTAATAAATCTTACAGATTTGAACGCCACCCAAGACCAAGAGGTTACTGGAAAAGACAAACACACACAAAATTTGGGACCAGCAGCTTAAAAAAAAGTACATCCCTATTGGCATACTTTCACAAAATAAGGTATAATGCATATGGTTGGTTATCAGTACAAATCAGAAATAAAAGGCTATAAGTAAAAACAAAAACAAAAAGCCACCTGGTATTTCCTTCTGAATAGTTTAATGGTAATATATGGTCACTTACTCTACTGAAGATATTCTTTTTACCTTGATTTAGCTTTATTGATCTAATTTTAATCAAGGACAAGTGTACAGCCAAGGATAAAAGGTCAGCAACTGAAATGAAACGGGGAAGTGAGAAAAACATTCTATCTCAGCAAATGGATCATTTTATTAAGAGGTCTAAAAGTCTTATCATGGTCACGTGACACAGAATTAGGCACTGGGGAAAACCAATCTGTATGTTCTTGCTTACTTGCGATACACAGGGTGCTGTTCAGCACACCAGAGTCATAAATGTTTAGGTTATAATAAAATGTGGAAACAACACATTATATGCAAGAAAATCACTACTGTGTTGAGAACCCCTTATTTTACCCGTAAAAAATTTGTTAGTTGCCTCACACTAATTATGAACTAAGATTTAATCAGTTAGGCTCAAGTTAATGTATGTATATTTATGAATTTTTAAAAAAGATTTGCCAATCGATCTGAGTATAACTAAGGGTTACATTTTAGCATCTTAAGTGAATTAATATACTGACAGTTGATAGCACTATAAATCTACCATTAATAGCAGGTCACCATAGGCTGCTTCTTGGCAGCGAGGTACTGGCCTAGCACAAAGACCCCAGTAGAGCGCTGGAAAAACAGAGGGATGGACTGCTATGGGCTGAGCTACAGAAGTCATTCTGTACTAAAGTATATTTTAAAAGCAGCATCAAGTGCCAGTTGTAGGGAAAACTGCCCCTGTTCTCCATCAAGACAAATAAAAATCTCAAAAGGAGAAGGTTGATTTACATACCCCAAAATTACAGGATTCATAAAGAAATACAAGGTGCAAAAAGAAGAGCCAAGAAATAGAAGTAGGGCTCAGTTCTTCAAAAGGTTAGCAGCATTTCCCGAGGAGATGCGATCTGAGCTGAGTCTGAAGGATGACCAGCTGCTCCAGAGATGTGGCAAAGTGTGGCCCATTCAGGGAATTAATTAGTGGCAATGGCAACACAAAGGGAAAATGAAAAAGGAAGAGAGGCAGGAGAATTGGGGCACCAAGGAACCAAGGGAGAATGGAGTTGAAGAGGAGGAGACAGAGACAGCACACTCAAAACAGTCACAATAAGGACTGAAGTGTGGCCGCTCAGGGTGCCAATAAAACTTCAGCAGGAGTCAGTTTCAGCCAGCTTTTGCAGGTCAATAAAATGGAGACGGCTAGTGTCCACTATCTTACAAGAAAGAGTGGAAGACAAAAGAAGTGAAGAAGCCTAGGGAAAACCCCAGATTTAGCCCCACAAAATAAGTAAATAAGTGCAAATCATCTTTATTGGATGATTTAATAAATTAAAGGTAAGGGGAAGCACAGAGAGTTGACAATTATCATATAAAGATCTGACTAGGAATGATTCATAAATATTCTACTTCCTATCCTTCTAATTACAAACTGTACGATCTGAGAACTATGTATTTATTTCCAACAGGGATTAAACTTACTCATCTCTGTAGCCCCTAGCTTCTAGGATTGGGTCTGACATATGGAACACATTCAATTAATGTTTGTTGAATAAAATTACTTAATCTCTCTGGGTTTCAATTTCCTCTTGTTAGAAGAGGGGGGAAAAGTGGCCAGGTCTAAATGACATTCCTTCTATCTCTAAATGCCCATCAGCCTGTAAATGTTACATAAAATAGATCAATTCCCTATGATTCTTCGAAAATTTGCCATGTTTTAACATTCACATTCAAGTGAGAGCGTGATAACATCAAAGCTGCATCCGTTCACCTAAAAATGAGAATATATGGTATTCTTAAGATCCTCCTTTGAGGTGGAAATATCTTCATCAAATCAGGTCACAGAAAGGAAATAGAAGATTGATCTCTTCAGAGAATGTTCTGAGGAGTTTCTTTTGCCCTCCCCTCCCCCAGGATGACTGTCAGTCTCCTCAGACATGGGCAGTACTTGGAAACCTTAAAAAGATAAAAGAACCCTTTTAAAGTTCATTTTTAAAAATTCAAAAGTAATAAATCTCCAATTGTGTAAATGTCTTATTTCTTCGAGGCCTAAGCTGTTTAAGTTTTAATCCAAATTGGGAGCTACAGAAGCAGGAAAGAACAGAAAGAAGAAAAATAAACGAAGCCCCAATTTTCAGAGTAGAGACGCCCCCGGTATCAGCAGACAGATAACAGAAATGCTTGTGAGACATTAAAACATCAACACTGATCAACAGCACTCAAATGAATATCCATTTTCCCATTATCAAGAAAGCCACACAACCTTAAAAATCAGAAGGCAATTATGTCTGCTATTGCTCTAAAATGGCAGATAGAGGCAGACTCTGGGGAGAAGAGGACTCAAACCTGTGACCTACCCTTACCTGCCACCAAATATGTGTGGGGGGCTGTGGCTAACACAGCTACAAACAATGGCAGTTGTTTTAAGACAATTGCACTGATTTGCCATCTCCACACCCTACAACCCTAATAATGCCACCGGCCCCTCCAATCTTGTCTTTTCTAGAACTTCATTCAACCTGCAAAATCAGAATGTAATTACAAAATAATTGGACCTCATTCCACATGAATTTTGAACAGATGGGACAAATAACAATTTAATCTAGCCTAATCCACAGGAAATATTTAGATTACAGGTTTTAGCAATAAAGCTATGGCATGAAACAATTTTCAAAGAATAGAGAATTAATTACTGAGTGGCAATGTGTTCACACTTGGTAAATTAACACTTTGTCCTATCCGTAAATATTTAGCTGACTATATTGTGGCTTAGCTGGTAAAGAATCTGCCTGCAATGCGCGAGACCTGGGTTTGATCCCTGGGTTGGGAAGATCCCTGGAGAAGGGAAAGGCTACCCACTCCAGTATTCTGGCCTGGAGAATTCCACAACTGTATAGTCCAAAGGGTTGCAAAGAGTCGGACATGACTGAGTAACTTTCACTTTCACTTTTCTGTTGATCAATCCAAATTGAAATCAAGTAGCACGGCTTAAAATTTACGGCAGGAAAACAAAAGTCCCAACATAACAGAATATTAGTGATTATTTGTGATTTTAAAAGACTCCTCTATATTATAACTTTAAAAATCATTTTATTTACAATTTTTTCCCCAGTGCTTCTATAACAAATTGGTTTACCAACAGTCAATTTTATTTGCTGAATTCTAGAAAAGTTGCAAAGAGCTATACCTTTTCCCTTTGTGTTTCCAGTGCCTTTAAACTATGTCCTTGTAAAGTTAACAGATTATCATGATTTAATTTAGCATCAGCAGGGCTAAACTGTTCATAAAAAGAATATAGGGATGAAGAAAACATTGAAGGATTTGATTTTTTATACCATTTTTCCAACAGGTTTAACTTACAGTATCCAATGGTAACAGATAGTACCCCTTGCTGTTCTGTACCAAGACTGTAACCTGAAAACTGAGTGGTGGGACAGAGGACTAAGTAGAAAGGGTTCCAGCGAGCAGATGGACGCACGACAAGGATGGGAAGCTGACTGTACGTCCCAGAGACACCTCTCAAAGATATGGTGGGGAAACTATAAGCAAAAATGCAAATTTTGGCCTATTATTAAAGGGAATCTTAATCAGACAACCCATATGGGTTATGTATATGATATCATATCCATTTAATCATTCCAAAATTCCTTGTAGTTTAATGCATAAGCTCATACTTTTCTAAGAAAAAATAAACAAGCAGTTAAGAAACCTACCGCAAAGGATGAAAGTAAAATCAAAAATAAATCAAAGAAAAAGCAGAAAGGAAAGAGATCTATCCACAGTCCTTGAACTGACGGTGGGGACTGTTACCCCAAATCCAGATCTCCGTGGTTTATTTTAACTCTTGTGCAAGTCCCAGTACTACAGAACCAGCAGGATATATGGTTAACAAAGGGTGGACAGAGAAATTGTTCCAAATGAGATTTTAAGTGAGTCATGCTTGGTAACCCAGACGATTTCATTTACTTCTCTAACTGAACAATGTATTTTATCCAAGAAGCCATTAAGAAGACATTGCATATGCCTAAAATACAGTGATCAATTTAAATGAAATTCAAGACAAAATGATATGGGTATGAAACAGAACATCCTTTATAGCTGTAGCTTGCCCAAATTTAGCCTCAAAATTTTAAACTGAAGTGTGGTGAAAACCTTGGATCTTGAAGTATAATCAAAGAAGGCAAACAGTAGAGAAGAGGGGGAAGAAATGACTGATGTCAACAAATCACAAAAAACCGGTGTGCCTTAGGCTTCAAGAAGCGTCCTGAAAATGTCCCTACCATTTTTTAAAAGACATCTTTCCTAATACAAGTAGATGTGCAAACAGGAACCAAAATTGTTTTATTTTCTTCTGTACATGCCTGGAAAGCAGAAGACACAGGAAGGTCCTGAAACTAAATAAACATGCTGCACAGCTTGGGTTATTAAGGCAGCCAGATCTTCTGCAATCTCAGTACAACTTAAATGCAATGATCTGTGCCAAGAGTCAGATAATAGAAAAATTTAAGTATCCAATACATATTGTCCTTAAACACTATCTGCCAGCCACTATTAAATACCATTTTGCTAGCCTGTACAATTGATATTTCATATCTGGGGAGTGTACAATGGATAACCCTGGGAAAGCACTCAAGACTTTGGACATACATTTACGGTTTTGCAAATAAACATTAAAGATCAATTCAACAGCAAGAATGCTAACTAAATTTCATGCCTATCGAACGTCTAGCAATTACAGTCATCCAGAAAGATACTGACTTGTTAAATTACTTTTAGGCCAAAAAGCTTAGATAGCTCAAGTTCCCCAGTGACCACCATGGGTGATATTTCTTAAAGAATGTCATCTCACCACTAATAAACTTGGATAGAGAATGGTCTTTCCTTCCTCTTTGAAGAGCATGCATCAGAATATCCAAGATGAATCAAGACCATTTCTATCTCTGTATAATCAGGAAGCAGCTCACAAAATTCAAGTAGACATTAGACTATCTTGGCGGAGGAGGCAATGGCACCCCACTCCAGTTCTCTTGCCTGGAAAATCCCATGGATGGAGGAGCCTGGTGGGCTGCAGTCCATGCGGTCCCTAAGAGTCGGACACAACTGAGCGACTTCACTTTCACTTTTCACTTTCATGCACTGGAGAAGGAAATGGCAGCCCACTCCAGTGTTCTTGCCTGGAGAATCCCAGGGATGGAGGAGCCTGGTGGGCTGCCATCTATGGGGTCGCACAGAGTCGGACATGACTGAAGTGACTTAGCAGCAGCAGCAGACTGTCTTGAGGAGGGCTTCATGTCTCAGTTTTTCTCAGTGCAGTTCATTCTCCAGTTAGTTTCCCTTTTAACTCTTTCTTCCCTTCCACTAGGTCAATTACAGCCCTCCTTTAAGTCAGCCCCTTTGCATGATTAGCAGGTTTCTTCACTTCTTTCCACTCTCACTGCTCTTCCAATATTCTATATTTCAGTAAACAGAACCTTTGAAAATGTTTCCTGCTTCATTCCCATTCTCACTGTTTCCAGCCTTTCTGTCAATTTCACCTCATACACAACAGACTCAAAAACACAGTCTGAGAAACTAGGGCTTGGGGGTGAACTTTACCCCAGTTTTAAGAAAAAAAAAAAGACAAAAATATGTCAAGTCTGAATTTGACTAAATTTAATGTCAACTATGGTGTTGGAGAAGACTCTTGAGAGTCCCTTGGACTGCAAGGATATCCAACTAGTCCATCCTAAAGGAGATCAGTCCTGGGTATTCATTGGAAGGACTGATGCTAAAGCTGAAACTCCAATACTTTGGCCACTTCACGCAAAGAGTTGACTCATTGGAAAAGACTCTGATGCCGGGAGGGATCGGGCGCAGGAGGAGAAGGGGACGACAGAGGATGACATGGCTGGATGGCCATCATCGACTCGATGCACATGAGTTTGAGTGAACTCTGGGAGTTGGTGATGGACAGGGAGGCCTGGCGTGCTGCGATTCATGGGGTCGTAAAGAGTCGGACATGGCTGAGCAACTGAACTGAACTGAATGCCAACTATTCCAGACTGGAGGACTGTTTATTATTAGTAAAAAATATGTGTTACAGACACACAAATATATTAAGCTTTGGGAATTAGTTGTTCACTCTTATTAAGAAATAATGTCAGAAGAGGTGAGGCACTGTCTCCAGTTTTGAAACTGGAAGGATGAGTTAGTTTTCCAGAGGGAGAGACACAAGAGAAGCAGTAGGAAAGAATGGAAAGTTCAAATAGGAGGTAAACGCTGGATAGGGGGCCAGGGGAAAGCTCAGCCAGGGCCTGGTGCTGTTTGTCAGGCAGAGATGTTAACCTCTGGAACAGAGAAATGAAGGGGAGAGACTGGAATATTACCATTTTACAAAATGAAGAACATGACTGGAATTTTACAAAGACCAACTGAGCAGCAGTATGGACAGACAGACGGAAGAGTGTTATTTGAAACTGGGGCCCCAAAGCTTGGCAATGGATGAAAAGGCAATGGATAAAACAAAAAATGAAAACTTCAACAGCAAGGGTTAGAGGAAACCTGAGGCAGTATTCTGAAGTTTAAATCAGTTACTGTGTATAAGTGCTTGGCTGACTACAACATGACCCACTCAGAGAAACTCAAAAGCCAGTATCTTTCTGTTCCCTTTATACCTAGAATGCTGTCTAGATATGGTTTCATTAGCCATAAAGTAAGAAGGTAAGCCATTAGGTAAGAACCCAAAGGCTTCAATTTAATGTGTTTCCTCTCCATACACACAAAAAGCAAAATAACTGGTGTATGCATGCACCTTCATGAACACTAATTATCCAAACCACAGCGTGTTATATATAATCAGGGAAAATTTAAGAAGTATTCAAAGCAGAGCATAAAAAGATCTGGGCACAGTAGGTGCTCAATAAATACTTTATAACTGATGATAAATGACTCTCACGAAATCTCACATGAAGCAAAACAGCAAAGAAAGGCTCAGGTGACATCCAAGTTCGGTTACTATGAGTCCCCAGAAACACACAAGTATGCTTGGCCTACCACCACCACTCTTCAGAGTCAGTAACCTTGATTATCAACATGTTAAGAGCACCCAGTCTCTCTAAACAACGGTGCTTATAGCTGCTGTTTCTCAGTGAACACAAATATTCATCAGGGGAAAGGAGAAACCCAACCTTCTGCTCATCCCTGTCTGATGACCAGTGTTTCATCAGTGAACGGGGAGAAGAAGCCAGTTCCTCTTGGCAAAAACTGTTCATATCTAACAAGGCTTCAAAACTCTAAAAAGGTTGAAGTAGATGGAATAATGATCTTGAAGAGGTTAGGCAGCAGCTGTCAGACTTCACTTCTGCAACAGCAAGCACATCTGGTTCAAGGTCTGCTGGGAACAGTAACTCTACGCATCCACTGGAAAGTGCTTCATGCAGCCTCAGAAGGTGAGGAGGTAACTGCCCTTTAGAAGAATCGGAGCCAGGAGATCCCTGGAGGTCCAGTGGTTAGGACTCCATGCTTCCGCTGCAGAGGCTGAGGGTTCAATCCCTGGTGGGGGAACTAAGATCCCACATGCTGTGTGGTGTGACCAAAAATTTATATAAATAAAATTTTCAGAAAATAAAAATAGAGCCAAGATTGATACCCCTCCTCAGTTTTCTATGAGCAGGAGCTTATCATAAGAACTCATAGTGAAGTCACTCAGTCGTGTCCGACTTTGCGACCCCATGGACTAGAGCCTACCAGGCTCCTCTGTCCATGGGATTTGCCAGGCAAGAGTACTAGAGTGGATTGCCGTTTCCTTCTCCAGGGGATCTTCCCAACCCAGGGATCAAACCCGGGTCTCCTGCATTGTAGACAGACGCTTTACCATCTGAGCCACCAGGGAAGTCTATACCTCTGCAATATCTGTTGAATTACATGTGAGAAAAATCACTGACCGTGTAACATTACTATATTGTCCCAATGAGTCTCCTTCCTATTTAGCAAAAGAGGAAACCCTAAAGTCCAAATCAGGAAGATAATTCCTCATCTGTGGGACAGTTCAAGTCCTCCACATTTCCACAGCAAGTACATAGACAGCAGTTGAAAAACTCAGTGACCACGTCCGTGGGCACTCCTCAGAGGTGGGGCAGACACTGCTTCTCCAGCTACACAAATGGCAGAAGCTCCACTGTGCACAACCCACAATCACACAGAGAGGTCTATATACTTGGTTTGCACGGGAGCAGAGTTCCAGGTGGGGTTTTCGTTATGTTTTCTCACTTCCATACAACCTTAAGGACCTCATAGGTTGATTGAATTATGACTCTTTCCAAATTAAAAATCAGTACTTTGTACAGTAGCCAATTAAGTTCTATTTTCAGCAAATGAACAACCCATATCTGCCCCCAAAGGATTGTAACCTATAACAAAATGAGGTTTAAACAGAAAAATAAGCCATCTTTCAACAGCTCCAAGTGCTTAACCTCAAAGGAACTGCACATCTCCTCTGAAGACCAGTATCTTACCAGAACTGCAAGCACAAGACTGCAGGCCCATGGCAGGAGGCAGGGCCCCGGTACTGGTTTTTAAACTCATACACGTGTATCACTGAAACTACTACTCTGATGAAGATCTTTTAAAATTAACTTCCCTTCTCCCCTGGAAAACAATCAGACCGCAACAGTAATCATCCTCCATGACCATAGAGGAAGTCAGTGTGTTTAAACTAATCTCCCTGGCCTGGGAGAGGTGATCAAGAAACAGGAAATCAGACAGGCAAATCAGGTATTGACTGCTGCTTAGGAACCTGCCAGGTAGGGCATGGAACTATTCTCTGCCTCCTTTATAAAAGGTGCACAGTCTTAAGCAGCATCACAGATATTGTCAGTTAATCACAAAAATACCTGAAAGGAATCGTTGAGAGTTTTGTGGGGACTTGTCTTAAGTGGAGATGGGGATGTGGACTTGGTTCTGCAAATAATTCTCTAATTTCAGTATCTTGGGTTTCCTCTCTGTGAAATGGTTCTTGTGAATAAGCCAGGTAGTTATCACGTATTTTGTGAGATTACAAATGGAAACATACTTCAAATATTTTCATTATTATTGGAATGATGTTTCATTTTGATTGCTTTTAATTATTAGGAAAAGAAAAGAAAGCTCTATTAAATATAAGCACATGGCTAATTTGCTCTCAGTTCAGTTCAGTCGCGCAGTCGTGTCCGACTCTTTGCGACCCCATGAATCGCAGTACGCCAGGCCTCCCTGTCCATCACCAACTCCCGGAGTTCACTCAGACTCACGTCCATTGAGTCTGTGATGCCATCCAGCCATCTCATCCTCGGTCGTCCCTTTCTCCTCCTGCCCCCAATCCCTCCCAGCATCAGGGTCTTTTCCAATGAGTCAACTCTTCGCATAAGGTGCCCAAAGTACTGGAGCTTCAGTTTTAGCATCATTCCTTCCAAAGAAATCCCAGGGTTGATCTCCTTCAGAATGGACTGGTTGGATCTCCTTGCAGTCCAAGGGACTCTCAAGAGTCTTCTCCAACACCACAGTTCAAAAGCATCAATTCTTCTGCGCTCAGCCTTCTTCACAGTCCAACTCTCACATCCATACATGACCACAGGAAAAACCATAGCCTTGACTAGACGGACCTTAGTCGGCAAAGTAATGTCTCTGCTTTTGATATACTATCTAGGTTGGTCATAACTTTTCTTCCAAGGAGTAAGCGCCTTTTAATTTCATGGCTGCAGTCACCATCTGCAGTGATTTTGGAGCCCAAAAAAACAAAGTCTGACACTGTTTCTACTGTTTCCCCATCTATTTCCCATGAAGTGATGGGGCCAGATGCCATGATCTTCGTTTTCTGAATGTTGAGCTTTAAGCCAACTTTTCCACTCTCCTCTTTCACTTTCAACAAGAGGCTTTTTAGCTCCTCTTCACTTTCTGCCATAAAGGTGGTGTCATCTGCATATCTGAGGTTATTGATATTTCTCCCGGCAATCTTGATTCCAGCTTGTGTTTCTTCCAGTCCAGCATTTCTCATGATGTACTCTGCATAGAAGTTAAATAAGCAGGGTGACAATATACAGCCTTGACGTACTCCTTTTCCTATTTGGAACCAGTCTGTTGTTCCATGTCCAGTTCTAACTGTTGCTTCTTGACCTGCATACAGATTTTCCACAGTTTATTGTGTTCCACACAGTCAAAGGCTTTGGCATAGTCAATAAAGCAGAAATAGATGTTTTTCTGGAACTCTTTTGCTTTTTCCATGATCCAGTGGATGTTGGCAATTTGGTCTCTGGTTCCTCTGCCTTTTCTAAAACCAGCTTGAACACCAGGGAGTTCACGGTTCATGTGTTGCTGAAGTCTGGCTTGGAGAATTTTGAGCATTTCTTTACTAGCATGTGAGATGAGTGCAATTGTGTGGTAGTTTGAGCATTCTTTGGCATTGCCTTTCTTTGGAATTGGGATGAAAACTGACCTTTTCCAGTCCTGTGGCCAGTGCTGAGTTTTCCAGATTTGCTGGCAGGTCAATACATCAGTTAAGTTCAGTTCAGTCGCTCAGTCGTGTCCGACTCTTTGCAACCCCATGAATCGCAGCATGCCAGGCCTCCCTGTCCATCACCAACTCCCGGAGTTCACTCAGATTCACATCCATCGAGTCAGTGATGCCATCCAGCCATCTCATTCTCTGTCGTCTCCTTCTCCTCCTGCCCCCAATCCCTCCCAACCTCAGAGTCTTTTCCAGTGAGTCAGCTCTTTGCATGAGGTGGTCAAAGTACTGGAGTTTCAGCTTCAGCATCATTGCCTCCAAAGAAATCCCAGGGCTGATCTCCTTCAGAATAGACTGGTTGGATCTCCTTGCAGACCAAGGGACTCTCAAGACATACATAGCCCATATAAATACTGGCATGGAATTCTTCAGGCCAGAATAGTGGAGTGGGCATCCTTTCGCTTCTCCAGGGGATCTTCCCAACCCAGGGACTGAACCAGGGTCTCCTGCATTGCAAGCAGATTCTTTTAATGTCTGAGCCACCAGGGAAGGCCGTATAAAGAGGGCTTCTGACCAGGGCTCTCACCAGGGCTCCTGAGTCAGGGAGGAAATCCTGATAGACAGATGTTGTGGGAGACTCAGCAAATTGAAGCTCTAAAAGGGTTTCAGATAATCATGTGAAATGCTAGAAATAAAAGCTTATTTCTCCTCTCAGCAACATACACTGGGGTTGTCACTGCATTGCATAAGAACATCTAGATGAAAAATGAAATGCAAGCATCCAGAGAGGATGTTCAAAAATATGTAAGTATATATGTATATATATTAATATGTGAATATATTAAATGTTATAAAAATGTATAGATAAGTAGAGAGGTGTATATTACTGGTTACAGTACCTGGTACAATGTAACCAAGTAAAAATGTTATTAGAATGTGTATGAGTGTATGTGTGAATAAGAATGGAAACTATTTTTTTTTTTTTATAGCTTTTGCCATTATAAGCATGACTACAAATAACATCTTTGTATAGCTTTGTAACATGTTACATAAACTTGTGATTCAAACTAAGAGTAAAACAATAACTTTGGGGGACAGTATAGCAATGTCTATCAAAATTACAAAGGCACATATCCTTTGATTCAATAATTCTAATTCTAGAAATTTATCCTTCAACTATAGTCACACATGCATACAAAGCCATACAAAAAAGTTATTTGTAGTCAAGTTTATAATGGCAAAAGCTGAAAAACAAAACAATTTCCATTCTTATTCACACACACTCTCTCACACATTCTAGTAACATTTATTACTTGGTTACTTTGTACCAGGAACTGTGACCAATGATATTCACCTATCTACTTATCTATACATTCTTATAACATTTAGTGTATTTACATATGAATATGTGTAAACACATATATGTATGGGAGTGTGCTCAGTCACTTCAGCCCTGTCCTACTCTTTGCGACCCCAGGGATGGTAACCTGGCAGGCTCCTCTGTCCATGGGATTTTCCCAGCAAGAATACTGGAGTGGGTTGCCATGCCTTCTTCCAACCGACTCAGGGATCGAACCCATGTCTCTTGTGTCTTCTGCATTGGCAGGAGGATTCTTTACCGCTGAGGCACTGGGAAAGCCCATATACACATATACACACATATTTTTAAAGGTCCTCTTTGGATGCCTGCATTTCATTTTCATCCAGATGCTCTCATGTAATACAATGACAGCCCAGTGTGCGTTGCTAAGAAGGAGACATAAGCTTTTATTTCCAGCATGCTTACATGCCTATCTGAAGCCCCTTTTGGGCTTCAGTTTGCTGAGTCTCCCACAACATCTGTCAATCAGGATTTCCTCCCTGACATAGGAGCCCCGGTGAGAGGACTGACTCTGTCTAGAAGTTTCCAGAGAACAGTTCTTTGAAACAGTTGAGGCAGAAGAGACACATGCTCTGAGGTTTGTCAGCGCTCACAGCAGCCCCTCCCTGAGAAGTCCCATCCCGTTTCTACAGCTGCATCAAGGAGCACGGCTTTCAGCCAAATCTGTGACATTTTGTGATTTGTCAACTTTATTGAACTCTAGAATTACTGAAGAGAAGTCGCTCAGTCGTGTCCGACTCTTTGTAACCCCATGGACTGTAGCCTACCAGGCTCCTCAGGCATGAATACTGGAGTGGGTTGCCATTTCCTTCTCCAGGGGATCTTCCCGACCCAGGGATCGAACCAGGGTCTCTCGCATTATAGGCAGACGCTTTACCATCCAAGCTACCAGGGAAGCACTGAACTCCAGATTAAAGTTACAGATTCATGTTGAAGTTTCCATACCCTGGGTAAACCAATAGATGAGTTGCAGTATTCTATGAACCCTCAGAAATTGTGAATGTATTTTATATTATGTATTAATTACAATGCTCAGATGGTATAGAATCCACCTGCAATGAGAGAGACACATGTTGGATCCCTGGGTTGGAAAGATCCCCTGGAGAAGGAAAGGGCTACCCACTCCAGTATTCTTGCCTGGAGAGTTCCATCCTGGTGGGCATGGGGTCACAAAGAGTTGGACAAGACTGAGTGACTAACACTTTTTCTTTCATACATAAATTATCTATTTATATATTAATTTATATAGCATATAACATACATAATTAAAACTGGATTTTCAAGAGACTAGTAATACCCCACAAAAACAAAATTAGAAATCACTAGAGTACCCCACTTTAGGCTAAATTTAAATGACACTCATAATTCACTTAGTTCCTTTGTGTAAAGTATAATACTTGACTACTGTGAAAATTCTAAATGCATTTTTTAAAACTTCCTTATATAGTGACACAATTATTTAAAGAAATAAATGGCTTTTAACTAGTCCTGGATTAGATGTTTTTGTAAATAAAGACTTTAAAATAACAAACAGTGATATTATCAGTGTTACACATTATAGATCATCTGAGGGGAATTTCAGGAAATAGAAATCTCTAGATGACAAAATTAAAATTGAAAATGCTTCCCAAGTAGCCTACTGTGTGGTAGTCTATCACATAATTGCTCCATTATACTCCAATGAGGTCCTAACAATATTCCAGGTTGGAAGAGGTCATGCTGTGAGCAGCTCGATCTGTGCAGGATGAGAGGACCATGGGTTCTAGGGCCAGAAGGCCTGGTTTAAGCCCTAGTTTCATCACTTTCTAGTGGTGTGATATCATCAAGCAAGTTACTTCTTCATCTCTTGAAAATGCAATTTCCCCATCAAACAGGGGTGATAACAATACTCCCTCCATAGGCTTTCTTTTAGTGATTGAAATGAACAAAACCAAGTACACAGTGCATAATAAATGGTAACCATTATTATTATATTATGTCTCAAGTGACACACATTTATGCATATTATAAACATAAACCAAAGGCCACTATGTAGGATTCAGTGATGGCAAACCTAGCAACAGGACCTAATTCTAGGTGATGGATTTCATAGCAAATAAGGATGACTACAGGGCCAGATTTGTAATGACTTATTAGTTTGTTTGTTTCAGAAACAGAAACACAGGTTGAACAGACCCAATGGTTTCAGAGAAAAGAATGTAACTTCCTAGGGAAATCATAAAAGAATTTGAAAGGGAAGGAGAACCTGTGTGCCCCTTTGGGAACAGGCTGGTCTCTAGCTTATTGAACGCAATAATTTGGCCAGGCAGAGAAAGTAAGATGGTCCTGAAGAGCTGATTTACATCTGGTGCCCTCAAACCTATCTTCCCTACAGGATTTCACCTGTCTGCTGACTAGGAGTTAGAAGGATATCTAAGTGGGCTCACCACATGGGGTTTCCTGGCACCTTCCTTAACAGATCTTTCATAAAACTAGCAAAACTAGATACAATTTTCCTTTTCAGAAGGATCTTATGATGCTGGGAAAGATTGAGGGCAGGAGGAGAAGGGGGTGACAGAGGGTGAGATAGTTGGGGAGCATCACTGACTCAATGGGCATGAGTTCGAACAAACTCCAGGAGACGGTAAAGGAGAGGCGAGCCTGGTGTGCTGCAGTCCATGAGGTCACAAAGAGTTGGACACACCTTAGCCAATAAACAACAATAAGAAATCACTTAAAGTTTTTCGCAACACACTGTACTCTGGAGTTTCTTAAGTCAGATTTGAGGCATGCCTCTGCCACATTAGAACAGTAAGACTTGGTCTGTAGGACTCTTAAAATGGGTTAGTTAGGTTCTAATGGAGATGGGACTGCATATAAGGGACACATTTCAGAACTCTGGGGAAATCCTCAGATTTCATCAAAACTGGTAGTCATGCAGGAAGTTATGGTTTCATCTATTTATCCCTCATTTCTGGGAGTGTTTCTTTGTAGGACCTGGCTCCTAATCTAAATATTATCTCTAAATTTTAAAAATCTCTAGAATTCCTTAATGTATGATTTTTTGGATTAGGATTTCCAGAGATGCATAAAAGGCAACTTAAAAGCATCTTATCTGGTAACTTCTCCTGTCACAAAGCTCCAAGAATTCCCCACAACCTTTTCCTAACCCTACATGCCTTCCCCCTCTGTGCCCCACCCCTTGTACCGAGCCCAAAGCTAGCTTTAGGCAAATCCCCAAAGTACATTCTGAGTCCCTCACATTTTTGGATCTGTGTTTATGGGTGACTTTCTATTGCTGATTATGATGGGGATGCAGAGTTTTACATATTTGCATAGTCCTTTAAAATATTCCATCTCTTTCCCTTAAGCTGTTTTCTCAATGCCACAAAATTCCAGTTGGTGGGTTTCCTGGTGGCTCAGATGGTAAAGCATCTGCTGGAATGTGGGAGATTTGGGTTCGATCCCTGGGTTGGGAAGGTCCCCTGGAGAAGGAAATGGCAACCCACTCCAGTATTCTTGCTTGGAAAATTCCATGGACAGAGGAGCCTTGTAGGCTACAGTCCATGGGGTCGCAAAGAGTGGACACGACTGAGCAACTTCACTCACTCAGCAGCTTACTGTAGAGTTAAGGACACTGAGGTCCAGAGATGTTAGGATATGTTCAGAGTTTCAAAGCAAGCGAGAGTCAAATCATGTGGGGGTTTGTGTCCTGCCCTAGCTCTTCATGCCCATTTCCTCTGATGCCAGTGGTAATCACACAATGATGTTAGCTACTGAAACTGTGACAGACTGCAGTTGAGTGTTCTTGGTCTTGTCCACAAAGTAATTGATGTGGTGCAGTTCGCACTTTGGAATCTGACAGATTGGGCCTGATTTTCCTCAGCTCCATCACTTACTCCTTGTGAGACCTTGAGCACCCTATCATTGATAAAATGGAGTCATATCTACTCATAGGTTGTTAGAAGGAGGAAGGAAAAGTAACACATTTATCCTGGTGCTTGGCCCATCACAGGCACTCAGTAAAGAAAAACCAGATACGATAACAGTCATTCACAGCAGATGAACTGTGTTTTCCCACTCACCTATCTGGGACTTTTTCTCTTAGGTCATTCGTTGTCTAAAAACCTATTCGTTTCCCAAGGTTAGTATGCATATGAATCACATAGGTATTGTAAGATGCAGGTTCTGATTTAATAAATCTGGGGTGGACATGGAGCTCTAACAAGCTTTCAGGTGATAACAATCTGCCAGTCCATGGTCCATCAATCTCTGAGCAGAGAGAATATACCTTTGTGAGCTGAATCTAGGGACAAGGTCCTTCAAGACCAGTACCTTTCAAACTTTACCTGGGGGGCTTGTTAAAATACATTTCTAACAAGTTCCCAAGTTATATTTAGGCTGCTGGTCTGGGGACTATGCTTTTTCTAGGCTTAGCAAGAGGCTACTGAAACCAGAAGGTGTTTGGTTCCAATGATTATTGGAAGTAAGGGCGGAAAAGGGGGTGTAGGGCCGGAGGGTGGAGGTGGGGGAGTCGAGAGGAGGGATGGCTCTTCCTGAGGAACCTCCCTGCAAAGACTTTCCCGTCTTCCCGGTCCTAAGGGTGCGCCCTCCCATCGCGATCCTAGCAGGAGGCATCCCTTACCTTGTAGGTATTGATGGGGATATCAATGATAATGTGCAGCAGGTCTCCGAGAGCCAGGCTGGCTATCAAGATATTTGGACCGTTTCGCATGCACTTGTTCTTGTAAATGATTCTCAGCAGCGTGGAGTTTCCGATGATGCCCAGCACGAACACTAGGCAGGACACCACCGTGTTGATGTACTTGAAAGTCTCCTTGATCTCTATGGGTCCATCGCACGGGGGTGGAGTGCGCGGTGGGATTCCCGCCATCCTCCCTCCTCTAGGAATCTGCGGTGTTGCGGACGATCGCGGCTCGCTGGCGTTGGACCTCCCGGGCCAGGAGGTCTCAGTCGGGGTCTCCATCATCTCTCCGGTCCCCAGAAGTGGCTGAGTGGCCCCGGCTGGCGGGAATTCCCTCTCTTCTGCTTGGATCCCTGCCACGCCGCAGGCAAGGATCAGCGCCACCAGGGCGCGTCCGCACAAGCTGGGCAGCGGCTGCATGCTGCTGCCTGCTCCAGATGGAGTCGGGCGGCCGCTCCTCAGCTTTCCGAGTCTAGAGACCAGCAAGGGAAAGAAGACAGGACAGCCGGGTCAGCGTCCCCAGCCACGCCCCTGCAAGCGGCTATCCCGGAGCGCAGCAGCGCTCGCACTCTCAGCGCGCGAAAGTATTAAGTCGAGCTGGCGCGGGAGTGGGGAACTCTGGCGCGTGGGACTCGCCTGAGCCCTGGACAGTCCCTCCAGAGCCAGCTTTCGCTGGTTTTTCCTCCCCTGCGTCCCCTGAGGGGTAAATGACTCGCAGTGGGGCGGGGTATCCTGGAAGGGGTGTGACGGGGAGGAAAGGATGGGTGTCCAATGCAAGCTTTGAGCTCCTGGTGTGCGCAGAGGGAGCAGTATTCGTTCCGGCCAAGGGCGCGCGGGGACGGGGGAAATCAAGGCACCTAGAGATCAAGGGCATCGCCAGTCTCTGCATTTGACTCCACAGCAACCCCGAATGCCCCGTGTCTGGACTCCCAGATCCCTTCGTTCCCGGCTGCCTGTGGTCGGGCTCCTTCGGCACCGCTCCCACACCCCCATACACACCCCAGGACTGCGCCGGCTGATTCGGAAAATCTCCCGGACATCTTCACTTGGTCTGATTGGAAGAGTCTCTATCTGGATTAACTCGGAAGTTTCTATCCCCTCCGAGTGACTTCAAACACTCAAGCCCTCTCCTTCACTCCAATCCCATTTTAATCTGTTTTAGCTACAGGTTAAAAAAAAAAAAAAAAAAAACCAACTAAGAAGTAATCCAAACTGAAGCCCCAGGATAATGTTCAATCTCAGATTTGATTTAAACACCAAGCAGAACGGTTACCTCTTGGTCCGGACGCACCAGGCAGGGACCTCCTTCCTCCGGCGCGCGGCTGGGTTCCCGGCTGCCCGGGAGGGGAGCGCGCCTCCCTTCAGCAGCGAGAGGGTCTGGCTCTGACGAAACGCCGAGGGAATGCCTGACCGTGTAGCCTCTGCAGTTTGCTCGGGATCCTTGCTGTCCCAAGACAAGTACTTTTATTCATTCGTCCCTTCCCCATCAATCACCACCAGACTCCTCCCGTCCCTAACGACCGCGCAGCAACCTTTCCCCTGGGGGGACGCCTGGACAGCATCAGTCGGACCTGGCCGCTGCCATACTGAGCAGTCCTCGGCCAGAGATGCGTCCTGAAAGGCTGTGGATGTATCATGGCTCGAAGCGCTTCAGATGACGAGCCTCGGCCAAGGACAAGTTTTTACACAACTCCTGGCCCTGGAGGCTCGAGACTAGAACCTGGCTCTGAATTAAATGTGTTTAATGCCCGCTGGTGGCTCAGAGGTTAAAGCGTCTGCCTGCATTGCAGGAGACCTGGTTCGACCCCTGGGTCGGGAAGATCCCCTGGAGAAGGAAATGGCAACCCACTCCAGTACTCTTGCCTGGAGAATCCCATGGACGGAGGAGCCTGGTGGGCTACAGTCCATGGGGTCGCAAAGAGTCGGACACGACTGAGCGACTTCACTCACTCAATGCCTGCTTCCTAGGTGGTGCTAGTGGTAAAGAACCCACCTGCCAGTGCAGGAGACAAGAGACTAGGGTTGCATCTCTGGGTCGGGAAGCTTCCCTGGAGGAGGATATGGTAACTCACCCTAGTATTCCTGCCTGGAGAAGGCCCATGGACAGTCCCATGGACTGTCGGGCTACAGTCCATAGGGAGTCTGAAGTGACAGAGCACAGACACACACAATGTCTGCTAAGACTCCCCGCCCGCAAAAGTTAAACATTCCACGGTGACGCCTAAACTTCGATTAGCTGGGGGTGGAGGGTGCTCTTGGCTTAAAAAAAAAAAAAAATTATTGCTGGGTTTTTTTTTTTTTTTGAGTTTTCTTTTCTTTTTGGAGGCTAATTACTTTACAATATTGCATTTGTTTTGCCATACATCAACATGAATCCGCCATGGGTGTACACGCGTTCCCCATCCTGAACCCCCCTCCCACCTCCCTTCCTGTACCATCCCTCTGGGTCATCCCGGGACACCAGCCCCAACCATCCTGTATCCTGTATTGAACCTGGACTGGCGATTCATTTCTTATATGATATTATATTATTGCTGGGTTTTTTTTTTTTTTTGAGTTTTCTTTTCTTTTTGGAGGCTAATTACTTTACAATATTGCATTTGTTTTGCCATACATCAACATGAATCCGCCATGGGTGTACACGTGTTCCCCATCCTGAACCCCCCTCCCACCTCCCTTCCTGTACCATCCCTCTGGGTCATCCCGGGACACCAGCCCCAACCATCCTGTATCCTGTATTGAACCTGGACTGGCGATTCATTTCTTATATGATATTATACATGTTTCAATGCCATTCTCCCGAATCATCTCACCCTCTCCCTCTCTCACAGAGTCCAAAAGACTGTTCTATATATCTGTGTCTCTTTTGTTCTATCGCATACAGGTTATCATTACCATCTTTCTAAATTCCATATATATATATATATTAGTATACTGTATTGGTATTTTTCTTTCTGGCTTACTTCACTCTGTATAATCAGCTCCAGTTTCATCCACCTCATTAGAACTGATTCAAATGTATTCTTTTTAATGGCTGAGTAATACTCCATTGTGTATATGTACCACAGCTTTCTTATCCATTCATCTGCTGATGGACATCTAGGTTGCTTGCATGTCCTGGCTATTATAAACAGTGCTGCGATGAACATTGGGGTACACGTGTCTCTTTCAATTCTGGTTTCCTTGGTGTGTATGCCCAGCGGTGGGATTGCTGGGTCATAAAGCAGTTCTATTTCCAGTTTTTAAAGGAATCTCCACACTCTTCTCCATAGTGGCTGTACTAGTTTGCATTCCCACCAACAGTGTAAGAGGGTTCCCTTTTCTCCACACCCTCTCCAGCATTTATTGCTTGTAGACTTATTTATTTATTTTAATTGGAGGACAATTACTTTACAATATTGTGATGATTTTTGCCATATATCAATATGAATTAGCCATAAGCATATACGTGTCACCTCCATCCTGAACCCCACCCCCACCTCCTTTCTCACCCTATTCCAGCTTTGGGTGCCCTGCGTCATACATCAAACTCCCTGCTGCTGCTAAGTCACTTCAGTCATGTCTGACTCTTGTGTGACCCCATGGACAGCAGCCCACCAGGCTCCTCTGTCCACAGAATTCTTCAGGCAAGAATATTGGAGTGTGTTGCCATTTTCTTCTCCAACATCAAACTCCCACGGACTATTTTACATATGGTAATGTATATGTTTCAATGCTATTTTCTCAGATCTTTCCTCCCTCTTCTCCCACTGAGTCCAAATGTTTTCCTGTTAAGTGTCAAGTCGGCACTGGCCCCCACCAGCATGGAAGAGCTTGATCCTTTCTTCTTAAGCCTCATCACTCCCCTGACAGAGAATTAAAATTCCTCCCTCATTTTCTCTAGCGATGGCTCTTCTCTCTTCCTGCTATGTCTTAAAGTGCTATGGTCAGCCTATCTCCAGATTTTATTACTGTCAGAACCTGATACCTATCAGGGGCATGAAAATAATCAGAGAGCTAATATTCAGATTTAGGATATTTATCAGCAGAGCCATAAAGTGAATTTTTCCTATCCATTCTTGAACTCAATTTTTAAGAGGTAGAAAGAAATAATACTGGCTGAGAATTTTGGCCAGTTTTAGCTAGATTGTATAGAACAGAAGTCAGAAATTCAGGCTGTACAGTGTATACTGGATGTTACTCTACTGTCCTCCAGTCAGCTAAGTCCCTGTTGGATCTGTGAAATTTCAGAACCAGGAGGAGCCACTCCTTGCAGCCCCCAAGATTCTGGTAGGACCAGAAACTTGGATTTTGGGGCTTTGATACAAAGTTTTCTGGGAAAATCTAAGTAAGAAATCAATTTCTATTTTAAAAGGTGAACTTTAAGTGTGAAATATGGTCTAAAGAACATGATTAAGAAGTAATGCTAAAGGAATGAGAAATATGGTCTAGAATTGTGAGTACTAATTCCAGATCTGGCTATTTTGAGCCCAGTACTCATCCTTCCTGTCTTGTAAAAAACAAAGTCAACATTCAGTTGCTTCAAAACTGAGTCAAGTGACAATACAGAGTGTTATGTGAATGAGAAATTAAATGGATGCATTTGGAGTATATTGTGCTAAGTTTTGGACCTGTCCTTATCCCCTATGGCAGGCACATAGAGCCCTACAGAAGGGGTTACTTTCTTTTCCCTCCTAAGTCCCCCACCTTCACTGCCATCTCCAGTTATGTTTGTGCCACCCAGTGCTGGATGTCTATTCTAAGCCTCACCAAGATCTCACTCTCCTTTTTTTCTCTTAGCACTTTAAGACTCTTAAATACAACTGAGCACTTGACCACATTGAGGCTTTCATGGCTCAAGGTTGATTTCATGTGTATTCACTTCTTTTTCAGAACAGGGCAGAATGATAGGTTCTTTCCGAACCATCACAATAAACCTGTCACAAGCTGAGCTCCAGAAATAATTTTTATAGATGTGATAATTACATTTTAAGTTATTTAATTGAATTATATTTTAACAATTTTAGTCATAAGTCTCAGGGTCAAAGCCAAAAATTAAGGTAAATATACACATTGCTCACCTGAGACTTAAAATACAATATTGGGTACCTACTTCAGGACCAGGTAACCTGGGATTCCCTGGTGGCTCAGATGGTAAACAGTCTGTCTGCAATGCAGGAGACCTGGGTTTGATCCCTGGGTTGGAAAGATACCCTTGAGAAGGAAATGGCAACCCATGGAAGGAAATGGCAACCCATGGACTGAGGAGCCTGGTGGGCTGCACCTCATGGGGTCACAAAGAGTCGGAAATGACTGAGTGACTAATACACATACACTACAGGAAGACGAACTAAAAAGCCTCTTGAGGAAAGTGAAAGAGGAGAGTGAAAAATTTGGCTTAAAGCTCAACATTCAGAAAACGAAGATCATGGCATCCGGTCCCATCACTTCAGGGGAAATAAATGGGCAAACAGTGGAAACAGTGTCAGACTTTATTTCTGGGGGCCCCAAAATCACTGCAGATGGTGATTGCAGCATGAAATTAAAAGACGCTTACTCCTTGGAAGAAAAGTTATGACCAACCTAGATAGCATATTCAAAAGCAGAGACATTACTTTGCCAACAAAGGTCCATCTAGTCAAGGCTATGGTTTTTCCAGTAGTCATGTATGGATGTGAGAGTTGGACTGTGAAGAAAGCTGAGTGCTGAAGAATTGATGCTTTTGAAGTGTGGTGTTGGAGAAGACTCTTGAGAGTCCCTTGGACTGCAATCCAACTGGTCCATTCTAAAGGAGATCAGTCCTGGGTGTTCACTGGAAGGACTGATGCTGAAGCTGAAACTCCAATACTTTGGCCACCTCATGCAAAGAGTTGACTCATTGGAAAAGACTCTGATGCTGGGAGGGTTTGAAGGCAGGAGGAGAAGGGGACAAGAGAGGATGAGATGGCTGGATGGCATCACCAACTCGATGAACGTGAGTCTGAGTGAACTCTGGGAGTTGGTGATGGACAGGGAGGCCTGGCTTGCTGTGCTTCCTGGGTTCACAAAGAGTGGGACACGACTGAGCAACTGAACTGAACTGAAACTGTACTACAGGACGTACTAGGCACCTCATTCACGGGATCTTATACTCCCTCATCGTGGTCTTTGGGTTAGGAATTGTTTTTTTATGATTTTATAGGTAGGGAAATTGAGCTATAGAAATCAATGTAAGATCATGTGGTTGGTTAGTTGTTGGGATTATGATTTCATCTAGGATTCAAATCTGAGTCTATCTGGTTATACAGACGGCACTTTCGACTAACTCCATAGATTCAACACATATTTTTTGTTTTATTAATTTGGGAAAGCAGTATTTTAGACATCAGAATATTGAATTGAAGTTTAACCTTCAATTGAGTGAAAACGGTAAAGGTAATGATCCCGGGAGACGGTGATGGACAGGGAGGCCTAGTGTGCTGCGATTCATGGGGTCGCAAAGAGTCAGACATGACTGAGCTACTGAACTGAACTGAATTGATCTAAAGTATAGTATTATTACTGCGGATAGTGATTGCAACCATGAAATTAAAAAGACACTTGCTCCTTGGAAGGAAAGCTATGACAAACCTAGACAGCATATTAAAAACCAGAGACACCACTTTGCCAATAGAAGTCTGTATGGTCAAACCATGACTATGGTTTTTCCAGTAGTCATGAGAGGTGGACCATAAAGAAGGCTGGATAAGTTACAAGCTGGAATAAAGATTGCCAGAAGAAATATCAAGAACCTCAGATATGCAGATGACACCACTTTTGGCAGAAAGTGAAGAGGAACTAAAAAGCCTCTTGATGAAAGTGAAAGAGGAGAGTGAAAAAGCTGGTTTAAAACTAAACATTCAAAAAACTAAAGCATCCAGTCCCATCACTTCACGGCAAATAGAAGAAAAAAGAGGAAACAGTGACAGACTTTATTTTCTTGGGCTCCAAAATCACTGCAGATGGTTATTGCAGCCATGAAATCAAAAGATACTTTCTCCTTAGAAGAAAAGCTATGACAAACCAGACAGCATATTAAAAAGCAGAAACATCACTTTGCCAACAACAGTCCATATAATCAAAGCTATGTTTTTCCAGTAGTCTTGTATGGATATGAGAGTTGGACCATAAAGAAGGTTGAGCACCAAAGAATTTATGCTTTCCAAATGTGGTGCTGGAGAAAACTCTTGAGTCCTTGGACAGCAAGGAGATCAAACCAGTCAATCCTAAAGGAAATCAACACTGAATATTCATTGGAAGGACTGATGCTGAAGCTGAAGCTCCAATACTTTGGCCACCTGATGTGAAGAGCCAACTAATTGGGAAAGACCCTGATGCTAGGAAAGATTGAAAGCAAAAGGAGAAGGGGGTCAACAGAGGATAAGATGCTTGGATGGCATCACCAACTCAATGGACATGAGTTTAAGCAAACTCCAGTCTGGAGAAAACTCTTGAGTCCTTGGACAGCAAGGAGATCAAACCAGTCAATCCTAAAGGAAATCAACACTGAATATTCATTGGAAGGACTGATGCTGAAGCTGAAGCTCCAATACTTTGGCCACCTGATGTGAAGAGCCAACTAATTGGGAAAGACCCTGATGCTAGGAAAGATTGAAAGCAAAAGGAGAAGGGGGTCAACAGAGGATAAGATGCTTGGATGGCATCACCAACTCAATGGACATGAGTTTAAGCAAACTCCAGGAAACAGTCAAGGACAGGGAAGCCTGATGTGCTACAGTCCATGGGATCTCAAAGAGTCAGACACGACTGAGCGACTGAACAATGACAACAAAAGTATTATTTACTATATTTTTCAGCTTAATTTAAAATTTTTATACTGAAATAAGCTGTTATTCAGTCGCTCAATTGTGTCTGACTTTTTTTGACCCCAAGGACTGCAGTATGCCAGGCTTCCCTATCCTTCACTATCTTCCCTGTCCTACATTATCTCTTTGCTCGAATTCATGTCCATTGAGTTGATGATGCCATCCAACCACCTCATCTTCTGCCTTCCCCTTCTCTTTCTCCCCTCAATCTTTCCCTGGACCAGGGTCTTTTCCAAGTAAATGAATAATATTATGAGTTTTAAAAGGTTTAAGTTTTAAAAAAGGTTTAGCATTATTACTAAGTCAGAGGAAGACAAAAACTTTACGGTATACTGAAGAGTGTTTAGTGAACTGGAGGCTACCACAATGGTGGTGAATCCAGCATTGTCTTACCACCAGGACCTAAGATAGCAGGAAAGACATAGTGAAATAGGATAGACTCAAGACAATAGGTAACCAGAGAGCAAAACAATGAGAAAGTAAGGGCAAATATCTGACCCAGTAAGCATTTGATAAATAATGGATGAATTAGTGAGTACACTGGGAGAAGGTGGGTGTAAATGGAAGCCTGTGTGTTCCAGCTCCTGAGCAACAATAAAAGGCCTCCAGCAACACTGGGGATCTCAGCGTGAAGAAAGCACCAGGCAAGGCCAGAGAGCGGTGATCATGTAGGCAGATGGAGTGCCCCACATGGATAAGACACAGGACAAGAGCAGAGTCTTCTGCGATAGAAACCTGCTATTAAAGACCCAGCATGGGGTCCATCTAGTCAAGGCTATGGTTTTCCCAGTAGTCACGTATGGATGTGAGAGTTGGACCATAAAGAAAGCTGAGAGCCAAAGAATTGATGCTTTTGAACTGTGGTGTTGGAGAAGACTCTTGAGAGTCCCTTGGGCTGCAAGGAAATCTAACCAGTCCATCCTAAAGGAAATCAGTCCTGAATATTCATTTGAAAGACAGATGCTGATGCTGAAACTCCAATATTTTGGCCACCTGATGCAAAGAGCTGAATCCTTAGAAAAGACCCTGGTACTGGGAAAGATTGAAGGCAGGAGGAGAAGGGGACAACAGAGGATAAGAGGGTTGGATGGCATCACCTACTCAATGGACGTGAGTTTGAGTAAACTCTGGGAGTTGGTGACAGACAGGGAGGCCTGGCGTGCTGCAGTCCATGGAGCTGCAAGGAGTTGGACACGACTGAGCAATTGAACTGAAATGAACTGACTGACAGAGACCTAAATAGTAAGCAACTCACACACACACACACACACACACACACACACACAAATGGATTGAAGTGGGAGGAGGGGGGAGAATACAGCGAGGAAAGATGCAATACTGTTCATCAATTATGAAGTAGCTTTCCCCAAGGACAGGCTGAGCATTTTAACTCATCAAAAATGATCACACTCAATCATCTATCTGCAAGTGACTTGCCATGTTGGCTCATACCTGCGGGGATGTGGGGAGCCAGCTGCCAGTCCCCACTCCCTCACCAGGTCACCTCCCAGTCCTGCCTCGAGGGTCCCCAGCTTGCTGGGGTTGATGCATAAGGATCAGGTGAGGTCCAGACCTGGGCCCTTCAACTCCAGGGCAGAGACAGAGAGTTGTGTCATTAAAAAATCTAGCAATGATCCACATTTTAAACATATGTGTAAAAAGGGAGTTGAACCATAAAGAAGGTAGAGCACTGAAGAATTGATGCGTTTGAGCTGTGGTGCTGGAGAAGACTGTTGAGAGTCCCCTGGACTTGCAAGGAGATCAAACCATTCAATCCTAAAAGAAATCAACCCTGAACCTTCATTGGAAGGACTGATGCTGAAGCTGAAACTCCAATATTTTGCCCACCTGATGCAAAGTATCAGGCCCGAGGCCAGGGGCAGTGGCTGGGAGGAGCAACCCCACATCTAAAGGGTGGTGGCTGCGGGCGCAGGAGGGCCGAGAGGAGATATTCCACGTTCAAGGTCAGGAGGGGCGGCTGTGAGGAGATACCCTTCATCCAAGGTAAGGAGCAGCAGCTGTGCTTTGCTGGAGCAGTCATGAAGAGATACCCCACATCCAAGGTAAGAGAAACCCAAGTAAGACGGTAGGTGTTGCAAGAGGGCATCAGAGGGCAGACACACTGAAACCATAATCATGGAAAACTAGTCAATCTAATCACACCACAGCCTTGTCTAATTCAATGAAACTAAGCCATGCTGTGTGGGGCCACCCAGGATGGGCGGGTCATGGTGGAGAGGTCTGACAGAATGTGGTCCACTGGCAAAGAGAATGGCAAACCACTTCAGTATTCTTGCCTTGAGAACTCCATGAACAGTATGAAAAGGCAAAATGATAGGATACTGAAAGAGAAACTTCCTAGGTCGGTAGGTGCCCAATATGCTACTGGACATCAGTAGAGAAATAACTCCAGAAAGAATGAAGGGTTGGAGCCAAAGCAAAAANGTTCAGTTCAGTCGCGCAGTCGTGTCCGACTCTTTGCGACCCCATGAATCGCAGTACGCCAGGCCTCCCTGTCCATCACCAACTCCCGGAGTTCACTCAGACTCACGTCCATTGAGTCTGTGATGCCATCCAGCCATCTCATCCTCGGTCGTCCCTTTCTCCTCCTGCCCCCAATCCCTCCCAGCATCAGGGTCTTTTCCAATGAGTCAACTCTTCGCATAAGGTGCCCAAAGTACTGGAGCTTCAGTTTTAGGGCTAGCCAAAAGTCATTCCTGGGATAAAAAGTAGAATTTATAAGTCAAATCATGAAATAAGGTTCTGACCCTGATTTCTATTCCAAATGAAAACTTCCAAAGAAAAGGTTTCCTGCTTTTCTTAATTCCTAAGAACTATAAACGCTGCTATCCCTCCCACCCCAGCAACTTGGTATAACTGGAATGAGTTACAACTAAAAAGAGAACTAAATATCACAGGCAGCAAACCAGTTTCCATTTTCTTAATCTATCGGCTCAATTATATTAATTAGCATAATTAAGGAAAAAAGAAAAGGCAGGATCATTGCCACATGGTATAAGCAAGCCTCATCAAGAACCACCTACTGCACTTGTGATGAATATATATAGATATAAGGACAGGTGCATTGTTTCTATGGGGGCTTAATCAGGCTTATTTTCATGAATTATAAGCCACAGAATCACAGGGCCTGCGGGTTGGATGGGAACTTTAAAGTGTACATGTAGCCTTCTACGCAGTCAAATCCCTTCCACAACATTCCTACCACCTGGTTATTCAGGTCATGTGTCAAGGCATTTGATAAAAAGAAACTGTGACTTCGTGGGACAGCCCACTCCTACTGCACATCTCTCAGAAAGCTCTTTTTTTTGTGTTAAACTTAAGGATGTTTCCCAATAACTGGTCCAGGTTTTACTCCTTGATGTCCAACAGAATGAACCTAGTAGACTCTCTCAGCGACTAGTCAGTATTACAGTTTCTTTGCAGTGCAGCCTAACAAAGAGGTCATACAACTTCATAAGACGAAATGCTGCCAGAAAAACAGAGAACTCAGTTTTCAGCCACAGGGCAGCTTAGGATACTAAATCCCCCTGTACTGTGAAACTCATTCTTCATGAACTACACCACCTGTTGCTCTGGTCTTCTCAATGACCAAACTAGGTAAAGATGGACCTAAAATTAAGAATTCCTTCTTTGCACTGTCTCATCTGCCAGAGAAGGCACTGAAAAGAGTTCTGGCCAGAGGTAAGACTAACAGCGTCATTAGATCAGTGAGTTAAACCCTAAACAGAGAACACAAGGACAGGCTTTCATTATGTCAAGAAGAAAAATGACCAAAGGAAGCCATCTTTGAAGGGGCAGGTGATTCCAAATACAAATTAGAGGTGTCAAAAACTAACAAAAGAAATACACCAGTGCTGAGATGATTTCCATAGGGATTCAGACTCTTACTTCAGAAAAGTCAGGCTCAATGAGTTACAAATAATAATTTTAACATCAGGAGATTGGACCCAAGATTGACAATTTTAATACTCCAATATTATAACTGGTAAAAGGAATTCTGACTCCGCCACACATCCTACTGCTTCCTGCAAAGAATAAGATACTACTCATCATAAGATGAAACAATCCTCTGTTTCACATGTTGGCTGGAATCCACAAGTAGAAGCTATCACATTTTAATTTATTAAAAACATTTATTTTCCTTTCTAATTTTTGATCATGCCACAATGCAGCATCTGAGATCTTAGTTCCCCAACCAGGGATCAAGCCCGCACCCCCTGTATTGGAAGTGTGGAGGAGTAGCCACTGGATTGCCAGTGAAGTCTTAAAGCTACCACATTTTAATCAGTGTGATCAGGAGAATTATTACAAAACATGAGAAACTACAACTCCCTCACCCCCTCTTACTGAAGATTTTCAAGTAACAAGCAGGAATTGCTGAACTTGTCATTGCTTTCAAATAGGAATAAACTTCATCCACTAAATAAAGCAAGTGTTCATGCCCTGCAAGGAACCTTTCTGCATATACTAGGGACACAAACATGAAATCTACCCTCAAAGGAGCTAGAATTCTAGTTAGAGAGATGAGGCATGTGCCTACAGCACAAAACAGAAAAAGGCACCATAAAATAAGTCATGGGTAAAGCACTGTGGCAGCTGAGCAGGAGAAGTTACTTCTGACACCATGGATCTGAGTTTTTCAAAAGTCCTGCTTTCTGCTCAATGGATGTTCCACTGTTGTTCTAGCCAAATCTTCCACTGGTAGGACTATCCCATCTAGCTCTTAAGTCCCCGACCCAGCAAAAACATCTCCCAGTGATGTGCACCCAATGTCTGTACACATTTCCAACTTCCCACTGTTAATACCCACTCTAAAAGAAAGTGTTATATAAAGAAAGTTTGGAAATGTAGGCCACATCATGAGATTTCAGAAGTTCAGCCATTTTCTCCAGGAAATGGGAAGCTTTTTAAAAAGTTGAGGATAAAGAGAGTGACAGAATCAGAGGTTTGTTTCCAGAAGATTAACATAGCAGCCACATATAGAGTGGGATTAGACGGGGGACAACTGGAGATAAGGAGGCCAGTGAAGAGGCTATTAGAGCGGTAGAGGAAATATGTAATTAAGACCAGAACTATTCACAAGATGTTCGGTTCAACAGCACACTTTTCAAACACATCTTAAATATTCCCATCACCATGGATCCCAGGCTTTCATGATGTACTCTAGTGTAACATGTCACCACCATTCAAGTCAGAGAAAACAGACTTCTTCATGGGCTGCCACAATCTCCCCCATGGTGTGAAGCTGAGCCAAGGGTATTTTGCACAGAATATTTTGCATGCAAGTATGCAGGCAGGTACCTGGCCTTATTACATGTGGGCTAATTAGGAAACACATTATATGTTAAGGCATTAGCAAAACAGATCAACTTAAAATGACACTTGAGACTAGGCCATTCAAAGTGAAAGCCAAGATTACAAGTCTGAGTCTTTCAACAGGAAAAAAAAAAAAGAAACAAAAAACCCATCTGACCTAAGGAAAGTGGTCAGCAGCTCTCAGTGAGATGGATGTTCAAAATGAAATGCCAGGGACCCCTTCTTATTTAGGAATCCAAAGTGAGCCAGAGCTACTGTGGAAGCTTGACAAGAACAATTAATAACTGCAGAATATTTGAATATGCAATACGTAAGGCACCATGTGAGTCCCGTTTAATTTTCAAAAAGACCAAAAGTTCAACATCATCATTTTAAAGGTGCTGAATACCTCACCTGAGGTTAGTCATTACCAAGTCACAGACCTGAAACCAGATCATTCTGACTGCAAACTGTCCTCTTTCTAGACACTCATTTCAGAAATTACTATAACAATATAACAAGGACAAAGCAAGTGATTTGAAGACACACATAAAAGGGACTGGCAAGGGGGTGGACAAACGTGACCAATTTGGGTCAAGAAACCCCAAATGGGGGCTTCCTTGGTAGCTCAGTCAGTAAAGAATCTGCTTGCAGTGCAAGAGACCCGGGTTTGATCTCTGGGTAGGGAAGATCCCCTGGAGAAGAAAATGGCAAACCACTCCAGTATCCTTGCCTGGAAAACCCCATGGACAGAGGAGCCTGGTGGGCTGCAGCACAAGGAGTCACAGGGAGTCGGGCATGACCAAGGGACTAACACACACAACCCCTACCTGGAGGCTAAGGGACAGACTGCAACGTCAAGGGCAAACTTCTGAGAAAAGCCAACAGAGCCACTAGGCTGAGCGAGAATGGCTGCGAGCAAAGGAAGGTACCTTTTTTCAGCAAGGTCTTTGGGGAACAGAGAATCGGCCACAAAAACAGTGTCTTTCTCCTCCCACAAAATGTTGGAAGACTCATTATGTTCTCCAATAGTCAAAACTGTCTTTGGTATAGTATGTGTATGCAGTCAGCCAGCCATGTCGGACTCTTTGGGACCCCATGGACTCTTGCCCGTCAGGCTCCTCTGACCGTGGAATTCTCCAGGCAAGAATACTGGAGTGGGTTGACATTTCCTTCTCCAGTGGATCTTCCCAACCCAGGGATCGAATCCACATCTCTTGCATCTCCTGCACTGGCAGGTGGATTCTTCCATCACTGAACCACCTGGGAAGCCATGATCTGAGGGGTAGTGTAGACTTAAGCTGGATTTGGTCTTGCGATCTGGGCAGGGAGAAGGGTAGACAGTGCCTCCAGCTCTTGAGGAGTTTTAGATTTGGCTAGGATGTTAGCAGTAAGTGTCAGAGGAATCCCTGACCCCTCTGTCTTGTTGGACTCATCCTGTGGGCTGCCCTCTCCCCCATTCTTCTTTGCCCCGCTCCCTTCTGGGCAGGAAGGTAAGTCTGGGACCCCCACCAGGGAGCCAGGGGTCTTCCCTTTCCAGGGATTGAATCCACATCTGTGTCTCCTGCATTGCAGG
>SJXQ01003498.1:1030304-1109226 GCA_006408695.1 Aepyceros melampus
GACGGATCTCAAAAGTCAACCCATTTTCTTCTGTAAGCTGACATACACTGGGCTTTTCCCTTTCAACATCCTGAAATATCCTCTACTCTGGAGTATATACTGTGGTTATGTTTTTGAAGTCAAGAATGTCCCAGTCTCATCCAGTATAGTAGCTATGCTTTACTTACTGCCCATTCCTGTCACTGTCCCCAAGTATGGACACCCAAATTTGCTCTTACAAGTATCCTAGTCAGTAGGTAAAATGCAGACACCTTAGTCTGTGCTACAAGCTAAATGATATCGATCCAAAAGTGGCTTCCTTTACTAAATCCTCACTCATGTCAAACAACTTTATCAACTCTTCTTTGGAGTTTTTCAGCATTTATTTTTGCTAAACACATGATGGTATTTTGAATATAATGCTAAGATATCCATCTAACAACAATAAAGTTCAACCTCACTTCTGCCATACAAAGGCCTCACTTCCTCTTTATAGGGGAATGTATGCACTTGTTATAAGCAGGTGTTAAGAGGTGAGAAATTGCAGTGAGGGCCTTGATTTTACAACAAAGCTGCAAGGACTATGACATTCCTCTCAACAGGCTGGGTCGCTGGAGATAACATTGTAACAGTTACAAAATCCACAATTTGTGAACAAGGATAAAAAGGGCCTAAAGGCTAAAAATCAGGAGGGGACCATGCAAAATCCTCAGAAGACATGTACCCAAGTTCAACAGAGTAAGAATGTGTTTTGCCCGAACCCACAGATCCCAAAGGATAAAAGGCCAACACTTTCTAAAAATTAATCTGTCCCTGAGCAGAAATTTCTATTCTAAGCTGGACTTAAATGGAGCCATGTTTGAATAAGCGCTAGTGTGGAAAGCGACTGCCACCCCCAACATCCTCCTCCCTGTGGCCTGGACATAAATGCCTTGAACTCTTTTTAAAATTTATTTAATTATTGGCTGCGCTGGCTAGGTCTTTATTGCCTCGAGAGGGTTTTCTCTAGTTGAGGAGAAAGGGGCTACCCTCCAGTATGGTGCTGGGCTTCTCACTGTGGTTGCTTCTCTTGTGAAACACAAGGCTCTAGGGAGGTTGAGCTGCTGTAGTTGCCACGCGTGGACTCAACAGTCACCGCTCTCGGGCGCTAGAGCATGGGCTCAGCAGTTGTGGTGCAAGGGTGTAGCGGCCTCAAAGCATGTGAGATCTCCCCAGTCCTGGGATTGAACCTGCGTTCCCTGCACTGGCAGGCAGGTTCTTAACCACAGGACCACAAGGGAAGCCCTAGAACTCTTGATTTTAAGGAATACCACTGTTCTAGCACAACACTTTAAATCCACTATACCCCAATACAAATTTTAAATAAATTATAGAAAAACCCTAGATATGCAGATGCACTCTAATGGCAGAAAGTGAAGAGGAACTAAAGAGCCTCTTGATGAGGGTGAAAGAGGAGAGAGAAAAAGTTGGCTTAAAGCTCAACATTCCAAAAGACTAACACCATGGCATCTGGTCCCATCATGTCATGGCAAATAGATAGGGAAAAAGTGGAAACAGTGGCAGATTTAACTTTCTTGGGCTCCAATATCACTGCAGATGGTGACTGCAGCCATGAAATTAAAAGACGCTTGTTGCTTAGAAGAAAAGCTATGGCAAATCTAGACAGCATATTAAAGAGAGACATCACTTTGCCAACAAAAGTCCATACAGGCAAAGCTATGGTTTGCCAGTAGTCATGTATGGTTGTAAGAGTTGGACCATAAAGAAGGCTGAGTGCTGAAGAACTGATGTTTTCAAATTGTGGTGCTGGAGAAGACACGAGGTCCCTTGAATTGCAAACAGATCAAACCAGTCAATCCTAAAGGAAATCAACCCTGAATAGTCATCGGAAGGACTGATGCTGAAGCTCCAATATTTTGACCACCTTTTGTGAGGAGCCTACTCACTGGAAAAGACCGAAGGCAGGAGAAGGACACAACAGAGGATGAAGATGGCACCACTGACTCAAAGGACATAAGCTTGAGCAAACTTCGGGAGATAGTGAAGGACAGAGAAGCCTGGCGTGTACACTCCATGGGGTCTCAGAGTCAGACATGACTTAGCGACTCAACACCGAGAAGAAAAGAAAAAGAGGTGGAGTCCAAAAACAAAACAGAAAAACCTACTGTTTCAGACCATCCACTGTGCTCACATGTCTAAACCAAACAAAACAGTGTTTTGTCATTAAGAAGCTCCTGAAGGTTGGTAGGTTTCCAGAATATCTGAATAACTGTCTCAGTGCAGTAGGTTGTGAAAAGCCAAGGTTTCAAGGGGTTGGAAAATATAGTTTGAGCTGGGCTAGAAAGAGTGGGGACACCAATCACTCCTCTACCGAAAGAATTGATGTTTAAAAACCACTTTGGTTATTTCACCAAGGTATTACAATAAATGTCCCATTGTATCTCATAATTAAGCATTAAACAAATAAACATGACATAGCATGGAGAAAGATTTAAGATTTAAGCCCATTTGAGGAAAGACATAATATGATCCAGAATTAAACAGTATTTGTATAAAATAAAATGTACTAAAAAGTATCTAAGTATAGAAAAATAATAAAACCCATCTGAAAGCCATGTAAGAAGATACAGACACAGAACCAACAAAATAATTCTACGTTGAAAGTAATTAAAGGAGATTCACCTTTCTGTACAACAGAAACTAACGTCACAATGTAAAGCAACTACACTCCAACAAAATAATTTTTTTAAATAAAAGTAGTTCAAAAAAAAAGTAATCAAGGAGATGAATGATTTACATGAAGGGGAATCAAATGTAGATTATATGAAAACACACATTCTTACTAGTAATCTTATATGCAGATGAAAACAATTTAAAAATTGTTTAAGGCAAAAAGAACAGACTAAACAAAAACTGGGTTATACGTAGGAAAGTTTAAATGTTTATGGGGTACATTCTGAAAATTAGCTTATATACCTTTTAACCTACTAATTAGGTTATACCTACATATGAATATATCTTATGGATGTATTTCTAAAATAAATAATCCTAAATGAGGAGAAAAGTACATATTTGATGCTA
The DNA here is from genome assembly GCA_006408695.1 of Aepyceros melampus. Classification (NCBI taxonomy): domain Eukaryota; kingdom Metazoa; phylum Chordata; class Mammalia; order Artiodactyla; family Bovidae; genus Aepyceros; species Aepyceros melampus. The sequence continues at coordinate 1,033,365 of SJXQ01003498.1, forward strand.
TTAAGAAAAGAAATCTGGAACATAGGCATAATTAAAAAACAGTATATTTGTTTAATGGAATACATGTGTGTTTAAAATTAAAAGTGCCATAATTCAATAAAAACATGCAATTTCCAAAAATGAAACAAGGACCATACCTACCCTACTGCTTAAAACAAACAACAAAACCCCAAACATTTTGAAACATGGTTTTCAATAAGATAGATAACAGAAAAAGAATAGTGATTGCTGACAGGACACAAATGAGTTCCAACAATTGCTTAACGCCTAGAGTTTCTAGTGAGGACGGACAAGGGTCTGGGGGAGATCATGGCAGCTAGAGCTCTTGGCACAAAGGACTAGGGAAAAGACAGCAGCACAGAGATGACCTCTGAAATCCACACAGGGTCAAGCACAGTATTAATCAGCCCAGGGAAAGAATCATGGGCAAGCACTCCATGCAACAGTGCCTACCATCACCATAATGACCCAACCATTCTACTCCAGGGTACTTATCCAGCAGACAAGGAAATACATGTCCATACAAAGACTCATACACAAATGTCCACTGCAGCTTTATACGTAAAGCGCCCAAAACTGGAAGCAATTAGAAACAGCCTTAATGACCACCACAGGTAAATGGATGCGAAAACCATGGTATATCCACACAGTGCAATATTGTTCAGCAACAGAAAGGGTGAACTACTGACACAAACTACAATATAGATGGATCTCTAGATAATTTAACTGAGTGAAGGAGCCAGATTAAAGAGTGTATACTATATGATTCCATTTATATAAGCTCTAGAAAATGGAAGTATTCTATAACGAGAGAAAGTAGACCAAAGGCTTGCGGGGTACATACAAAGGGATAGGAAGGGGCACAAGGAAACTTGGCGGGTTAGGGGGCAGGTAATGAGTATGTTCACAATCTTGACTGCAGTGATGATTCCATGGGTATATATGCATTTCTCACAGTTTTCCAAATTTCACACGTTTCCTCCATATCCATTATGTCCCAATAAAGCGGTTTGTAAAAACAAAAGGAAAGAGTTGTTTCATGAACAGTTATGAATATCAAAATATAAACTAACATGTATATACTGGCCACAGCTACAAATTTAGATCTAGAGAGATAAAATTTGTATAGAGGTTTTAGTTACATTTGTAAAAAATTTACACCCACTGAGTTTATCTAAAGAGCTATTCTTATTTTCCAGAAACAAGAGCTGGGAGATCTGCCCGTGATCATATGAAAAGGTCACACAAAAGAAACAGACCACATAACTCTGTTCTACATTATATGTTACACACTTAGAATCCCAAGATGCTTGGGAAAGCAAAAGCTGCTTCAGAAGTGTTGTAAACAGGGAAACCAGAGCAAGTGCAGCAGGGCAACCACCGTGCTCCCAGGGAGGCATAAAGGAAACCCCTGTACGCAGGACAGATGACAATGTCTGGAAATTCGCCCAGTCTCACGATTCAAAGCAACCTTTCAAAAATCCAGGTTAACATGCCTTGACATACATGATGTTCACTTAAAAGCCAAGTGTGTAGTTTTTGTTCCAAAAAAAAATGAAAGTCATTCTTCATCACAAGACATAAAATGTTTAAAGAAAAAGTGAGGAGACACAGGTATGCATTTTCTAGGGCTAACATTAAAATTACCCAACACTGATGGCATCAACCAACACGAACTTTTTGTCTCCTGGTTCAGAGCCCAAAGTTCAAAGCTCAGAGTGTTGGCAGGGCCATGCTCCCTCTAAAGGCTCCAGGGCAGCCTCTTTCCCTGCCTCTCCCCAGCTTCTGGTGGCAGCCAGCAGTCCCTGGCAATGCTCAGCTTGCAGCTGCATCACCCTCTGCTCTGTCATAGGGCTTTCTCGCATCTGTGTGCGTCTGACCCTCTCATGAATCTAGGGCCCAGCCTCACCAGGTATGACCTCATCCTAACGGGTCATCTGAAAGTCAGGTCTTCACAGATCCAATGTCACAGTTGCTGGTTCTTAGTGTGCTAACTTGAACATATCTTTTGTGGGAGGGTCACAACTTAACCCACAATAGGGGGGCAAATTCTAACATAGTAAAATCCTCTTTAAGTAGACAATAATGAAGGAGTGAGATTTCAGTTAATGTAGCAAGTAATATTTTCACTTCTATATACATATCTGTGGCCATTTCACACTGAATCAAAACACCTCAAAATGGCTAACAAAATATTTATACTGATTGATAATTTTTGAATTGATTTCATTTTTTTCAGTGGAAAATATTTGCAACAAGCATCCCTGATTCCTAACACCCTCTTATTAGTAAGAATGTTCATTCACAAATATACTGCTTGAATTTGGGGGGGGATTGCTGAGACTATTTTTATAACTGGAAATGAAATAAATGAAACCTTTTTTTTTCTTTGTAAAGTCAGACATCAATTTGCTTCTAAAGGGGTCTTGTCCTTTCAAGCCATCATCATCATAAAGGCGTTTTATGATCTTTAATACAATGTGTGTAGGTACACTTAATTCACACTTAGGCATAACCCTATTGTTACAGTATACACTTACATTCTAATAGAGCTAAGAGTAAAGGATTTTACCACAGTTCAAACATTCTTTTCTGCTCGGTGTCTAATGTGTACAAATCAAATAAGCTTAGCATAATTCAGAACATAATAAAAATTTGATTCCTATCTTTAGATTTACAAATGAAAACCATTTCACTGCTAAACAGTAAAATATATGCGCTAACTGAAACTAATTAAACTAATCATAACACTAAGGAAGATAGTGAAGATTAAGCTATAAGTTGTCTGATATTCAAATGACCTCTCGGATGGATGACCGAGGGTTCATTCTGATTTCAGAAGCATATGCCTCTGGTTCATATGATTTGCTTGCCAGACAGTGTCTGGAGACGTCTGTTTAGTGTATTACTTCGTAATTAAAAAAAGGAAAACTACATGTTTCATAATTTGCTTATTTTTAGGCAGCATGTAACCAGTATCAAAACAGCCTCTTGTACATACCCTTTTAACATGCATCAGCATTGTGGCAACACAGAAACGGGGAATGTTTGTGATGACCTCTAATATTAAGCAAATACAGTGAATGTTTAAGGAATGGATCTAGATCTGATATAAGCAGGCACTAGATCTAATACAGTCCATTTCTTCCTATCCTAAAAATCACCGTCAATAATGGAAAATACCTAAAAACATAATATCATGTTTTAAAGACACACACATAATAAAAAAAAAAAAAGCCTCTCCAGAACTGAGTTCAAAGGCCACTGCCTACTATAAAGATTTTGAAAGCATAGAAAAGTAGTCTTACAGAATGCGTGATGAAATGCCAAACCTCTGTACACATGGAAAAGGACCATGTGCCTGAGCTACTTAAATCTAATTCTGATGAGTGAGGAAAGTCCCCTCAAGGTCTAAGTCTCTAAGATTCAAGGACACAGCTACTATTCTTCTTTCTCTTGGTGAAAGTAAACAGCATTAAATCTAAATGAGTTTTCGCTGAAATATATGCTCCACTCCCCTCCTCTAATGTCCCTTTGCATTGACTATATTTGTGAAGACTATGCTTCTGGTGCATTTAAATTAGACACCATCTTTTCCATCACCTACAAGCCTCAAATGTCACATGAATTCTGAAGTGCTACATGTATTATCCAATGGGTAGGAAAGCACTAATGATGAACAATGAATAACACATCTTTTTAAGCAAATGGCCAGGCCAGACAGAACTAGAACTCAGGGGTTCTAAACAAACTAAGCAATTTACCAAGTCAACAGAAATAGGAAGGACGGTGGGGGTTAGAACCAAACAATGGTGCACAGTAGAACTACCATGTTTCATTCAATCTCAGATCCTGCTTATTTTAAGACACCATTATTTCATACACCATTAAAGACAAAGCTGTCAGTTATAACTAGAAGTTTCGTCCTGAAACCAGATGTTAAAATTTGGGAATGGGGAGAGAGATACCTTTTAAGAATTCAGGAAATGCAGTGTGTTTTCAATAAGGTTAAGTATTGGCAAACACTAGTTCATAGTTATTCCTACCCCGAACATTATGTATCCTTCATACCCATTATAATCACTCAAACAGCAATAGACCTTTAAGAGTTAAGATGATATTGTGGCAACCATATAGAAAAGAGTTCGTAGGAGGCACTTGACTAGCTTAGCTGAACACCACCCATCCAGATCACTTACACCCATTTAGGGAAAATAAACGTATATTTGGCCCTTTGGGAAACCAAGAGCACGTGTATGCCAAGTATTACTCGGTGGCCCCCGAGCTGATCATTTCCTTTGCATTAACTTGGGGTGAATGATGATGGAAAAGCAATTGGCAGAAACACACAGCCCCCAGCTCTGTTTGATGCATGATCTGTGACAACACGGTTAGCAAGAACCATTTCTCTTACACCAAAATACTGAGTCCAGATGTCAACCTGGTGCCTGGAAAAGACGCTGCACAGTGACAGCTGTTTGATGCTTCCACACTGAAAAGCTGCATTCTGACCAGACACATGCTTTGACCAGGAGACATCAGAGCATTCACAAAGACAACATTACCAAAAAGAACTGACTACCAAAATTAAATTAGCACACACTTTTTTAAATCTGCCTAAGTCATAATAAATAAGGGCAGTTTTGCAGAAAGATGATAAAAGGACTACTGCATTTTATGTAATTAAGCAATAAGCATATAGAAGCAATTAAGTGTATAGCATGAAATAGCAATAAGCATTCAGCACAACACAAATTACTCAACACATTCATTTCACCATATTTTTTTTTTTAATGGAAAGAACTGGTGACCTAGATAAAGCACTGAATTGAAACATCAAAAAAAAAAAAAAAATTAAACAGCAAGATGTAGTGGTTAACATACAGCCCTTGAGCCAGGCCTGGAGTCTATACCCAAGGATTCCACTTACCCGGTATTTAACCTTGCACAAGCAAGGTGACTTTTCTTACCAAGCTCAGTTTCCTCATATGCAAAATAAAGAAAATAAAACCTTCACCTCATAGGACTTTAGTTTGTGTGGTATGAATTACTACCAGAAAACTCTTACCTACTGCCTGGCACCAGGAAAAAGATACAAAATGATGTGTGCTCTTTACACCAATACCAGTTATAACATTATCAGGCACCTATTTCTCAAACATCTTTCTTGCTCTGAATTTCATTAGTTCTTTGCTTTTGTGCCTTTCCTGTTACATTTTTATTCTACCTGGCATTGTCTTTATTTCTATTTTATCTTGACTTAACCCATCCCACCTACTTTCAAAAACATCTCTGAACATCCCTCCCCCTCAGTAACTACTATGATAGTAAAAAATATTTAAGTTCTATAGCAATGCTAGAGAAATACCTGGGCAATGAGTGAATGAAGCATAAGTGAACATAATAATTCTGTGGGCTTGAGACCTAGTATCCACGGTCTGGAACCGTTCGTGTTAATGAAGGTGAGTGACACAAAGCTGGGACGTAAGTAGGGCCAGGCCAGCAAGAGGTCCCACAGCATTGCCATTTCCCTCCATACAGAAGGACGCCTCTACATAAATCCTTCCACTCAAAGGAGACACTACCACAGCATTGCCATTTCCCTCCATACAGAAGGACGCCTCTACATAAATCCTTCCACTCAAAGGAGACACTAATGTGCTTCTGTGGAACTCTGCCAGTTTGACCCATAAATATCCTTATCAGGAAGAGTCAAAAACTATTTCATTCATTAGAGGCTGCAAGTTTAAAAAAGGAGAGGATTAAGCAATGTACACTCTAATAGTGGGCTACATCAGGGCACTGTTCCAGTTAATACAGCTGCCTCTGCAATGGAAGAGGAACAGAGAAGAGAAAGATGAATGCATATGGAATCCCATATTAAAATGCATATATACAAAGAAAGTTTTTTTTTTTTTAAGAGTCTGCCAACATTATGTAAGCATAAACGGAGAGACATTTCAAAGGATCTTCTCTGTAACAAGATGCATGGAATGAACAGACCTGGCCAAGAAATATAAACTGGCTGGAATATACCTGGCAAAACAAATACCAGGGAGGGTGATGGTGGTGATATAGTCATTAAGTCATGTCTGATTCTTGTGACCACATGGCCAACCAGACTCTGCTGTCCATGGATTCTCCAGGCAAGATACTGGAGTGGGTTCCCATTTCCTTCTCCAGGCCGTCTTCCCAACCCAGGGATTGAACCCACATCTCCTGAATTGCAGGTGAATTCTTTACCACTGAGCCACCAGGGAAGCATAACCGGGAAGGGACTGCCCCCCAAAATAAGTAACCAGAATCAACTGGGCATGTTGCTAGAGAGAAACTAAGACAGCCTTCAGAAGTCAGCAATCAGTAGTCCTGGGTAGAAAGTCACCCTGTAACGGCACAGAACATCCAACAGAGCTGACAAGCATGTTTACAGCCTGCCTTGGCATACGAGCAGACTCGCCTGGCTTGTACCGACAGCCTACTACCCTGAAAAAGCAGAGTTCAGTACTGCCACTTTTTCAAAACACTCTACTCGATGTTTCTGGGCCTCAGAAAACCAACCCAAGCGCCCCTCTTGACCACTGTTAGCTGTGGGCCTAACGCTGACACATGCCACCAGCAGGGCACTGAGACTTTGTCTATCCCCACTTTAGTCTTCTCATGGAATCTTCTGGGATTTACTTCTCCAGGGGCAGGTCCTTATGAACTCGAGGTACAATGAAGACAAAGAGTTTGTCTCTAAAACATATTTAACTTACCGGAATATAACTGGTATTCTCTCAGAAAGACAGGGGTTGGGTGGGGTGGGAGTGGGGTAGCTATAACTTTAAACATTACTGTCTATCACTGTTCCCTCCTAATCCCACTCAGCAAAGACTGATTTTAAACTGGTCCTGACCACTCTGAAAGCACTGTTTTGTTTGTACAAGATGACAATGAAGAAGAGATTTTTAAGGGTCATTTTCACTATACACTATTTTATCTCATACTATGACCTTAGACTTACAGTCCCCAGTAAGAGACAACAATTTGTCTCTTGACAAATTGAAGAAAAAAAAATTCCTATTTTCCTGGCTGCAGAGAATATGAATACCATCTCTACAAGTTTTAAACAAGAGAAAGACTATTTTTTCTTACACAAAGACTTATCACCTGCAAAGCTTAAGTTAGTTTTATCCTTTCATTTAAAAATTGTTCCTCAAAATCAAAGACGTAAAAAACCTCTTTGTTCATCCCACTCAGAGGGCCACTAACAAAGCACCACATAAAATGAGATTATGGATTATAGATCAAGATGCTCCCCTAGCTGAATTCTTGGTGCCTCTTCACCAGACAACAACAACAAAAAACAAAGCAAATGGGGGAGCATCCTGAGTCACTGAGCATGCCCAGGATGGCTATTTGCCCCGCGAATGCCTTTTAATCCTCTTGTACTAGAGAGGTTATGCTCTGCCTCAAGTTTGTTAGGAGGGAAAACTGATGTAAAGCAAACAGGCTCTCAGAGAATGAGCAATGAAAGGAAAAGGTGGAAAAGCAGAGAGTGAAAGGACAGACTTATGAAAATCACAGAGAACCCAAACACTGACCCTATTAAGGAAAGACGACGGGTGTCAGGCTGTTGATGAGGTGCTGAGACAGAAACAAGGCAGTCATCTTGGATAACTATGCTGGCTCAATACATGTCCCAGTAAATCAACTATACCTCAAAAAATAAAAAACATCTCAGATTACACTATAGCACATCCATTTATTCAACCCAGTTTCACCAGAAAATCCTCCTCCATGTTGTTGCTGAGGCTACACAAGGAAGACCGGGTCTAAAGAGACTGGATGCTCTAGAAATGAGTCTTCAGATAAAGCTCAGTCTAATCAGTTGTGACTGCGTTTACTGTCCTTTCCCTTCTCCCATCAAAACCAACACCTGTAGGCCTATAAATTCCAAGTTTTGAAGCCAATTCCAAACACTGAAAAACCTTAGACTCCTTAGACTGAGGGAGAATAGGAGATGGTTGGAATGAAAAATCTGTATGATGCCACCATCATCTGGATTTTATGTCTTCTTGGTCCAGTATTATTCACTGAAGATAGTGAATAGATTTGTTAGAATCATTATTAGAACCTAAGAGTTATTAGAACCTCATTAGCAGAGTCCAATTACGAGAGAAATCCATGCTCTTTTAGCTGATATTCATACCAATGGAAAAAATAGAACCTTCTTAATCACTTTCATTATCAAAACAGACTCCCTGCTGGAGCCTTTTAATTGGAAGTCTACCATTTTAAAGACATTTGCATTTTATCAAACTATATTGACAGGGCTAATAGAAATAGCCTTTTAGCTTCACATCTCCCAAATATGTGATGACATTGCAGTGATCCACTGAACAATAAAACAGAAAGACCAGGATAGGAAGCTAAGCCCCAAGCACACAAGCATCTGGTTAGAAATCTCACCGAGCTGGCAAACAGCCTCTCTCTTCATCCTTGTTATGTTAAAAGAGGGAAAGGATGAAAAGAGAGAGAGGAAGGGACCAGCATCACACCTAGTTTCATCAAATGTCTGAAAGATAAAGGGATGTCATTTACTAATAAATGAACAAAAATCAGAAGCAGTACAGATGTGTATGAGATGAATAGGTTTGCATGCCAGACATTTTCTACTCAAGATAAATGTGTCTCTCTCTCCCTTTCTTACACACACTCTCTAAACGTGTAGGGTGCCACAGTGTTATTGCCATGAGCTATATTTTGTTATTTATAGAGGCTATAAAAGTACACAGCACTTTACAAACCACAGAACATAGGCACTAGAGCCTGGAGGAACTCAGCCTAAATTAGACACGGACAGAGTGGTGAGGAAAACAGGAAAATATTTACTTGCACCAAAATCTTGGCAAGAATAATTCTGGGAGGCAGTAAGACAGGGACTATTAAGCAATGATCTGTAGAAGGAGAGTTCACACAAATTAGAATCAACTCATCGGTAATCCAAAGCCTTAACTCTTGAAGGCCAAGAGTTGATACCATCACAGCAATTCCATGGCCATTTCCACCTTTGGCATTAAACATGAATTTTAGTTGTATAATATATGATGCCAAGTTCATCCAAGTGATACTAAAATAGGAACATTGACTAAACATCCACATACTTAGGTAAGAAAAGAAAAACAAGTCAAAAAATGATCTTATGGTCTTGGTAAGCAGCAACCTAAATTACATTAAGTTCAGCCTTTACAAGTGACAGTTACAGAATTTTCATCAATTGAGGAAGTCATCAAGTCCTTAATCCCCCTAGAAAAATAGAAGATCTGAGCTTCTAAAATGTTTATGAACTATTTTCCAAGAAACAAAGAACATTTTAAAACATAAGAAATTCTCTGCACAGACAACACACCAGAAGTTGCGTTCCCAGACATTCACAATGTACCCTCCCATCAACTGAATAAGCCACAGCCCAGGAAGGCCTTGGCCTCTCAATGCTTAAGGATTTAAGCCTAGACCTTAATTTAGTGTTTCTCTGTACTTAACAGGGATTCAGCACAATGGACAGTTTATAGCATCGAGTTTTATTACAAAAGATTTAATAGCGTCACACAATTTGTGATGTATTATTATTCCCATTTTGCAGGGAACTTGAAGGACTTTCTCAAATACACAGCAGGTATGTGGGAAAGACATGAGCCAGACCCTCAGAATACCAATCACAAATACTTTCTTGATAACCTCAATTCTCAAATAACACCATAATCAGTCAAAACCAGCCAGGTTCATTTTCCTAAAGGCAAATTGGAAGTGCTCAGTAGTTGACCATCACGTACAAACTAGCAACAACAAACCAGTCCCTGAGAGGACTCTCTCCACCTCTCAGGTCACTGAGGGCATACACAAGTTTCTGGGTGGTACCTTTCTATTAAGCAACAGAGAGTCCAATACATTCATGATGTGTTCTAACATTTGTAGCCAATATTGAGAAGAATCACCTAACTGATTCTGATGGTCTTTTCATAAATTTCTCTTTCACCTCCCAAGGAATAGGTTATCGATTCATTGCAAAAAAAAAAAAAGTCAGGCTTTAATCTCCTCTCATTCATCAATAGTGACACCAGCCCCCTTTGCTATTCAAGGGGGAAACCATCTGCAATAGTTCTGCCCGATTTCCCCTGGAATTTTAGCTTCGACTGCCTGGTTTCTGAACCCTCAGCAATGGGAGCAATTTACCTCGATCGACTCACCAGTCACTGCTGCAATTTAGCTAAGACATTTCCCAGGGGCCCATTAGAAAAGGTTCCAATTTGAAAAACTCACATCTGATCCTACAAACCAGTCCTGGGAACATCATCTGGTACCAACAAATTATTGTTTTCTCATCCCAAATTCTTTGCTTGCATACAGAAATGCAACAAGGAAATTAGGACAAAATTTCTGAAAAATATCTCAAATATACAAACACTAAAAGACATTCTGATAAAACCGCAGCCTGCTCCATGCATGTCAAGGTTCTGCTTTGGTCTGGTTTTGTTATTTGACTCTACACCAAACAAACTGAAGATGGTAGCCAAGAGCAGAGGAAACCCTTGGCAGCATCTGCAATAGAGCAATATCAGAAACCCAATGAGGATGTAAAGTTGCATCCAGAGAAAAGGACCATGAAAAGCCAAATCATCCTACTAAAGGACTTCACACATGCGCACACATATTGCACTGACTCATGGAGCTAATAACCAAAACCAAAGTGAAAGCACGTATTATGTGAAAATGGGCAAAAGGGTGGGAGAGAGCTCCTCTAGCAAGAGAAATGAAACACTTTATCTCAATAGGTAAAAAGGTAGCTGCTACCTTCATTCAGTTCAGTTGCTCAGTCGTGTCTGACTCTGCGACCCCATGAACAGCAGCACGCCAGGCCTCCCTGTCCATCACCAACTACCTTCATTACTGTTGCAAAAGCCATAGTATTCAGATTGGGATTAAGTCTTAGCCCATAAGTAATTTTATCATTATTTGAAATTGACTTAATAGGCCTTGACACTATATTTTAATGTCTCAATCTGCTTTTGTAGGATGTGGATGCTTCTCAAACAACGTAGAAAAAGGGTCATCACCACTAAAAATAACATTATCAAAAATTAAGTTAGTAACTGTAACAGTCTTAAGTTTGAGATTCTGTCCATACTCTTCTTTGATAAGAAGAGCATCTACTACCAAATGTCAAACATCGATAAATTAACAAAACAACATTAACTTAACACTGTTGTAACTACTAATAATAGAATGAATACTTTGGTGCACACATATGCTTGATTTTCTATAACTTATATATAATGTGTTCTCTACCTGGAGAATTATCCTGAATCAAAATGTGAGTATCAAATATTCCTATGCACCATGAGTTCTAGGAGACTTGCCACCTGAACATGTTTGGGAGCCAGTGATGTATTTATAAAACTTAACAGTGGCAGTCTTAAATGTTTAGTAAAAAAGCTCCCATTAGATATTAAACAAGGAACAAGGCACATGACTTTAGATTCAGTATTCTGTTCTCTGACAACAGAGGTAGGCTAAAAATTCCAGGGATCTCTTATCTTCCCCAAGTATAATTAGAGAAGGTGTTTATTTTTTAGGGCTATTATTTTCATCTAAGTTTTCATAGGAAGCAAACAAAATAAGTGGACTGTCAGAGACATAGACTTCCAGATGATACTTTTACTTTATTGAATGTACCTCACAAAATTTGTAGTCACACACACTTCAAGCCAGAAGATTTTCTCAAGACTCAAGTAGTACATTCAACAGGATTTACAATGCTACTACGGAAATACTGTTGTTTTAGAGCAGTGGTTCTCAAAAACGTAAACCAGAGACTCCTGGCTCCTCTCTTTTCTTCCCTTTCCACTGTTTGTGCATGAGGTTAGAATGTCTTCAAAAACTTCAACCAAAACAACATATCAAAACAAAGAAAATATAGCAGCTGATAGGATTCGAGCTGTCTTCTATTAAGTCACACAGTAAACAGATTTGCATAAAACAGTAATGTGTCTCTCATTTTTTAGAGAACAGTTATTTCTCATAAAAATTTGTTAACATGTAACAGAATTTTTAATGACTTAAATGTTTTTAAATGTCTCCATATTCACTGCTAATAAGTATTAAATGTATCAATAGACACAGTACATAAACAATAGTTTTGGGGGCCCTCAAAAAGTTTTATTAATATACAGGAGTCTTTAAACCAAAAAGATTGGGAACCACTTTTTTAAAGGGATGCCATAAACAAGGCCAATGCAGGAGAGCCACAACGTGAAACTGCCTTATCAAAACTCTTTTAAACAGGAGTGTCATCTGCAGAGACAAATCTAGTAAAAAGAAATCCTTACAGAAAATCAAAATGAAAACATCCACTTTCCTTTTTCCCCAAATGATTGTTTAACCCTGCTCTAAAAACAGTTCACTTTCAATCCCATCCGAAGTCTAGATTTTTGTACAATTATAATAGTACAAACAGAATGATCTATGCCTTTTTGATCAACTTAACATTGTATCCTAATCTTCCCAGCAGAAATATATTCTTTATAACTTTTGGTAGATACAGAATTAGAATGCATAATTATATACAAAAGTAAAAATTCAAACTGTACACGTATGACTTTACTGAAGTAACAATTCAATTAAAAATTTTAATACACCATTAATATTCAAGAATTTATATACGTTAGCGTCTACTTCTGGCTAGATGATTTCTGCCTTTTCTCCCACAGAGAACATCTTCAGATACAAAGCTTGGCTCTTCAAGTCCTTTCCTTAAATAGAGCTTTAAGAGGGTGACAACTCTGATACAGATTATGCACATTTTATGAAGCCACCCACATCTTTAGCCAGTCTGATTGCTCGGTCCCAACAGCAAAGGATATTATGCCACTGCATATCCAATTTCTTTCACAATTATTCCTTGAAAATAAAGAGGATTTTACAAACAGGAAATCACCAGGAGTTCAGTTTAGAAGTTGCTTAAGAGGGTCGAGCTTTCTGCAGATGAGAGTCAGCATCACGTGTTAGCCTAATGCGGAGCTCCGTCTGAGCAGGAGACAAGGTCTAAGGCAAAATCTTCTCCGCCAGACTAAGCTGCCTGATACACTGACATGGCTGTTATGAGTTAAGATCTCTCTCCTGCAAATTCACATGTTGAACCTCAGGATCTAACTGTATTTGGAGTCTGTTAGGCGAGAGTACCTAGCGAGGGCACTCACCTGATCTGACTGGGGGCAGCGTGAGAGGTGAGAAGGACAGACACCCACCAGGGTGCACACATACAGAGGCATGACCATATGAAGAGGATTCAGGAAGGCAACCACTTGCAAGCCAGGGAGCCAGGCCTAAAAGAAAGCACCCCAGCGCCACCTTTGATCTGGAACTTCCAGCCTTCAGAATGGTGAGACAATAAATGTATTATTTAAGTCATCTAGAGTGTGGTACCTTATGGAAGCCTTAGTAAACTAGCGGTTACCAGCCTGTCCTTAAGGACATTGCCCTACTCTTCCCAATCTACTCCAAACCCTTCCATTGCCAGATAATGGAATCAAGCTCCATGAGGTTAGGTTTCACCTGCGACCGCAAAGCAAGTGGAAGATCATGAGAATCTAGATTTCTTCTCATACCAAAGCACTTTCCACCATTCTACAAGAACAATTAGACTCCAGCATATTTCTGAACATCAAAGATCTGCAACTGAATCTTCAATTTCTGGAACACGAGTCTTGAGGGCACTCAAAACATTCAATAGATTTGACCAACAACATCTCTAGGTACAAGCATTTGCAGCATCCTATACCAACCATACCTGCTCCACAAGATCTGTGCCTTCAAAGAAAAACTGAAATAGGGTAATTTTTTTAAAAGTCACACAAAGACTTTGAACAAGTAAAAGAAAGACTTGCTTCTAGCAGGGAGCTGAAGCTAATTTTAACAGCTTTCAGGGGAAAATGGATGTTGAATAAGTTCAAACAGCTAGTAAGACCAGAGAGATGCTAGTTTTGAACCATGTGCGGTGCTCAGTGGTGCCTGACTCTTTGCGACCCTTTGGACTGTAGCCTGCCAGGCTCCTCTGTCCATGGAATTCTCCAGGCAAGAATACTGGAGTGGGTTGCCACCTCTTACACTCCAGGAGATCTTCCTAATCCAGAGACTGAACCCACGTCTCCTGCACTGGCAGGTAGAACCTTTACCATTAGCACCACCTGGGAGACCCCATAGATAAAGAAATGCAATCAAAACTGGAACTTAAAGTCTTCAGCTTTGAGCACCTAACAGAATGGAAGAGACTCCTAGTATAACAAGAACAGTTTAAACATGACTACATATTTCAGATGTCTATGTCTCTGTACAGCATCTATCCTTAGCACATTATTTGTTTAGCTTTCCTTCCTTAGTTGACGCTTTGTCAGCTAAATGCGGAAGCAAATGGCCAGAGATGAGCTGATGGCCAAAGCTTTTCCACCTTGAAATTCACCAAAAATAATCCACAAAACTACAGTTGGCCAAATGACAGATAAGCATGGACAACATTAGTTATTAACCCCTTAAGTCTAGGAATTTGCTTGATAAAGGAACTTACATACAAATGTTAAAAAGCACTTTTCTCCTCCAAATTTTTCATCCCTTACATAGAGAAACTGTTTGGGTTTGGAGATGATTAACTTAAAGTAAGGGACAGTGAGCTGTAATTAGAGGCAGGCAAAATATTCAAGTTCTTCACCATGCTAATCTTATACATGATGACCAAAATGGTAGTAGACCAAAATGGTAATGGTAGGTGGCCTAGAAAACCATATGGAGATAAGATGAAAACAGTGATTTCCAGAAGCCCTCGTTAAGGTATACATCGGGAGCAATCACATGAAATCTATCTTTGAAATCATTATGTACTTTTAAAATGTGCTCTAAAAATTATATTGTGCTATAAAAACATTGTGATGACATACAAATTTGTTCAGAAGAGTTTATGATTACAATGCAGTTTGTAGTTCAAGTCTATATTATTACAAAATCAGCTATTAGTACATGACTGGACACACACAGTCCCAATGTTTGAAGGTAGGAAGAAATAACCAAAAGAGGAAAATGCTAGACAAAAAGGTAAAAGTGTTAGTTGCTCAGTCGTGTCCCACTCCTGGTGGCTCTGACAATAAAGAATCTGCCCGCAATGCGGGAGAGACCCGGGTTTGATCCCTGGGTTGGGAAGATCCCCCAGAGAAGGCAATGGCAACCCACTCCAGTACTCTTGCCTGGAGCATCCCATGGACCCAGGAGCCTGGTGGGCTACAGTCCATGGGGTCGCAAAGAGACACACTGAGCTAACACTTTCACTTTAGACATAAAGTGGAAAGTGAAGTTGTTCAGTTGTGTCCGACTCTTTGCAACCCCACGGACTGTAGCCCACCAGGCTCCTGGGTCCGTGGGACTTCCAGGCAAGAGTACTGGAGTGGGTTGCCTTTCCCTTCTCCAGGGGATCTTCCCAACCCAGGGATTGAACCCAGGTCTCCCGCATTGCTGACGGATTCTTTACCAGCTGAGCCACAAGGGAAGCGTGCTGTAGTCCATGGGGTGGCAAAGAGCCAGACATGACTAAGTGACTGAGCGATGCATTATCTTTCATTTTCTACACAGTAACTAGACATTGTAACACCCATCTCACAGATTCAGAAACAGATTTAGTTAGTTATCCTCTTAATGTCTCAGAACTAGTGGTGAGCTGGTTTCAGACACCAGCCTAATTCAACTAGCCTAATCCTTTCAAGTCCATTCCTCTTCCCTTCAGTATCAAGTCTCTCAAGGAATAAAGAAACAGGGAAGGTTAATGAAGCTGTAAAGTTAAAAAAAAAAAAAAAAGCTCAGTTCCATCCACATTCACCCTGTGATCAAACAAAAGCATTAGTAGGTACACAGAAAAAACAGATGTGTATGTCCAAAGGCATATATATAAGAATGTTCATCAGCATTTTATCATAACAGATCCAAGCTGGAAGTAATCTGTCCAATAATAGAACTGAAAAACAAACTATAGCTAATTCATATACTGGAGTATTATACACATAAATCTCATAGGCACAATGTTGCATAAAATAAGCCAAACCCAAAAGGGTACTTAATGCATGATTCCACTGAGTGAAGTTCAACAACAGACAGGCACAACTAGTCAATGATGATAAGAACAGTGGTGTGTTGCTGTTGTTTAGTCACTCAGTTGTGTTCGACCCTTTTGTGACCCCATGGAGCCCGCCAGGTTCCTCTGTCCATGGGATTTCTCATACAAGAATACTGGGGTGGGTAGCCATTTCTCCAGGGGATCTTCCCCATCCAGGGATCAAAACTGGCAGGCAGATTCTTCACCACTGAGCTGTCTGGGAAGCCCTTAAGAACAGCAGTTACCTAACACTGAACACACGGTCTGGGACTAGGCGCCTTCTGGGATGCTGAAGTACTGTGTTGATCTGGGTAGTAGACACACAGGTGTACACATGCCTAACAATTCATCAGGCTGTACACTTACGACACGTTATACACATGACTGAGTGTTTAACCTCAAAAAGGTTTCTTGTCAGAACATGGCTTTCAGAAAATGGCAAAGATAGGCAAAGTAATACCATTTACAATTTAATAAAGAAAAGCGTATTAGTACTATGAATGTAATAGGGAAGAACCTTTGTATCCTACTACAAGTTAATCACTCACTCATGGGATGCTGCCTATTCTTAAATTATATGTAGGGCCATCTCTGGGAACCCAGCTTCCTAGGTAATGAGTGTTAAGCTAACTTGCCTTTGTTTAGTTCACCAGAAACATCCTGACCATGCCTACCTATGAATTATGGCTCCAAGAAGAAAGAAATGTACACATTCCCTCCAGAGTCTGGCCGGAAGCAAGACTTTCTCCTCTCCCTTTTTAGTATAAAAGCAGCCTGAATTCCAGTTCTTTGGGACACTAATCCACCCACCTTCTAAGTCTCCTGGCTTTCCAGAGTCGCTGTTTCTTGCCCCAACAACTCATCTCTTGATTTTTTGACCTATCATATGACGAGCAGCAGAGTTTGGACTTGGTAACAGGAGCAGAATCCAAAAGCTACTTAGTAGTTGCACCATTACGCAAATATTGTTATTTCTGGTAGCAACTGGCAATTTTACCTCTTAGAAAATGAAGCCTGTATCTAATTTGTTTGGGGGCAAGTACACAAGGTAGAGGAGCCCCAATTTTATGTTGCCTCTGTACCTGAGAGGCAGTGAGTCTTGCAGGGGAAGAATCCCGAGAGGAATGGCTAAAGCAGAGAGTGGTGGTAAGAAAAACTGAAGACATGCAGGTCTAAGATACAAAGGGACAAGGGAAGGACACTGGAAGATCAGAGACTCGACACTCTGGGTACACAGCCTCCGCTTCAGAAGAATAAAGACAAAACGGGAAATATCAACTAGGATTCTCTAGTTTGTTCCCTTTAAAAAAAAAAAAAAAAACATTATACAAAATGCACTTATAGAACTTTGCCTGCTATCACCCCCTGCCCTGTGGCAATCTGCTTTAAGACAATACACAGGTCTGAAGTATAGAAGCTTTTCGGAAAGCAGATGTGAGGGAGGCACCAGGGAGAGAGGCAGGGAGGACGAACAGGCAGCAACACCACAATTGTTGGGGTGCAAACACTGGATAATCCCCAAACAGAATGATACATAAAGTTGACACAATTAGGGCAGAAAGCCGCAATCACTCGCTGCTTTAGATTTACGGTGATTTTTATTTATTTATTTATTTATTTTTAAATACCAGTGTCCTAAATTCTTGACTGCCTGCCGCATTAACTTGGCATGGTTTATAGCCTGTGCTCTTAACGTCTGGATATTGGGAAGCTGATGGGAACCTGCTCTGTTGCTACATTGCTTACCCACAGTCCTGAAAGGAAAGGCCCCTGTTTACTGTCTCTGAAATAGAAGGACGCTTGCTGAAATTATCCCCACATCCATGTACTCTGGCGGAGTCTGAAACTCCCTGTTCGTAGGCCAGATCATTTTCCATACTGGGAACATCTCTCAGAAGCCAAAAATCAGATTACACAGAGTTCATAGGAAACCTCTTTTCTTATCTGCCTGAACTAACCCTTTCTCTCGGATGAGGCATTCCTTTCATAAACACGGTTAATCAATTCTAGCCAACAACCCAAGGTTCAATGGCCTCAAATTGTCAAGTTTATATATAAAAATATGAGAATTTGAAATGAAAATACTGCAGATCAGAGGCTGTAGAAGTCTAGCTCGTCTCCCCATAGGCTCCAGCACTCACCCCAGCTGAAGACCAAAACTCCAGACAAATTTACGACAAAAGCTCCTCTACTTGTAATTGGTTTGTAAAAACCAGAAGTTTATCTACTGCCACCGGCATCTATTAGCTCTCATACTTCAAAGGCTGATACAACGGCTCATTTGAGCCGTTGATTTGAGCTCTATAAATCCCTGAACATCCCTAAGTATTTCACCATTCAAATGAATAGTGTTTTATTAAGGACAAATGGAAATACCAAACTTTATTTTTCAATGAATAGACTCTACCCATTACCAAATGCAGAGTACAGCTACTTGTGGGGTTGGGTACTTTTGTATGTGTGTCTAATACTCCTACATTCATATAGTGCTGCAATCCCATTAGCAGCAGGCTTAAATTAATAAAATTGTTTGTCTTGTCAGCTTGTGTTACACGTTGTACAAACTTGTTAGATAATCAGCAGAGGCATGACAATTCATTATCCTACAGGGAGCCGGTCTGAAACCCAGCAGCTTCCGCTCGCAGACGGAGCCACCACATCAAATGACAGAGAGGTGTCTGCAGCCGGCTGTTGCACACTCTGAAGGGCACAGGCACAGAAACTCTGCACGCAGCCTACTGTTCACCTGCCGCCAAAGAGGTTTTACACTTCACTCCCAGAGCCAGAGCCCCTACAGCTGCCCGGCATCAGAAGGACTGCTCGGGATTTCTCAAAAGACAAGACAGACTTGACTGTTTCTGATCTTCAGATTGTCTGGCAAGGGTAAAAGCTACGGTCAGATTTTACAAGAGGTTTTAAAATGCTTGGCTCATATGAAACCACCAAATGTTATTCTTTTACAGCAAAGATTGTGGGGCAGAGCACGCATAACCCCACCTGAAGAGCCGAAGGTCTTTCTGCTTTCGCTTCCGTCACATACCTCCATAGGGCAACTGCATACGGGTAGGCATCTGGCTATTACTCCAATGGGCTCCGTGCTACCCAAGATAGACGGTGCTGCACTGAATAAAGTTAGCAGGAGCCTACTTGGTATTTCTGGTGAAAGGAGGGAGATATCAGATGCAGAGTATACCTCTTGGCATCACTTACCCAAAACACAAATTGGTGGCAGATGGAAGACCGTATTCCAATTCTTTTTTGTAGGTTACAGAGATCATCGCTACAACTTGGCCCCAGAGCTATGCAAATCAGAACAAGTCTGTGGACCCCAAGGGATTTATCCATGTCTAAAAGAAATAAAGCTTTCTGGAAAGTGAAAGGGCTAATAAAAATAAGACCCACAACTTGAATACTATCTTTTAATGCTTATCATTTACTGACCCATCAGACCAGTAAAAGTTTTGCAGGCCAAAAATGTTCCCCAGGGACTTCCCTGGTCCAGTTGTTAAGACTATGTGCTACACCAGTGCAGGGGGCTCAGGTCTGATCCCTGGTTGGGGAACTAAGATTCCCACATGCTGCATGGAGTGCCCAAAATAATATCTTTAAAAAAATTTAAAAAACCCTGCCCTCCTCCAAAAATAGTTTTCCCAAAGTGAAGGACTAGGGGTTCCGCACTGGGGCTGGAGAAATCTGGTCATCCATCAAGTCTGTGGTACTGTTTTGAGATAGTGCCTTTTTCTCTCTGGGAGAAGAAAATCATCTCCCATCTAACCATCAGACTTGGCCATGTGGCTCAGAGGGCCCTTCCCCAAGGAGGGCTTAGACATGGTCGTTCTGCTCAGTGTGGAGGGCGCCACTTCAATCGCCACGAAGTCAGTGCTTGGCTGCCATTTCCTCTTTTCGCTCCACTATGATATTGGTAAAATCCCAGATAATTAATGATCTGGTTCACAGCTACAGCCTACCTAGCATGGACGTATGAATGAGAAATAAACCTCTATTATTGAAAGCTACTGAGCTTTTGTTACTGAAACAGAACTTAGCTTAAGTGGACCAAATAAAAGCTATAGGAAATCTGGTCCCCATCAGGATGCTGACGCTACAGTGAAAAGCAACAAAACATCCAGAGAGGCAGAAAAACATCTTCCACAGAATGACGGCTCATTTTAGGAAGGCAACATTCTTTTACTCCATCTGACCTCCTCAACTGGAGCCCCATTTGTACTCAAGAAGATAATCTATACAGTTCCAATGGTGAAATCATTTTCTATCTCAAAACAGAAAACAGTGTGGCACAAAATGACACATCATATTCAGAGTGTCTAATGTCTGTTTCATCTTTCTCTGCTTCCTATCTTGCTGTAAGGCTGTTAGATCCAATTCACTGCTAATTGATAATCTTCTTTGGGCTAAGTGTGAATAAAATATAAACAAATAGGCTCCAAGTTGTCAAGGGGGCTCTACTGAAAGCTAATTTTTATGAAGATAACTATTCTGGCTCTTCAGCAGTCAAAATTTTTCTTTCTCACTGTCATCTGTATAGGTAAGGTATGACAACAGGTAACCATTTTAGCAGGATTTGGTTGGCACAAAATTACATTAGCTGTGCCGAGTGCAAGAAAAAATAAGAGTTGAAGTGCATTTCAATGTCAAAAATATTTTTCAGAGTCCTCAGAAGGCGAGATACAACAAACGGTATCCTAACAAACATAACAATGAAGAATAATCCTTAACGAACATAACATTGAGGGAACAAAATGCAGAGACCAGACTAGTCCACTCTACTTTGCTTGTAAACTTTGGGTTTCCTGCCAAAGAATCAGAAGGCTTATCAGAAACAGGATGCACTCTATGTATAGGCACCCCTACAAGCCTCTGCTGTCCTGCCCTCATCCCAGTCCTGTTCTACCATCAATAATCAGAATAAGTAAGAATTTGGTTGGAGGCAGAGGGTTGGGAGTTGGGGGAGGGGGACTTCAATTTAAAACAAGAAAACGTCATCTCAATTTTCACGCCTAGCACACCTACACACACCACCTGGCTCCTAGCATCCAAGGCTCCAATGGGCCTGTTGTACATCACCTCTGCTGTTCGAGAGATTCAAGTTTTCTTGAATCTCATCCTGTTTTCTATTATCAGGATGGCTGTTAGTAAAAGTCTCCCTTTTGATTACTCTCCCGAAAGTGCAAAGTACTCCTGTAAGAATTTAAAACACATTGCTCTGAACCCAGTCTCTTCCACACAAAGCTCTGAGCTGAGACACATGACAGGAATTCATGATCCGGGAGGAGGGGTGAACCTCCAGCCCTCTGCAGCCCTGAAGAGGGACGCTACCTGTCCCTCAAAGCTGAGAGTGAGTTAAGACTACTGGGTCAATACCAAGTGTCTCCAAGCAGCCAAACCACATAAACAAGAGTTAAGGTGGGGGGAGGGAAAAAAAGCACCTGATCAATGCTAAGCCAGCTGTCTTGAAGAGCAGTTCTCAAGACAGCCGCAGAAGCAGAAGAGGCCAAGCTGGAGACCAGAGCCCAGCACTTCACCAGGGGCAGGTGGACAAGCTTCCACCCACCGGCCACACTGCTTCACTGCTCATCTGTTTTTGTGTGGCTGGTAGGCTAAAAATGGTTTTTACATTTGTCAGGGAAAAGTCCAAGAGGAGTATCTGGAGACAAGTGAAAATTATACAAAATTCGGATTTCAGTGTTCATAAGCAAAGTTCTGTTGGAACTTAGCCGTGGCCACCATTTAGGTGGCGTCTCTGGCTGGTTTCAGCGACAACAGCAGAGCTGAATAGTTGTGACAGAAACTGAATGGCCTGCAAAGTGTAATATTTACTAAAAATATTTACTATTTAGCCCCTTTACAGGGGAAAAAAAAAAATGTGCCAACCCCTTCCTTATGCTCTCTCAATTCCCCTTCTGCTTCCCCCAAGGAAACAGTGAGTAGAAGCCCAGAGCTCACCACTGGAACCACTGAGGAACACGCAGAGCAGTCTGCTGGCAGCCAGGGGCTGGCTGGGGCGCCTGAGGGAAGTGGGCTGGCGCAGCTTCCCATTTCCCACGCCTGGCACACGACAGGTATTTAATAAATGTGTGTCTTTGAAGGGCTCGTGAGCCTAAACATGATGACGGTTCTACAGCTAACTCACCACACAGGGTTTACCCTCCAAGTTTCTACACATTCATCTTTAGAAACCACAAGACACCAAGAGAACTGAAGGAAAACCCACTCTCAATTTACATGGAGACCAGCACGCCCCATCCACCATCCCTGCTGGAATCAATGCTCTGCTTCTATTAGGGACACAGTCTCTGAGATGCTGACAGAGAGGAGGAGATGAGAAGGGGCGAGGCTGAAGGCTACAGCCCACAACATGCCTGGCCAAGCTGGATCCCTGCCAGCGCACAGCCCCATCGATCAGACAGTCACAGAGAAGCGAGCAGAAAGGACGGCGAGCAGGGCTGGCGTCGGGTGCACACTCGGCTGCTACTTGAGATGCAGGCCACAGCTGCACGCTGGGTAACGCTCCCACGGGCAGTCAGCTGGGGAAGCACCGGGCCTTGGCCTTGCTAAGAGCTCCGGCGGCAAACCTATGCACGCTGTTTGGACAGCCAATTGCCTATGACCAGGCCAATTTCCAGACGGTGCTGAGGAACCAGGAATGCGAAAGGGCCATTTGTTCGTGACAATCCTGGAAAACTGCAAGGACACTCCTGATTTTCCCAAGCCTGTCCTCACCAAGGATTTGCCAGAGCGGAAATACTGCTATGAGTCCCACAGAACCTCAACAGCATTATCTTCCAAACAAATGAGGACACTGAGGCCTGTCTCTCTACAAACAGCGTCCCCAGATCAAAGGAGGCTATAACCCAAGGTTCCTTCCACCAAGTTTTGTATTTTTTAAAATCGATAAATTTGTCTGCCTTTGAAAACCTTCCCCATTCTAACTCATCCCTCAAGACATATATATATATAAAACCAAGGAAAACAACAGGGGGTGGAACACAGGCAAAAAGGCAAGCTTCCACTCCTCATCTGATCTTCTCAACAACGCAGATCTCTGCACTGTCCAAGGGGTTTTGCTGGTGGCGCAGTAGTAAAGAACCTGTCAGTCAATGTGGGAGACTCAGGTTCAATCCCTGGGCAGGGAAGATTCCCTGGAAAAGGAAATGGCAACCTACTCCAGTATTCCTGTCTGGGAAATCCCACAGAGAGAGGGGCCTGGCAGGCCACAGTCCATGAGACTGCAAGAGTCAGACACGACATGACAACTAAACAAGACTGTCCTAGCCCAAGGGCTACTATACCAAATGTCTTATGTGTTCACAGCCAAGCCAGATCTATGAAAGTCACCTACAGGAGCTGAAAATGCTTGTGAAAATGCTTCCTGCCTGGAAGTTGAGGTAAAACTAAAGAGGAGAGGTTGAACAAGCTTTGACCGAACATGCTGCCAAAAAACCACCGCAGCCTCTGAAAATGGATGTTTGTTTATATTGTTGATAATTCTTCAGATTGGCCTCCATAACATCAACAAAGTGCCTAGAGTGGTCTCCCTCATCCAAGTCACTGGTAAACCAAAAGACTCACCACCCACATAACTACCTATTACCATTATATGCACCCCGGAAAGATGACTAATTTGAAGGGAAGCCCAGCGTGGTGTCCAAAGATACCAGTACAAATTCATCTCTTAAAGGTTATTTCCGACCTTGTTCTTTTGACTTTCTGCCTGTCTCTGTGGGGGGTGGGGTGGGGTGGGGGGCAGTGCTGTAAGAAGGTAGATGGTGCTGGTGTCATCCTTTCCTTGTCAGAATTCTCTAACACAGTAAACCTCTAACTACAGGTCTAAAACACCTTGTTCACTACTGTGAACTCCAAGAGGCTCTGAAAGCCCAAATTTGCATTTTATAACATATTTGATAGTAAATCTTCACCCTACCTGAACTTACGTGCTGCAAAACCTCACCTGAACAGATGTGAGGTTACCTGAAAGTCTTTTATCCCATTTAGTGTGAACACACGCGTTTCACCGCAGATACTAATTTGTTTAATTATGGGATTGCTATCCACCACCCCACTGAGGGTGGTATGGAATTAATACTATTTGGACCATATAACCTTTGCTCCTGAGTTCAAATACATATGACCCTAATGATTTTTAAAGAAAGGATTGCAGGCCCATGTTTCCTCATATCTTCCTCATCACTCCCCCCAGCTCTCCATCCTTCTATTCCTGGGAACTGGCACATGAGTGCCTCTGAAGTGAAGTGAAAGCCGCTCATTCACGTCTGAGTCTTTGTGACCCCATGGACTACATACAGTCCATGGAATTCTCCAGGCCAGAATACTAGAGCCTTTCCTTCTCCAGGGGATCTTCCCAACCTAGGGATAGAACCCAGGACTCCCACACTGCAGGTGGATTCTTTACCAGCTGAGCCACAAGGGAAGGCCCATGAGTGCCTCTAAATCCTCTCCAAACCAACCTTCAATCCCTTCTAGGATTTACTCCTTGATCCATCTGCAGTATGTGTAGCCCTTTACTGGATTAACCAACCTGTACACAGGGGAGTCAGACATTTCTGTCATCACATGTTTTGTTGAGTTACACCTCACTTATTTCCAATCTCCTTTGTGAACATTCCCACTTGTGGGTATGCCAACTTACCTGAAGCAGAACTTCTTGGGGTTACCCAGTCTCCCAAACCAGCTCCACATCTACTAATCCACCTAATTTCATTAATGAATCCTTGTAACCCCAGAGCAAAATCAGAAGTCTCAATTGACAAATTCACATCCACTGATCTACAACTTAACTACCCTTTCCCCAGGTTTAATCAAACAACTGAATTTGCTGACTCTTCTGGCATGAACATTCTGGCCTCCTTTCCTGTGTCTGCCACCTAATTCAGAGTCTCCACACCTCATTGTTCATACCACCAAAGCCACCTCACTGACCCTCCACTGTCGTGTCTCCTCCTTCCATCTGAAGGGCACTCTGAGGGACTTCCCTGGTGGTCCAGTGGTTAAGATTCTGTACGTCCACTGCGGGGGGCACAGGTTCAGTTTCTGGTCAGAACGCTAGGATCCCACATGCTGTGTAGCATAACCAAAAAAATTTTAAAAGTTAAGAAAATAAAAGGTACTCTGGATATGCCCATCCTTCTCTCTTATCACAACACCTGCTCAAAAAACCTTCAAAGGCTTCTCAACCCACAGAGTGAAGCCCAAACTACCCTTACTGTACTATCAAGGGCTTTCAATTTTGGTTTTAAGCAACATTGTGCAGGCTTATCTTCTTAAAGCTACACAGACATCTGAACTAACAGGGAAGATTTTTTAGATCTATTACACCCATGTCTATATATCCTCCTGCCCTCCTCAGTATTTGTAGTTAGTTAGGATGGGTGCTGGGCTTCCCCAGTGGCTCAGGTGGTAAAGACTCCACTTGCAAAGGCAGAAGACACAAGAGACACAGGTTCAATCCCTGGGTCGAGAAGATCTCCTGGGGGAGAGCATGGCAACCCACTCCAGTATTCCTTCCTGCCTGGGAAATCCCATGGACAGAGGAGCCTGGTGGGCTACAGGACACAGGGTCCCAAAGAGAGCCAGACACAACCGAGCAACTAAACAGGAGGGACGCTGTATCACACCCTTTTGTCATTGCAGCTTTGTTCCTTTATTTTTTAAAGCCCCTCCATGATCCCCAGGTGCATTCATGATTTATATGCCATTTCGGTAGAAAAACTTTAGCCCCAGCACCCACTTATGCCTCGCACCTTTCACTTACCTACCCTCCCATTTCTTCTAAGCCCACCTCTTTCAACACATCTTGAAACATTTTCTCTTGCCTCTTAACTACAGCAATCTCTACACAACTCATTCATGAAGGTTGTGATATTATATTCTACTGAAGAGGGAATGTTTTATAAGACACTTGTTTCTAAAACTGTGTTTAAGCTTGCTGGTCAACTATTAATAGACTATAATTTAGAGGAAGACTTCCAAACTCTTTTCTAGTTTCACAAGGTATGTTAAGCTTAATTCTCACACATGTAATTATGGTATCTTTTGAAAACCTGTAGACTGACTTTAAAATTACTTCTGCCATATATTAGAGGAGTAACAGACTTCATGGCTATCAAATCAGACAGTAACTGCCAGGCAAGATAGACACACCTGGCTGGGGAGGTTATTGTCCAGTACCTAAAGGGGGAAAGTGGTGTTCTGAAAGCGTACTGCCACGCACACCAGCTTCACACCCCAGGCACATCAAAGAAAGGTGCAAAGACCGAGTGTGAGCAATCATATTACGAGGTATTATGGTCTGTCTGCATGGAGTCAGAAGGCAGGAGACAAGAGGTCCCAAAATGAACATTACCAGGCTAGGAGAGCAGAAGGATCACAGCATAGTCAGCCAAGATGGAATGGCTCTTCCGAGTGCCCAAACCTCACTTCAGTGTCCTGTCTTCACACAAGCTTGAATTTCCACTGAGTCAGAAACGAGGCTACCTAGATAACTAACAAGGACCTATTTTTCCACACAGGGCACTCTACTCAATACTCTGTAATGACCATGTGGAAAAGAATCTTAAGAGTGGATATATGTATAATTGAAGCACTTTGCCATTCACCTGAAATACACATTGTAAGTCAACTATACTCCAATAAAATTTGCCTTAATTTATAAAAAACAGGTTAGCACAAACTGACTTGGGCAACTGAAACCTAGGCACTTAAGAAACATATCAAAAGATCAAGATGTTTTCTAATCCAAAGCAACAAAACACACACATAAAGGAGCAAGAAATGGGGGACAATAATGCCATTTGGGTCATCATACAAAAATATATTAATTCTATCATCAAAATCACTGCAGATGGTGACTGCAGCCATGAAATTAAAAGGCGCTTACTCCTTGGAAGAAAAGTTATGACCAACCTAGATAGTATATTCAAAAGCAGAGACATTACTTTGCTGACTAAGGTCCGTCTAGTCAAGGCTATGGTTTTTCCTGTGGTCATGTATGGATGTGAGAGTTGGACTGTGAAGAAGGCTGAGCGCGGAAGAATTGATGCTTTTGAACTGTGGTGTTGGAGAAGACTCTTGAGAATCCCTTGGACTGCAAGGAGATCCAACCAGTCCATTTTGAAGGAGATCAACCCTAGGATTTCTTTGGAAGGAATGATGCTAAAACTGAAGCTCCAGTACTTTGGCCACCTCATGCGAAGAGTTGACTCATTGGAAAAGACCCTGATGCTGGGAGGGATTGGGGGCAGGAGGAGAAGAGGACGACCGAGGATGAGATGGCTGGATGGCATCACGGACTCAATGGGCTTGAGTCTGAGTGAACTCCGGGAGTTGGTGATGGACAGGGAGGCCTGGTATGCTGCAATTCATGGGGTCGCAAAGAGTCGGACACGACTGAGGACTGAACTGAATTGATCATCATCAAGACACACTGTTCTCTCCTATTGTCAACCAATAGTTTCTTCATTAGTCAAATAAAAGGCAAACAAACGGGAGGAAGACCAAGTGACAATACAAGGCAGTGACATTGATAATGGAAAGGCATGAGTTGCTTTCAGCTAAAGCACTGCTAAAAATCACAACCATGGCATGTCCTGAAAAATTAGTCCGTGTAAGAAAGCACCCTGCTGTGGGCCTACACAATCAAGAGTCATTTCCTCAAACCATGATGTTCACTATTTTCCAATGTGTCAGCCAGGCTCTGATAGCTGCTGTCAGTAGGTGGTAGGAGGTGGGGGGGAGCCTGTTCGAAAGGATTTTCCAAGCCAAGCATCAAGTTTCTGGATTATCTGTCTCTAATTTCCCTCTAGACTGTAGCTGCTGCTGCTAAACTGCTGCTAAGTGGCTTCAGTCGTGTCCGACTCTATGCAACACCAGAGACAGCAGCCCACCAGGCTCCCCCGACCCCGGAATTTTCCAGGCAAGAACACTGGATTGGGGTGCCATTTCCTTCTCTAATGCATGAAAGTGAAGTCGCTCAGTCGTGTCCGTATTCAAATGTATTTAAAGATAATAGTTGACTGATTTGTAATACTGAATTCCAAGCTCAACTGACAGCACGTAGAGTATATAGAGTGTGGCTAGAGCAAGTCATATCCAGAGTACACAAGACCACAGATCGTTCCTCAATTCCCAACGCCAATTCCCTGGGACACTGTGCATGTCTGGAAGAAGGTACTATGCTAACTGGCCTGTGAGTACAAGAGTTGTGATCTGGAATGAGAAACAGAAGCAAAAATGATTTCCTGTCCATGACTCCAGAGACAAGGGCTGGAACTGCACAGGCAGTCCCACACGTTAAGAGTCCTTTGCACAGCACATGTGCACTCCCATCCAAAGCACAGGACACACGGACCCTGGCCATTGAATCAGAGGGCGCTCCAATGTTTCTACAAATTTCAAAGGGACAGAGATGTCTGTCCTTTGAAGAACTTGGCCAACCTGGAAAAGAGCTCTGGCAATCACATTTTCCCTCCATTTCTATATGAACTCTGCCACTCAAGACACACAAAAGATACTTTATCTGTACTGAATGCAAAGGTATAAAGTGTTTATTATTCTGACATTTTTAAGAGAGTTATTTTTTAAGATGAGAGAAAATACAGAACAAAATGTACTAGTAAAGAAGACAGCACACCTTGCCTCTTAAGTCATATTGATTACCTAGAGTTACATGTTACAAGCACAGGCTGAGATTCTGAGATGGAACATTAGCAGCCTGTTAGCCATGTCTGCAACTCACTGATCACAGGCTCAAAGTGGCCAGTCACTGCTGGGGGCTGAGACAAAGAGGGACTGGACATCAACAAAGTCACAGAAGCCAGTGCATCAAGAGGTATTTTTGTACTACCAGAAGCCAGCCATCAGTTGTCTAGTCTAAAGCACCACCATACTCACAGCATCTGTGTTCAGAGGATGCAAGGAAAAGAAAAGGACAGCCACACAGGGCAGTCAGAAGCATCTCCCAATGAAATAAGGCTCAGAAAACCAGGAAGGAAGGACGTTTCACTCCACCAGCAGGATGTCTGTGTTTCCATTCTTCCTTTCCATCTCTCATGCCCTCCACTGATGAATGTGTGACATTACAAACCGATTTCTCATTTAAGCCTTCACTGGTTCCTGCTATTTCCCTCCCATCTCAAATCGCAATCCCTACAGCTGGAAGAACAACCGGTTGTTATGGAAATGGATGTAAGACCATGCGGTCTCCAAAGCCAGGTTAGCTGGCGAGAAAGAGCTGAATGGAATGTGTAAGAAAACGAAGACCTCTGCCAGATTCTCTAAGACAATACTATGACCAATACTAGACAGTTTTTTAATTATTTCTAAAATTGCAAGGCACTGCAATGGCAGGCAGAGACTGTGCTCTGAAACAAAAAGGGATTTCTAAAAAAAAAAAAAGTGTAATTCTCTACCATGACCATTTCTCGCAGGTACTTTACTTTTGCCTGTAGGGTATGAGAAAAAAACAACATCGACACTCAGGTGCACAATTACAGCTTCTCTGGCAGTGATGGTGGAGAACACCCTCTGAGCACCTGCTGGGAGGCCAGACACACAGGAGCTAAGGCGGGGGGTGCAGGGGCCTCTGCTGCTGGCCCCTAGGCCTGATGCCACCCTTATTCCCCACACCCTTAGTGGCTCAGGCCACCCAGGACTACTACTGATCAGACTCTGCAAGGTTTCAGGACTTGGAAGGGTTAACACAGATCTAACTATATGTCTGTGATGGAGCTACTCACTCCAGACAGAAAGATAAAAATCACTTTTAGGTGAGTCTGTAGCAGGCACTGGAAAGAGAACAGAAAGTGCATCAGTCATAACCTCACAGATAAAAGAAATGGAATCCAAACCGACCAACCCTTGTGCTAAGAAAATATGTCTCTGCAACATTACAAATCATTGATGGCATGCTACAAGAGGCATATGACACAGAAGATTCTGGTAACCAAAGCAGTTAAATTCTGAAAATAAGACATAGCAACATCCTTAAAGCTTCTACTAAAGGAAACAAGGGGGAAAAAGCCTGAATCTACCGGACAAATTAAGTCCCTTGTCTTTATCCTTTTCCCTAATCTTCACACAGTTGAGTAACTGTGTCTCCCTTTAAGTATCTTTCTACTTATCAAGGGTGTTTAAAGGATTAACAGTACTATTTTTCTATAGTTCAAGGTTCTTGGAATTAATCTCCCTAAATATCAGTTTATGAATGTAACCAAAGTTTAAAATAGGAAAGCCTGCTCAGGGACTACATAATTTGTTAGATACAGAGACAAGGCTTAGAGAAAAAAGTTGCACTTGTGGTCATCTTAGAATTTACTTGAAGGAGCCATCCTTACCATGCAGAGGGAGGCTTTTTGTTTTAAATAAGCAAGAGTTCTATTTATTCTCTCTCCAAACTCTTGTCTTTCCACTATCCATTTGGCACTGCACAGAAATCATTTCTCTTTCTCCATCTATACATCGAATTTATCGGAAGGGGACCAAGGTTTAAAGTCATAAGCTAACCAAGGACTTTTATCAAGTATATTATTTTCTTGATCACACACAGGTGATTCTTTAGAGAGAAATGACGGGCCAGCTAAGGGGGAACGAGCACATCACTTACAGATTCACGTGAGAACCGAGTTCAAAGTGTTTCTTGTGCAGGACAGGCCAAGAGACAGACAAAAGTGTCTTCTCAGGCAATAACTTTACTTGTGCAACACCTCTACCTTGGTCATGCAGGGGTGGTCAAGGGTAAAAACTGACTTACTCAGCAAATGAACATTTCACCATGAAGTACACTGATTTTTTTAAAACATGTCACTGACTGGAGACGTATCAATCCATTTTTAGAGAGTGATACAATTAACATCACTGTGCAAAGTTGTTAGAGCCTAAAAGTGATCAAGGGTTCATGATACAACTTCTGATCGTCATTACCATTCAGTTTGCTCCATTAGGTTTTTGTCCCAACTCTGTTTAAAAACATTAAATTTTCAAAAATGATGCATTGCGAAATTTTGAGTGAAGAATTCAGAATTTTATACAGATACTTTCTTATTGTCCAAGCGACATTTATACTAGTGTCTCAGAAGATGATAGCTCTTCAGAATATAGTTCTGATTCAGACGATGTGAATATCGGACCAAGAAAAAGCCAAAAAAACCTCAGTGACTGATTCTGATAGGAAAGTGAAAATGAAACTCACAGTGCTGGAGAACACTCCTTTGCTTCTACAGACGAGTGAATTAAAGACAACATTTCATGGAAATTTGAAGACTTTACAGGTGTGTCAGGTATAACCTCTGAATCCAATAGGCCGCAAAGTGTTAGCGAAATAACAGAATGAATTTGGCTGGCCAAAAGAAGAATCACCAGCCACTGATGGTCAATAATGAGTTTAATATTATACCTTCAATACACAAAGGGAAGCAAACGAACATGAAAGGTTACAAAAAAAGAACAAAATGAATTAAAAGAACATGGAGGAACTAGGAAAGAAAGCAGCCTAAGTATATTTAGTACACCTCCAATATCTATTAATTATAAATATAGATCTTCCCTAAATCAGCATAATTGCAAAGGGAATATTCATGATCACTTTGGCAAATAAACAGATGTTTGACTAAACTTATAACTTAATCACCACCATGAAAGATTATAATCTACTATCATTAAAAAACACCACATACAAACGTAATTTTAAAGGGTTTTTAGGGCAACTCCGAGTTCTCCATTAAAACCAGCATCATTACACATTTGAAAAATATTTGTATCTACGCGCAATTTACATAGCTGTTGATAAAAGACAGGTGCACAGCCTGCGAAATGAAAAGGAACCTCAACAGCAGATGAGACTTCTCCCCCTCAAACCACCATGATTATCTTAGTCAATTTCAATAAGCAAACCACTCAAAATCACAGTATTCTCAAGCTGTAAGATAGTCCAGGAATGACTGGCATACATGGTTAAAGTGAGCAAAAAAGAAAAAAACACCACACCAAAAGTCAATACTTTCTTCCAAAAGCCAGAAACCATAAATAACCAACTTCTTCCTGAGGACCAAGGTGACCATCTCAACACAACAACCTTCAGACTTACTGAATACATTCTCTGTAAAATATGGCTCCAGTGCTTTTCACAAAAACAGCTTCCAGAGGGACAAGTTATAAAGATGACAGTGAGGACAGAGGAGACAAGAGGAGGAGAGAGAGGGTGCTGACCTTTCAGTGTAGAGCTACTAAAAGGCCGGGGGCTACTTCGCTAGAAAGTAAAAACATCACCTTCCTTCCCGGCATCTGAGCAGTGACAGTAAATGCTTGCTGACATTCAGCAAAACGACAAGGGCTGCCTAAGGATGGCCTTCACAAAATGTCTAGGTAAAAAGCAAGAGTTTCACGGGAAAACGCTTTACAGACTAAGGTTCCTGGACACTACAAAGCACCTCTTCAAATGGAAGATGGCCAACAAATGACCAACACCTTATGAGTCTGCGGGGCTTCTGACCAGCATGTAATTTAGTTCAATCCTAGCAGTAAGTTCTGCACCAATCTTTCCTGTCCATCATCTTTCTCTTCCCCCAGAGGGAAGTTAAACAGTTGTTTGGATGAGAGGTTGGGTCCTACAACATTGGATTTGACTGAAAGGTTTAAACAGAAACCCCTGAAGTAAAAATAAAATTGGGTGGAGCGGGATGACATGTGTTAGCGCCATATGCCTGTCAGAGACAGGCCTCTGTTTGGGTTTCCATCTCATGAGAGGCACCAGCAGGACCATCCCCAAAACCCAAGTGGAAAGAACAGATCAAACCTTATTTCTCTCTCCTTTGAGTCTCCTTTGCATCCCTTCCGGCAGGGAGCATATGCTGCCTTGTTTAACCTGTGCTGGAATTCTTTCCACTACCCAATTGTGAATTTCTGACCATGGAGGCTTCCTCTTGTACCTTTGTAGCCCTCCCTCATTCCCAACACAATACATTGTTCACAGTAAGGACTAAGTACCCACCAGAAGAACTGCACTGCTAGAAAATGACTGATCACTGCAAACACCCCTATGATGCATGCTTTGTAGAGCACCTTCATACACACAGAAGTACATGGTGCTTGCCACACTCCTCCAACCCCATCCCCACCAAACTGCTTTTAAGTATGACAAGTTAATATGAACTTCATACTACAGGGTTTTAAAAAAAAAATTGCAACACAGATGAGTAGGTTCAGTGGACCTGGAATGTTAAGTCTCCTAAGTCCTCCAGAGAAGCTTCTTGCCTCTTCAGAATGTGAAATGCCAAGTTACTACCCCTAGTGACCCTCAGGGAGAGTGACAGTTCCAGAAGCTCAAAGCTGCTGAAAATGACACTAATTCCGCCCTTTGGTGACATGACAGTGGAGAATGAGAAATACCCTTTAATTTGAAGCAATTTAAACATCAGCCAAAGACACATCTCGGAGGCACAGGGCGTCCTCTGGTCTCAGTGGATCTGGCTGGACTCAGTCCCACTTTCATCCCACTTTCACACATTGATCCTAACGTTACAACATCCTTCCCTAAGGCTGCCACACCAGCCACCAAATGCCTATCAAATAGACCTCTTCACCTAAAATTAGAAAGAATACCTTTCTGAAGTCCCTGTAGGACTTATCTTCCAGCTAAAGAAAAGCTAGGTGGTGAGTCTTTCTGCTCAGATTACCAGAAAGACAATCTGGGACACTGTCCAACCCCACAGGGGTAGCATTCAAGTTAAGAACAATGGAGAACAAGACAGCAGAGCCCAGCAATTTCAGGGTATTAGTTTTAACAATAAGGAATCTCTTACCTGACTCAGGGGAAACACTGTGGGAATTAATTGTGCGGCCTTTAAACATATCCAAGTTCTCCCCTCAAAAGAATCCTAAATAATACAGTGCTATCATTTATTAGGAACAAAGTTCAAAAGTGGAACAATCTACTGAGTTCCATTTTAACAAAATGGTCTTTTAAAGTCACCTGCAGAAGAGAAAAGAAAAATATGGTCTCTCATAAGGGCCATAACAGACACACAGCTTTAGGCAACGTTAAAAAGCGAAGGCGAGGCGGGTAAGTGCTGGCCAAGAAGCACAATGACAAACTCAGGCATCTACAATCTGCTTGAGAAGAGTCACCTGTGGTACAACAAAGCCCGCGCTGCGTTCCCGGAGAGGGATGGTTCTGGTTCACTCCTGGGCCTTTTTTGTCGTTAAATCCCATACGTAATTTAAAGGCAAGGCTCTGTTAAAAAGGGCAGAGAATTCCCTGACTGCCCAGGGGTTAAGACTGCACTTTCACCTGGCTGAAGAGAGTAAAGGTGAAAGTGTTTAGTCATTCAGTCGTGTATACTGTCCATGAGATTCTCCAGGCAAGAATACTGGAGTGGGTTTCTTACTCCAGGGGATCTTCCTAACAAAGGGCTCGAACCCGGATCTCCCACATTGCAGGCAGATTCTTTACCACTGAAGCCACTTGGGAAGCCCTGGTCTGGGAATGAAGATCCCACCTGCTGTACAGTGCAGCCAAAAAGTAAAAAAAAAAGAAAAATATTGAATAAACAGAGACAAAATCAAAGGGGCATTTCAAGAAGCTACTTTGTAGAAGTAACCAAAAAAGAAAAAAAAAAAATTTGAGCACTCTCTACCTGAGTGCTCACAGGTGGACAAACAGCTTCTGAACAATAGAATACAAAGAAACTATAAGGGACTAAAAGTAACTGCATGTATGAACTGTCTGCAGCTGGGGCAAATTACGAACAAGATACAAAGAGGCCACAAACTTAGCACCACTGGAGGTGCAAAAGCTCTGGATGCCTACACACAGCACCACAAGGGGGTGGACAACAGACCACCCAAAGCAAGCCTTCTGCAGGAGCCACTGATCCTCCCCCCAGTTAAGGAACCAGCCCACCCTCAACTCACCTCAAGAAACAAGCAATCCACCCACCTGCCCCAGGAAGCAAGCAAGCATAGCTGTTTCTCGCTCTCACTCCTTCCAGTTGCAGCAAGAGCCCCTGAATGTGTCTGGCCTCTTAACCTTCTCTTGATGAAACAGTTCAAGGATCCAGGTTGGTAACAAACTCATATTCAATATTTAAAAGAGTCATCTTAATTTCCTGAGAAAGTTATACATAGGATAAGCCAATTCTGGGGTAAAACAGGTAAGTATCTGAAAAGTTACGGGCATTCCTGACGGAAAATTAAAGGTTCCCACATAAGTTGAAATTGTGAACAAATCAGGATGCATTATTGCTTTTAAGGCAACCACTGACCCAAATCACAAGACAAAAAAAAAGCCAGACATTACTGCTATTGATGATTACCACTCTCATACCGAGTCTAACGTGTAGGGAGGGGTGGAGTGGAAGTGGAGGAGTCCTTGTGAAACCAAGCAATGTTCTGGCACCAGCTGAGTGTCCTACAATCTAACCCGACTCCGATACTACCTGGAGGCAGGTTAAGGGGAAGTGCCTGCGAGATTTCGTCCCCACTCACACCCTTCAGATGCCAATCACAAGCCCAGGTGGCTACCCGTGTTCCTTGCCGAATGGCTACAAACTATAGGTTCCAACAACTTTCTTAGATTGATTAATTTGCTGGAGCAGTCCACAGACCCCAGAAATACTTTACTTACTAGATTACCAGTTTAACATGGTAAACCTCAAGAGTAGCCAGATCGAAGAGATGCACAGGACGAGACACGGGGAAAGGGCACAGAGCCTCCAGGCTCTTGACAAGCCCTCGCCATTCTCTTCTCTCCAGTGTGTGATCACCCGGAAGCTCTCCAAATCCAGTCCTTTAAGTTTTTATGGAGGCCTCCTTAAACAGGCATGAATGATTATATCACTGAACACTAGCGACTGGTCCAACCTCCACCACATCCCTCTCCCTGAGGTCGGGGGTGGGGCTGGGGGGGACTGAAAGGGCCAATCTTCCTTCACAAGGTTGGCTTTCCTAGCAACCAGCCCCCCTCCATCCTCAGGTGAAGCCCAAAGTCGCCTTATTAACATAACAAAAGGCAGCTTTAGAGCCAAAGAGGGACACAGACTAAAAGATATGTGCATTATAAATCACAATAATATCACAACTATAATGATTTTCTCTCCCTATCTCCAGAGGAGACAGAATATGCAATAATGTTTTATAGGGAAAGAGCTTTCCAGAAGAAAAGTATTTCAACTTTCAAGAAATGAGTGGCTACAACATCTTTATTATGAAATAACTGAAAATTCCCCAAACTGTTAAAAGAATGACTGTTTCAAGCAATTCCTAAGGCAAACTTAACAAAATTTATAGCTACAAGATTTTATTTAGGTTAGATGCCACTGCTTTTAACCATAAGACCCTCACTCAGAATCGATCTCACCAGATTCCCACATCTACGACAGCCACCCAGAAAACCCTCACAAAAAAGGTGGTACTCAACCCGAGTCGCACATCAGAAGCATCTGAAGAGCTTTAAGGAAGGGGGCGGGAGGAGAGAGAAGCTCCCATTCTTGGAAGCGGGACCCATTCTTGGAAATTCTGACTCAGTAGACCTGGGCACATAAGGTTTTTTAGAGATCCCTAGATGATCTGATGTGCAGTCAAGGGCTGAAAATCTCTGCTTAAAAGCATCGACACTTAACATTTCCACTCTGCATTGCTCTACTGATTGAGCCGTGCTGCTACAGAGTCAGACCATAATCGGTTCTGTTCCATGACATACAGATGAGTTACTGTGATTCTTTGGGGCTGTAATTTAGTGGAGTTGAGACACTGATGAGTTCATGGCTTTGTTTCTCATTAATCTTTTACTGTGTTCCAAGCTCTGTTTGCTTTTCTTTCCATGATTCCAAATCAACACGTTAAAAACAAAAAAAAAATCAGTGTTTA
This sequence comes from Aepyceros melampus, assembly GCA_006408695.1. NCBI lineage: Eukaryota > Metazoa > Chordata > Mammalia > Artiodactyla > Bovidae > Aepyceros > Aepyceros melampus. The sequence goes on from SJXQ01003498.1 coordinate 1,070,431, forward strand.
AAAAATACCCAAGCTGCGGTCTTCTTTTTGGTTAGCCTTTCGCCTTCAAAAGATGCTTGATGAATAAAAGATCCCCAGTCATTTCCAGCCCAACCCTCCCCCTGACCCCAACACAGAGGCACCGCCAAGCATGTGTCCATTACAAACAAATATAGCCAGTTATCCTTACAGCAGGAGAGACTGCAGAAACCTGTTTTACCCTGAATCTTAACACCTAAGATCTGTGCTTGCAGGCAACAAAAGGAATTTAATTACGGAGAGCAACCTGAACACTGGCTCAACAAAGAGGGATCTGCCAAAAGCTGCTGATGTGCTATCGACTAGCAAATACTGGGGGCTGTGGGTAGGGGTAGGAGGGAGGGTGCACGTGTGCATGGGAAGGGTGTCTCCCCACCCAGAGGCTCTCTCCTCACCGATCTTTTCACCACGGTGATTTCAGGACTTGGAACCAAGACCTGTCGTCTCCTTCCAGAGCAGCATCTCGGAGACCATGATTGCTAGCAATTACCCAGGCAGAGCCAGGTGCTGAGGAATTTCCATAACACCCTGGCCAGGAAATTAATCGTAACAGAAACTCTCATGCCTCAGACAAGAAAAGCCCTCAGAGCAAGAGGTCTGGGTCCAATTTGCTACATGGCATTTTCATTTCTACATCTCTTCCATGGTCCTTCTGGGATTGGGGGTGGGGGATGGGGTCAGGATGCTAAGTCTTATCCAGTGATCAGCTATATACACTCAATGAGTTACTGGCCTTGGAGGGGGTATTTTGGGTGGATTTATTACCACCTACCCAGGGGGAGGGACAGCTAGAGGCTTCATTAAATCGGAAGAGCTCAAAGCTGTCCCTTGACGGTGCAGGCCAGAAGCTGGCAGATGATTATTACCAAAGAAATCATGGTGGTTGGCCCTCAGAAAGCACCCAGCACTGGGGAGAAGCACGTTATTAAAAAAGACAATAAAATAAATAAATCAGCCTTCTGGGTTCACATAAATATTTCGCTAATCAGTTAAAGGACAGTAAAGGGAATATAGAAAGAGTGCCTAACATTTAATGGGATTTGGGAAAAATATTACACTTTCCAAAAGTTACTCAAGTGAGACAAGGAGTCCATGAGCTAAAATTACTTTTTCAAATGGCCAATATACTCATTTCTTCTTCAGGACCACAGGGAGGAACCCACACACATGACACAGTATCACAAATGATCACCAGCCCGGCTTGTTCTTTCCCTTCAGAAAGAAACTGCAGCCTCATCTCACCACAAACCCACCGCTCTCAGGTTCATCAACATCAAACCAGAGGGAGCCAATGTCACTCCAAGTGACACACCTGTGCACAAATTAAAATCTCTCCACTCACACTTCCTGCACACAGACACAACTAAGCCCAGAAGTGTCCTTCCAAAGCCCTCTACCAGTTCTTATGGCAGCCCTCCAGAGCTTGAGGGGAACAGGGAGAAAGTTTATCAAGTGGAGGAAGGAAGAGGGAGGAGCATGTGTCATACAGGACAACTCCGACAGACTGGCAACTCAGCTCTTATCCCTCCATCCTCCCCTGGTTTCCTCTGTTCCCTGGACCAGGATCTATCATCTTGAAAGGATGGAGAGATATGAAGAAAAAATAAACAGCAAATAGTAAATAGATGCAACTTTAATTTGGGGTCCTCTGACCTCTGCTGATGGTCAGACAAGTAACTGATTTGAAAGAAACAGCTCTGTGTGACCACAACTGTTCTTTCTGTCCCTGGCCGAGAGGACCCCCTGGGAATAAACAGCGACCAGTCTTGGGGCGGGGATTTGAGGGTGAGGGGAAATCTACCCATAGCAAATACTGATCCTCAGAGAAAACGCACACACAAAAAAATATGCAATGAAAGTGCATTTGAACAATTGAGAGGAACTGTCTTCTGATTATACGATGTTAACCATGTGAAGTAACTTCTGGGTCACTGCATTATACACTTGATGCAACCAAGGCACCAAATCAGAGTTTCTGGCCAGGTAAAGAATGCAGCAGCTCAGCTGCTGAGGGACAGGCACATGGAGAGCACACAGCACACCTGGGCCTGGGTGACAATGGCTGCGTTTTGCCTGGAGTGTATTCGAGATGCTGGCTGTAGCTCATTACCTCAGTGATTTGAGCCTGACCTCTCTGCAAACACACCACTTCTTGAGATCAGACAAGACTCTGTAGCCAGTGCCGAGGTTTCACAGAGAGACAGCGGAACAGCGGAGAAGCTGCACGTGTCTCCTTTCCTGGAACCTTGAAGGAGCAGCACCCTCCTCAGGGTGGCGGCGTTGGTGCGTGTGTACTAAGTCACTTCAATCGTGTCCAGCTCTTTGTGACCCCATGGGCTCTCACCCACCAGGCTCCTCAGTCCGTGGGATTCTCCAGGCAAGAATCCTAGAGTGGGTTGCCATGCCTTCCTCCAGGGGATCTCCCCAACCCAGAGATCGAACCCATGTCTCCTGCACTGGTAGGCAGGTTCTTTACAACCAGCGCCACCTGAGAAGCCCGACAGTGTTGGTAATACTGCTTTAAATTAGCAATAGTATAATATCCACCAGTCAGCGACGCTGTTGTAGCTTAGTTAAATATAACTGCTTCCTATGCACTTACCTGGGGATAATTGTTTTTATCACAATAGGCTGCAGTGTAATAACCTACAATGTAATCGTGCAAATATGCACAGGGGCATGCACGGTGGAAGGAAGTCACTGACAGAGCAGCACATGGGACGAAACAAATACACACTGCCAGCCGCGCTCACAAAGCTGCCACGGGAGCCTTTGTGTTCCATTAAAGTGTCTCCCCATGTCCCAGCCAGGGCAACAGAAAAGAGCGGTGGTCCCCGGGAGAAGATTTACCATCTACTCCACGCTTATTTCAGAAGCAGCAAGTTCAGTTGCTGGTGGGGTAGGGAGGGAACCATTCTGGCAACAAGACACAAAGGGCCTGGACCACAGCCTGCTTCTAAATAACACAAACAGTTAAGGAATTAGGTGATTAGAGAGTCTCCTGCCAACGGGGTGAAATATCAGCCCCTCTGGGAGCTTGTCTGCAGTGGGAATCTCCTGCACTGTGTTACAGCAAAACCCGCCCAAGAGCAGCCTCGGCTCTGAATGGACCTTTTCCTGCTTTCTACTCCAGACAAACCTTCTCTTTTATGAATGAGAGTAACTGTAAAGATCAGAAACAACTTATCCTCACAAAATTGGTGGAAACTGGTAAATTACGGTAGATCCGCATTCTTTAAAACAGCACAGCCACTGAAAATCATGTTTTAGAAAATTATCTAAAGGCCATGGGAAGTGCTCCGCTACAAAACATGAACACAGAAGCAGCTAAGAAGGTTCTGAGATATTAACAGTGGTGATGTTGCCTCTTGATGGTGAGATATAATTTATATTTTCTTCTCTAAAAATTTTCCAAAATTCATAGAGTATGTTTCATTTATAACAAGGGGAAAAAATGTCTACGGTAGGGAATGTATGTAAAAATGAAATCAGAAACTTAAGCCATCTAATGGGGTTACGGTGTGAAAATAATCAAGTATCCAGTTGCCGGGGGGTGAGGGGGTGGGGAGAGTGGCTTCCCAGGTGGCACAGGGGTAAATAATCTGGCTGCCAATGCAAGAGACGCAATAGACACAAGTTCAATTCTTGGGTGGGGATGATACTCTGGAGAAGAAAATGGCAACCAACTCGAGCATTCTTGCCTGCAAAATTCCGTGGACAAAGGAGCCTGGCGGGCTCCAGTCTATGCAGGGCTGCAAAAAAGTTGGACATGACTGAGCACATACAATGCAAGCTCCAGAAGAGAGGCTCAAAGGGCTCAGAAACCTGCACAAAGCTGACGAGTACTGATACCCTTTATCAAAAAGGGAGAGTCCAGTCTCTTCATGGAGTTGGCCTGACTCTTCTCAAATAGTGCAATTACTGCCATGAAAATTCCATATAGAAGACAAAAACATTAAGGGGACACGGTTCACCCACTTTTCTGATGTTAAACACTCAGCAGAGATGTAAATTCAAATCTCTCTTGATATCCATTATGGTACTTCCAAAACAGTTGCAGGAAAACACTTTCATTTGTAAAAATAAGTTGAAATAAGAAAACTTGTGTTGTGAAGACAACCAGTTGCAGCTTCTGGTAGATGGCAGAAATTCTGGAAAAAACTAGAGTTTGGAGGGAAGTTCACCCAACTTAAGGGAGAGGGTCACCAACCTGTCTGGCCAATATGAAAGTCCAAGAGGCACACGTGAAGCCAAGTAAAACAGATCTCAGTTGGGATTCTGGTTCCTCCACTTACTGGAGAAGGCACCTTGAAGCAGTTCTCCAATCTTCCCAAGTCTCTGTCTCCTTGCCTCTCTCACAGGGGTGGGGTGGAGCTAGCACAGGCCCTGTGCCCCACACTCTGCCTGGGCCATGTGGGCACCCAGGGCACCCGAGCCTTCCTCAGGATCCAGCAAACCCCTGCACTCCCAATTCTGTGGACAATAAACAGACTTCCATACAAGAGAGAAAAGATCTGGGCTTCCAGTCTTCTTGGCAGTTGGACTTCGTATCATGAAAGAATATATCCACAAAGTGACTTTCAGACCACATCTCTGTGAGTTATTTTAGTGTGAATCAATTAACCAGTCTAACAAATAGCACTTCTCAATGTGAAAAACTCAGAGCAGAGCCCTAAACAGAAGCTGAGCTGAGCAGATGACCTTCCCTAAGACCTTAAAACAGGAATGAGCTTGCCTCCTCCTCAGCCTTAACACAGAGTTGTCATAACCCTACACTGAATGTGCGCCTGTCTCTATCCAGAAGGCTCTTCGGGATCTTGTGATGCTGCGTCCTGAACAGTGAGCAAGCTTCTGACTCCGCCGTATGCACCAGGAAACACCTGGATCTTCTATTCGTTTGAGTGCTGCTTGCACGTGTCGAAGGCAAGCACACTCTTAATCCGGCACCCTTCCCTCCGCCTTACATAAGGTGTGAATCCAGTTCTAACAGGGCACCACTTCATAAACCTCTTCGCTTTTTACCATGAAGGTCACCCAGAAATCATCAACAGGCCTCCCTGCAACTAAACATCAGCTCAAAGGGTACATCACAGACCCTAAGAGACTCCACTGCTCCCCAGGGAACTCCATCCTCTGAGGCAGACAAATTTCTTCAGGCGGAACTCTCGTATCTGTTTTCACTGAAATCCTCAGGAGATGTTCTAAGCTAAGAAGGGATACATCTGGTTCACAGCTGGCTCTGAGACCTGGGGGGAGAAAAGCTCACCCGGAAAACAGCAGAGATATTACAAACTAAGTCTGGCTCCTGGAAGAAAAATGGTACTGTCAGAGACCAAAATCCTGGACAAGTAAACTCCCACTTTTTCCCTGCTAGGAGCAACAATCTAGAACACTAGTGTCAAACAAAAATACAACAGGAACACCTGCTAATTGTGCAAAATGGACATTCCAGGCTCCAACCACAGAGATTTGAACACAGGTAGCTTATAAACTACACTGTAGAGAAAACTGATCTAGCCTTGACTCTGGGGTTAAAGCTTGAGTTTCATGTGAGAACCAGCAGGGTATATGCCTCTGCCTCTGAGCCAGGGCCTGGAGAGAGAGGGAAGGAAGGGAAACCAGAAAGAGAAGGGCTGTGGCAAACCCCTATCCACACGGCAAATCGGCTGTTCAATTAAAAGATATGGCATTAAGAGAGAGCCACTTAATCTTTGTCCTCAGAGCAGTCCCGTGCAAACCCAGAAGGCCAGAGCTCATTTGTAGCAAATGAGAGGCAATAACATTGGCAGCCATATTTGCAGTGAATTTAACAGTTAACAGTCAAATGATTTGCCCTTGTAGAACTTCCATCAGGGGATACCTTTGAACCACACATATGAACATCATTCTCCTAGCAGGGAAGGGGGCAGAGGTGGAAGAGACGGACCAAGGTTAAACAGAAGCCAGAAATAGCAATGAGTCTGTCCTCCCCGACTTCTGAACTCCAAGTCACTTAAGCGTCACCACAACACTTAAAGGTATACAAGCATGAGGGTGGGCGAGTCAAAAACTGCTTCCTCAGATTTTATACCCTCAAGCCGCCCGCTGTACTGAGCTCAGTTACCTCTACTACCATGAGGGGCTCTACATCCCTGAATGAGCCATGGCAGGAGGTTGTACCTGAGCAGGCTGTAACTTCAGTGTGGACTGAAAATAAAAGGAGAAAAGGGGAAACTCCCTTCTTAGGTCCTGGCTTCCTCTTATGGTCCTGACCACCACCAAAGACAAAGACAAACAAAGAAATAACGAGGACCAAGCTGGAAAGGGGGCAAGGTCAAGACAGCAATGGAAGAGGGAATGAGAAAGCTGCTGGGAAAAGTCTCTTGAAGCTCTATTGTCTGAGGCCTCCTTCCACCCACGGGCACCCCACACGTGAACCACAGCCTCTAGAGGGGTTTCAAAACCTTCTTTCAAGGTTGAAACCTGACATCACAAACGCCATCCTCTCCTTGACCAAACACTACTCAGGTTCCTCTGAGCTCTCTTCTCAACTGGACCCTGCCTTCTGGCACTGTGTTCACCCCTGCATTGTCCTATTTTAACAACAATCCAACTTTAGCCAGATTTCCCCACCTCTGAGATCTGATCACCCTGGAGATCGGATTTTGTTTCTCACCCTCCACCATCCCCCAGCCCCTCTCTTTGCCTTGATTATAAACGTCCACCCTTCTTGTGGCATTCAGGGCCCAATCTCACTCTTCCACTGCGAAACCCCACTGGAGTGGCCCCTATACCTATCACAATTGTGCTGAATAGAGGGTGCCTTACTGTTCGTTAACAAGTATCAGGAATAACTTTTTAATACAAGGAAGTCAGAAGGATGTTTTCTGCCCTGCTGCAAGCACCCCGCACAGCCTCAAGCACTCATTTAAAAGCAGACTCGACTGCGCCTACTTCTAATCAGTACCTACCATCTATCGATTTAGAGAACTGACCAACAAAGATATAAATTATGTAAATTCTGGGAGCAGAGGGATATTGGCCTGCTTTCAATTGTATCAATGAAGTTTTCTAGAACCTAAAATTACAGTGAATAAGCAGCTTAAATGTGGTTATTCAAGAAAAGCAGGGCAAGCCAGTCTGGTTGTTCACATTTTAAGTCGTGAATTCAGGTGAAAGATGCCACTCCTTCTGGCTGAACCTAAAGCAAGGCAGCCAAAGGGTGACAGTGAACTTCAACTCCGTATAGCGTAAATGAGGATGCCCTGCCAGCTCACACAGCATCTGAAACCCCGCCCGTAGGATTTCAGAGCAACGTTCAGGGTGAGGGCAATGCAAGGGATGGCCAGGAGCTCCTTAGAAGGCGTGAGTAACAGGATGACCAAGATGCCTGTGCCTGGAGTGACTTCATCATTCAAATCACAGTCTACTTACTTCCCTGGCGGTCTAGTGGTTAAGAGTCTGCCTTGCAGAGCAGGGATGCGGTTCCGCGCCTGTCTGGGAACTAAGATCCCATACACTGCACAGCAACTAAGGCCACACACCACAACCGGTGAGCCCACACGCCCGGGAGTGCTACAACTAGAGAGCCCAAGCACCACAATCAGGACATGGCACAGTCAAATATATCTTTTTTAAAAAGTTCACAAACTCCCTCTCTGAGCTCCAGGGGTGGTGGTAGGGGAAATGGGAGGCACCCCAGCAGGCACTGGGAGAGGTAACTGACAGAAATCCAAAGGAAAATTAGACTAGCAGGAGCACAAATCTATACTCTCACCATTTAGATACCTGCAGAAATACTTCCAAGTCAAAACACAAAAGCAAACAAAAGAAAGGGCACCAGCATGCATTAAAACTTTTGAGGACCCTGTGGTGAGGCAGAGAGGGAGATAGTGTATTGGGGTAGGGGAGGGGGAAGAGGGGAAGAGACGCAGAAAAACAGGCCACCAGTCTCCAGAGCAGCCACAGGAGCAAGGACAGGGCATGTTCCCACTTGCGCACATTCAATTATAGTCCAAGACAGAGATATTCAACACTATCAGCTTCTGCCCTGGGAATTCATTTCTCCCTGGGTGATGAGGGTGAGAGATGAACGGCTGTAGGATTTGATTGTACTGAATTTTCAGTTTGTCAAGTCCCATTTACTACCTCAGGTACCCTGGGATTTACCTATATCTTTTGAGATGGAGACATTTCTCTCAAATAGAGTCCCAGTGACCATTCTCCCCCTGTGGGATTTTATGGATACCTAATAATAATAATTAGGATCACAGACAGAAGCTACCTTCTGGCTTCTCAACTGAGAAGCTGACATTTTCCGGAAGGCTGATACTATAGAGTCCAAGCACCTCCAGAGTAACTGTTAACTCAGTTTGTAAACAGGAGCATCTAGACTGAAAGAAGCACTCACTCCTCCACGAGAAGAGGGTTGGAAGCGGGTGAGGGAAGAAGAGGTCAAGCCAAAAGGCTTAAGAGCAAAGAAGTGGGCAAGGCAGAGAATCTTGGGAAGTGAGGCAGAGCTTGATCAAGGCCAGGGAGGAACCCAGATGTTTTCTAGAAGAAAACGCTGAGCTGTTAGTTTACTAGCAAAGGGCTGAGATGACTTCTTTGTGCTTTATAAGAAATAAGAAATAAATAAAATAAGCTGCTTTGAGTGAATGTCAAGTCTCCCTCCTCTTAAAGTACAAAGTGTTAAGAATAGAATGAAAGTGTTAGTCACCCAGTCGTGTCTGACTCTTTGTGACCCCACGGACTATAGCCCGGCAGGCTCTACTATGCATAGAATTCTTCAGGCAAGAATACCGGAGTGGGTTGCCATTCTTTTCTCCAGAGGATCTTCCTGACCCAGGGATGGAACCCGGGTCTCCTGCATTGCAGGCGCATTCTTCACAGTCTGAGCCACCAGGGTACAAACTGTCCTAACAGTCTTGGCTTCCCAGTGGCCAAACCAGCCAGGGGAGCTGGCTGCCACCCATCCCATGCAGAACACAGCACGCTCCTTCAGAGGCCGCACTAAGAGGGAGAGGGGGCCAACAAGTCTAGGGTGGGCGGTACATCCGCACCCCCACCCGTAGGTTGCCACTCCAGCCAGGGCCTGCGGGAGATGGCCTGGGCCCGCGGCACACCAGCAGCCCCTCTGCAGATATCCACCAACAGCTTCTGCAGGGCAGGCTTTCTAAAACAAGCACCTCCAGCTGCAGACGCAGACACTGAAGGCAGTTCTGTATGAAAGGATGTGGCTTTCTCCTGTTTCCAGACCATCTCACAGAAGACGACAGCACATTAAAAAAAACAAAAAACGAAAGCCAAGACTTCCTACCAGACCCCCTACCCCTAGTAATAAAGGGGAAGACATCTTAGTGTGTAGAGTGGGCAACTCAGAAAGGCCAGTATTGGTATATTCTGCCCCAATTATGAATCATGAGGAGCCAGTGAGAATGAAATGAGATATTTCACAAACATGTGAGTATCAAAAACTATGGGCCAGGGAGTGAGCTGGCAACTATTGCTATTTTTGCTTGTGTGCTCAGGCATCCCTTCAGTGGGTTAACCAGAACCAGCAGGACAACAAAAAGGTACCAGATTCTTGGACTGACATCTGAACATGGAGACTCAGCAGACGCCCCAGAAAGGGGATGCTTCTGTTTAGCCTCACGAAGGGCCCAATACAATGAGATGAGGATAAAGGATATGACATCCACTGGCTTCTAGCAGAGAAGTGAAAAAGTAAGGAGCACAAAGTCTCTGTGATGTCTTTACAGCTAATCCGAATGGAGCTCCTCCTGGTGAAGCAGCACTGTGCCAAGGCTGCCACCAACATGCAGTCAAAAAACAGGCTTGGATCACAAGCGGTAGTGAGATGAAGGCCTATAAAATGTGAACAACCCATAAACTGGCCGTGGATTTCAAGGGAGGACTGAAATGAAAAGTGACATTAAAAATATGCCTAAGCAATGACCTGTCATTTGCAGGGGGGTGGAAAGCAAGCATCTGTGTCCTTCAGTCTCCCCTTCTCACATCAGTTCTGAAAAGCCTTCTCCCTAGCAGTGATGGGACCTGATGCTGCTTCGTCCACAAGCCACCATCCATCTAAAGTCCACCTTGTGACCACACCAGGCATATGCTGGTCAGGATCTGAGACTCAGCTTCTATGATTACAAACATCTTACTAATCAAAATAATTTCCCAGGTCCACAGTGCCTATAATACATGAGGAACTGGAACGTTTGGGGTTTTTGAACTGAACACAATTTTCCCAGTACAAAGCTAATTAGTCCACCAAGGAATGAAACCTCCAGCCTTGGCCTGCAGAAGTGCAAGGCACTGGATGGCTGCACTAAACTCGCCTTGAATATAAATGTTATGAAAAAAAAAAAAAAAGTAATTTATCTAAACACAGTGTAGGTAGCTCTGCAATCAGTATCTCATAAATAAAGAGAGAAAGATGAAGGGAAAGCTTCTCTAATTGATTTTAAAATTAGTTCCATGCAAAGAAATAATCTGACAACCAACAAGGTCGACAACAGGAAAAAGACAGCCCTCGGGGGGAAGCGCACCCCAAAACTCCAATGAATCGAGACCTCTGAACTGCTATGAAAGAGGGATTATTTGGGAAAGCCTGAGTAAGAGAAGATGTGTTAAAAGAAAGTCAGTTGGGGACCAATCTGCAAAACACTTAAAATTCTGAAATTAACCCCTCTGGTGGCCTGAACCCAATCTGCCCCACACTAATGAAATACTATTATGAGGAAAACCACTGCTCAGAGAGAGGCAGGGCTCGTCACCCCAATGGCGGCAACTAGATTGAAACCAGGAGTGGGGAAGAGGAAGTGCCTGCAGAAAACCAAGCCATGTGTGACGTGACCATCAAAACAAGCAATCCAATTAGGAAGGAGGAAAAAGCTGACTGCAAAAAAATCTCTCCTGGGGCCTTTCGACACCAATACACTGGTTCAAGTTGCCACGGCTAGCAGAAGCGTCAAGGAGATTAGCAATGGTTTGGGAGTGCTAAAAATGATGCCACTCTAATGTATGGATTAGGTCTTCAGCCTCAGCAGACACGTCGATTTAAACATCTGTTAAAAGCCTCCAGTAGCCACAGCACTCTGCAAGCTTTGGACATAGAGGGGAGACGAAGCCAAGAAAACCATACCATTCCTGCCGACAGTGGAGTTTAGGCATCACAGCACGAAGTGGGCTGGGACAGAAACCATCAGAAGAGGAGGATACAGAGAAAGGGAAGGACTGTGTATGGAAATATCTGGCCTAAAGAGGATTTCAAGAACCAGGGCAAGAAAGAGGTTTACCTCAGCACAGCAGCTGTGTTCAGTGGTCACAGGACAGTGAACACGATGGGGCTGTCAACTCTGGAAACAAGAGAAGATTACCACAGCTCACAGGACTGAAGAGAGGCAATAAATATGAACAAAGCAGTGCTGGGACGACTTAGATAAATTGAAAATATAGAAGTGTGTAATAGTGATGATTAAATGAAGGGAGAAGAAAGAGAGAGAGATGGATTGAAAGACATCAGTACACATGGCTTGCGGAAGGATTAACCAGCAAGATCCACTAGGAGACTGTTAAACTCCCCCAAAAATTATTTGCAGGGGAGAGGCAAGATCATGGGAAAGAGGATGCGTTAACTACAAGGAACAAAAGAAAATATAATTTGTAATAGAAAAAAACTAAATCAAAGGCAAACAGGCATTTGTTGGCTTCTCCAGGATATAATTCACTTATACAGACCAGTGGAACGTACATTTTAGGAAACTCTGGATATAGCTCTATCTAAATACAAGTCTGAGTAAACTCCAGGAGTTGGTGATGGACAGAGAAGCCTGGCATGCTGCAGTCCATTGGGTCGCAAAGAGTTGGACACGACTGAGCAACTGAATTGAACTGAAATACATATATGGGGCTTCCCTGATGGCTCAGTGGGTAAAGAATCTGAATGTAATGCAGGAGACACAGGAGACGTGGGTTCAGTCCCTGGGTCGAAAGATCCCCTGAAGTAGGAAATGGCAACCCACTCCAGTATTCTTGCTGAAAAATCCCCTAGACAGAGAAGCCTGGTGGGCTACACTCCAAAGGGTCATAAAAAGTCAGACACGACTGAGTGACTAAGCATGCAAATATATATATAAAATACATAAAAATAAATAGCATATCTATGTATCTCCACTCAAATATGAAATATCTTGACCCCAGTGACTGCTCCAGCCAAGCAACAGGTATTGATCTTTAAAAAACAACAGCATACATCCATCCCGGAATCTTAAATAGATGAGCTAAGACCAAGCCATCGTCTCCTAATAGTAATTTTTTTTTTTTTGAGTCCTCTAACAAAGAAGTTTCAAGTGTTCTTCTCAAAAACACTCAGATCAAACAAATCTGAAACGGGTACAGAATGCCTCTGCCGGTGCTCTGACACATTCTGTGTCTTTTGATCACTTTGCTGCAGTCCCCAAATCTCTCCATTAGAAACCGGTGAGATGCTAGATCCATTTCAAAGAGCTTCTGCTTTTCTCCAAGGTGCTCAGTGCCAGGCTGGAGTCCCTCCCCAACCTGCTGTTTGCCTTATGCTCCCAGTCACACACTGAGATCACAGTTTACTGGTTTGTCCCTGCTCCATGCAGGGACTGTAGTCCCACAGCTTCCTGTTGGTATGCATCTCAGAGGCAGCATCATCTGTTTTAGGGTCCCAGGAAAAGCTTGAGCCTTCGGAAATCTAAACTAAAGGGAATAGGTTAAGAAACCACTTTTAATCGTGTTTAAACAGCAAAGCACCCTGGGGTTCTGCAAAAGGGAATATTACCACCCAACCACCTTGCCTCTGAGGAAATGCCCTTAAAGCATCGCAGGGCATCACTAGTAATGTGCCTGCCTGCAGCCCTGGTCTCCCATCACCTGCCTGCAGGGCAGACCCAACGAGGTCAGGCCTGGGAAAACCCCCAACAGGCAGCAGTGACTCTGGGAGACTAGACAGACCGCAGCTTTAACAAAACTCATCCTACAGTGCCAGGTCTGAATATTTAGAGGCCCTGCTGTGAAAGAACACTTCCGCGGTAAGTTAGTTCAAGGGAAGAGGCTGAAAGACAGGGTGATGGAAACCAATACAAGTTGAAAGCATGAAACCACACGAGATGGGGGAAGGGTTTCCCCACTTCCCAGAGGGCGTGTGTGTGTGTGTGTGTGTGTGTGTGTGTGTGGTTGTCCACTACAATAGCACTGCGTGACTGGACTTCATGGGGAAATAAGTCAGCCCCTTCATCGGATGCCCGGGGGCTGTATTTCCTTTGTCATTAACACTCCAAGTGTAACACAAAGCTCACAGCAGCCCTGGGCAATAGAGCACTAGGTTTTCCAGCTTTAGATCAAAGCCAAAAGCTCTCTAGGAAGTCCTGAGATTGCACAATGTGTTATCTCCTTTAAGCAGTAGCTCGGAAAACCCACAGCCTTTCTCCAAGATTAAGCCTCTGTGGCAAACAACTGGGTAACACAGACTACACCTTTAGCGAGAGCTTCCCAGGTGGCGCAGTGGCAAAGAACCCATCTGCCGACACAGGAGATCCAAGAGATGCGGCCTTGATCCTGGGGTTGGGAAGATCCCCTGGAGGAGGAAATGGCAACCCACTCCAGAATTCTTGCCTAGAGAATTCCAAGAACAGAGGAGCCTGGCAGGCTAAAATCCATAGAGTCACAAAGAGTCGGACAAAACTGAGTGACTTAGCACACACACCCCACACCTTTAAAGAAATCCTGATACATGTTCAGGTCCACAGAAATACCACAAACTGATGTCCAAACAGGATCTCAGCCGAAGGAGCTACATCTCCTGAATAACCCAATACTTTGGTGTCACAGAAACAGAATCCACAGCATCTGACACTGTGCTCCTTCTCAGGGAGACACTACACTCTCTAGCTTCTAACTCTGTCGCATGTGCTAGCAACAAATCAAGCTCTAACCACAATCTGGGAGCCATGGCTACTCCTGAATTCCCTGTACTACTAGAAAGGAGCTGCAGAGAACGAAAGCAGTCCTTTGATCATGCAGTTCTGTCCAGAGCCCTTCCTCTGGCTGCAATTAGAAAGTAACCAAAAGGGGGGAGTGGAAGTACAGCTAGCCTTGGGCAAAACCTCCTTGCCTTCATGTATAATGTAACAAAAATGAATTTGTCTCTGGGTGTAAAGAAAGGAAAATCCAACTTGCACTACAGTCTTCACAATAGAGATGTCTCAGAAGGTCTGTGTGAGCTGATGCCACGTGAGTTTTCAGAGTATGGAGAAGATCAACATTAGAAGCATCTCCCCATCGTCACCTGAAGGACAAGCCCCCTTGGGTCATCACCTGGGTGCCTGGAGGAAGGAGGCTGTGCGTAGCAGGAGTCCCTGCATGCCATCCGCCTGCCCGTGAGGAAGCTCCAGCTCACAGAGACTTGCCCCTACCTCTCCTCCTCCCACTCCCTCATCTGCACCTTCTCCACTCTGCTCTTTTGTTTAGAACGAGCTCCAATACCATAAGCTGCCAAGTTACTTTTTCTCCATTTCAAAACCACTGACACCCTCTCCCAAAAGTGTCCCAGACTTCGAGAGAAGGCAATCTCCTAAGGCTTTCATTCAATGCCCGCCATGGTCCATCTGTCATCTCCAAACAATGGCCACGCATCCTTTGTTTCTGTAACTACGAGACCACCCTCCCGTTCCCAAAACACAACCTTGACGTTTTCTTCGGAGAGTCCATCAGGGCTGTTCTAACTAGGACAGCCACATCATCTTGTACACACTGTGCCGTGAATGAGGGCACCTGGCCAGGGGGACGGAGGGAAAATGGGAGCTGAAATCCAGCCTCCACTCTATTTGCCAAGCCGTGTGCCCTGACCTGAGGCTGTCCGAAGCAAGGGACAGTCTTCTCTAACCTGCATAAGGGTACGATGTGGCCTCACAGATGTCCTGACATCTACACCTTCAGCACTTGATTGGACTTGCCCTTGCAGTAAAGAAACTGTTGCATACGGTAAAGAACACCAGGGCAACCAAGGACTCCAAAGAGACTCCTGCTTGCTAGTCATTACACACACATAGAGCCTGGCTGGGATCCCTGGGTGACGCCTATTCCTACACTTATACTGTAAATCTAAGCATTAGGTCTTCCACTCACTGGGAGAGTTCCAGAGGAAGTAGAAAGGCAAGAACTTGACTCCTCTAGTGTAGAGGCTGCTAGAGCCACACCCACAACCCTGCATTTCCTACTCCCTTCACCTCCAGGCGAGCTTTACCAAAAACAAAACCAGAACCCCTAGCTACAGATCAGTTTTCATCGAGCATGATTTTCCTTTATAGATGCAAAGTTACTTTCATGTTTTATAAATGCAAGCCACCAACACAAGCACACTCAAATCTGAAGGTGTCATCCCTTAAAATTCTTCAAGGCAAAAGAAATCTAAAAACCATGGCACAGATGTTTTCAAACTGTGGCCCATGCCTAACTCCCAAACCCATTTTCTTACTCTCCCACTTCCCCCACCCCCACCCTGGCATTAAGTATCCTCTATTCCAATCATACAAAACTGCCGACAGTTCCCAAGGCCCGCAGTCTCTTTTCATGAGTACCTGGAAATGTTCACAGAACATGTGTGACCTGCCCTGCCTGTACAGTGGACCACAGAGCATCACACCGCACGTGCATCATCCACAGTGGCCACCCATTCCCTAGGACCAAACTCATCCGATTCTTGTCATTGCTGCTGTCTTGCTCAGAAATTGTCTTCTCTCCATTTTTTACCTAGCTAACTCCTAGTCAGCCTTCAGGCCTTAAGAAGCCTTCCCAGATTATGCATTCCTAAAAACACTAACCTTTTCTTCCACAGCACATAACATACACACACTTACGTGCGTATGTTCCCTACTAGACTGTAAAGTTCCATGAGAGTAGTTTTAGGAGGGTTTATTCCCCATGGCATCCCCAGCACAATACCTGGTACAAAGTGGGAAAGAACGGATCAAAGACAATGAACCTGTTCATCAGAATTCCTCAACCTCTGCTGTCCAATACAACAGTCACCACACACCTGTGGCTCCCGAACCTAGAAATATGCTCGGATGAACTGAGATCCAAGAATAAAATATACACCAGATTTCTAAGACACAGTAAAGATAAAAGTTAAATATCTCATGAATTTTTTATATTCATTAAATGTTGAAATGATACTGTTTTGGATATAGTAGGTCAAATAAGCTGCATTAAAATTAATGTTCTTTAAAACAGAGCTACTAGACAATTTTAAAAACACACAGAGCTCACATTTGTGGCTTGCATTATGCATCTATTAGACAGTGCTGGTCTAGGAGGCCCTTTCTCCCACCTGCTTACTTCTCATCCATGAGCGCTCAAGAGGCTAGTAAGCTGTTCCCAAGAAGACTTCCCCAGCACCCACCACAAAGGGCTCCGCACAGCACCTCCATCACTGTACTCAAAGGGGGTTATATTCATCTCTTATGTGACCCTCACTAAGATCTTCCAAAGGAATTTAATGAACCAGTAAGGGAACTCATTCCTCAATTCACTGAAAAGCGATATATTGACTCTTAGAGCTGAGCCTCACTTAAAGCTTTCTTAAAATGGAGGAAGATCTCAGGAATGAACAGGAGTTTGAAATAAGCAATAACCTACCTTGGTAAAGAACAAGAAATTTTACAAACAGGACCCTGCCTAAACTAGCAAATATATTCCAACAATTTTCCGTTGTCCACTCGGCTAAAGGAAATCTACCCATTACCCCTCGAGAAGTTATAAAGGATTCTACAAAAAACATAAACTTCTCAGTGGTAGTTTATCACTATCAACCTGCTGCAACACCCCCACAACCCTAAAAACTGCTTAAAATTCAGCTCCTGAATCTACTTTAACATAATGCTTTGGCTGATGATGCAGGCACAAAAATTAACATTCAAGAATTCCAAAGTTGTGGTTGCTGTGGGAACCTTAATTCCAACTGCATGGCACAGATGCAGAAGTGTGGACTACTCCCAACACTGATAAAATTGGAGAAGTATATTTACTCTGTGCAATGAGGCAGAGCTACAGTTACTGAGAGAACCTTATTTTGCATTTCTAAGCTTTCGTGCATTTAAATTCTCAAGCTTACCACAATACTGTTTGCTGCATTAAAATGCCTCCTCTATGGGGGAAAAAAGGCTGGGAGGATGGGGGGGTGGAGATGAACTGATTGGCCAGACATTCCAAGAATCCATCCTGTATGGATTTCTTATGCATGATTTGATTCAAAAGACAATCACAATATTTTTATTTTACTCTTATGGGCTGCCTATAAACTCTCATACAAATGAAAACAGGGCCTGAATTTCATCTCGTGAATGCACCGAGACACTGGTACATGCAAAACATCAGAAAAGCAGATCTCACAGCTCTAAAACTACAAAAGGATACATTAAAAACCACACGGCACTAAGTTCAACCACACTGTTTAATTTGCCTGTGGCACTGGCTCTCACTGAGGACCCAGCTCTATAACCGATCCACAGTTACACCCTTTAGCTATCAGGAGGCAAAAACAGGGGCTGGAAAAGATGTCTACAAAACTAAGACAGCCTAACAAACAAAAAAGCTCAACCACAATCCCTTTCCCCAATCTCTTATAAGTGGTACCAACAGAAAGAAAGTGACCACAAAATTTAAAACAAAACTGCCTACAGTTGTCATCCTAAGCATAATTTCTCAAATTGACACACCAAAATTGTACACATCGGCAAGCCAAGCACCCCTGCTGCTCGAAGACCCAGCAAATAGCACAAAACAGTGCAACTAACAATTCCAGTCACCACTTGGAAAAGATGAGTAATTGACCCCAGACTCTCTCTCTCTCTCTCTCTCTCTCTCTATATATATATATATATATACACACCAAGATTTATTTCTTCCTAGAACAAAAACACAGAGCAAATCAAAATGATCAGCAGAACAGGCCTTGCTATCATGCACGTGAGACATGACCTTTCCTCCCCTTATCTTCAGAGAATAAGATCTCGTTAACAAGACTTATTCACCACCTAATATACACCAACCCTAACTCCTCCAGAGAGGAATGCCAGTGGGGCCCATCAAAAATGAGGAGAGCAGTGAGTGTGGTGCAAGAGAAAACAGACTTGCCCAGTGGCAGCTAGGCTGCAAATACTAGGAAATAATACTTCGGTGATTTACACTATTGGTTTGTTAGTATTCTTCTACACACGAACCACATCTAACTGATTGTCCAGCTCCTCCCTCTTGGTTTCAGAAAAGAGGTGCTGCTGCTTCTCTCGTCTCACCTGTGTATTCTCCCCCTCCAGTCTCGGTGGTCTGATGCTGGACAGGTGGATGGTCTTGTAGTCCCCAGAGTTCAGCTTCACGACAATCGCGTCGGCATTGAGCACCTGCATCACCTGTGGGCGACAAGAAGGCAAAAATGCTGAAACGTGCCTTAGCGGCCCAAGTCCCACAGCACGTGTGCTAAGGAGCAGGGCACACCGATCACAGGAAGAAGGCTGAGACCAACAGCCACTGGGATAGATCCAACATCATGCTTTACGGTACAATAACGTTGAAGGAAACTACCTTATTATTAGCAGACCTGAGAGATATGATGATTTCTCAGCAAGGCAGGATCTGTATCACTCAGAAAGATGGCCAAGCTGTTTTATCTTTTGCCCCAACCAAGATTTGTGGGGAATTACAAAGCTTAAGAACTGGAAATCTAGTCTCTACGTGCTACTGAAGATTTTCCTTGAAACAGGTTCTAAGTTAAAATCAAAATGCCTATCACAACATGATTCTAGGAAAAGAGGCAAGGGCTGGATTAGGAGGTACCAGCACTAGATGAGAAAAAACCAAAATAGGACACCCCAACACAGAGCAGAAAAATCAAAGGCAGTGAAGGGCAAAAAGTATTGTCATCTCAGCATGTGAAAGGAGATGCTCCGTTGTTGATCTCACCAGCAGAAACGTTAGATTGCTAAGATATGACTTCAACTACTCTGAAGGCCACCTTTTCAGAGCACTACTATGGGCATCTCTATTTTAGACCCCAAAAACAGCAACACTGGACCCCACTCTCAGATAGTAACTAACTCCCAAGCCTTCAAGGATATCTATTAACAGCAAAAGCACAAATATTCCTCTGTGGAAGTTATCAGAACACTCCTCCAATGTGCACAGAATAAAATTTCCTCAAAACCACACTCAGACTACATCAGGGTCATAACCAGACCTCATAATTCAGCCAGCAGTCTACAATTCACCCAATTATATTCAGAACTTTTTGTTACAAGGCCATTTGGGGTTTTTTGTAAGTAACACTTTACTACAAGGAAGCTATTGACTACAAAACACAGTCACCATCCACTTCATCTGATGAATCAAAACCCACTCTCCCCACCTTCAATCAGACCCCATCAGGAGCTAACAGGCAGCTCAACAAACTACAGGGTCAGCTGCCACCGTGAGGGAAGACTTGCAAAAGTCCCCTCGTCTTTTATACTTTATACGTGAAACAAAAGGAGCTAGAGTCTCCTTCGCTGTGGTGGGTATCACACTGCTAAATAGTAAAAGAGCCTTCACTAACTATTCCCTGGGAGGCTCACAACCTTTTACAACAGAATATACCCATTTATTTGCAGATTCCTGCAAAATGGCTAGCCTCTACGTTTTCCTGAGAATCAGCCAATCACACAGAAAAAAAAAAAAAAAAAAGAGTGGTTTAAGGGACAATCTGAAGGAGCAAAAAAGCAAAAACCAAGTGAGAAATTATACATGACAGGAAATAGCAGGAGGAAAGCGCCATCAAACAGAATGAATGAAAAAAGAAAGATGACAGTTGGAATCAAGCTGTACATCCATGGAGGGCTGACTACTGCTGGTGGATGGGAAGATAACCTGGGGTTTTCACATCATTAGTAATGGAAGCGGTATAGACAAAAACAGGCTAGGGACCACAACGATAGTAAAGGGTCTGAGAAAGAGCTCTATAGATTAGGAGAGGGGTAATTATTTTCAAATTTCAACTAGGTGTAAGATTAACTTGCAAAACCTGAATGGAGCAAAAACCAGGCTCAGATAACTACAGCCGTTCTGCTATAACCTTTTTCTTAGAGTTGAGAATCACACAAAGGCTGCTACGCAGCTAAGTTGCTTCAGTTGTGTCCGACTCTGTGCGACCCCATAGACGGCAGCCCACCAGGCTCCCCTGTCCCTGGGATTCTCCAGGCAAGGACACTGGAGTGGGTTGCCATTTCCTTCTCCAATGCATCAAAGTGAAAAGTGAAAGTGAAGTCGCTCAGTCGTGTCTGACTCTTAGCGACCCCATGGACTGCAGCTTACCAGGCTCCTCCGCCCATGGGATTTTCCAGGCAAGAGTACTGGAGTGGGGTGCCATTGCCTTCTCCGCACACAAAGGCTAACTAACACTAAAGCCCAAAGAGCCAGAGCCTCAAAACTCACCTGGCCAGAAAACCTCAGTGAAGCCCAAGGGTAATCAAAAGCATCATGTGTGGTTACATGAGGACCAAGCCAAGGTCAGGAATGATTACGCAGTAGGGGTGGTCTTGGAACCCTCCAAAACAAAGACCCCCTTACACCAGCCCAGTCATTTTAAGTGCAGAACTAAAAACAGCCAAGAAGATATAACTAAGAATATGGATTCAGGAACTGAAACAAAAAGAGTATATCTGCTACCATTACCATCTAGACACATTAATGCCAAAGTAAAAATGCCCGCCATAATGGAATCTCCCTCACTCCCTAAAGACAGCAGCAGGGGCTTGGCCAACTGACCGCAAGAGAAAGACCTCAGCTAATGATTTCCCTATCCTTCGAAATCCCACATGTGTATGAAATGGATTATGGCAGAGGTCCCCAACTTTTTTCAATGCCAAAGATCAGTTTCATGGAAAACAATTTTTCCACAGACCAAGAGAGGGGGTATGGTTTCAAAATGATTCAAGCACATTACATTTATTGCACACTTTATTTCCATTATAATGTCACCGCTCATCCAACAGGAGGTACCAGTCCATGGCATGGAGCTCAGGGACTCCTAGATTAAAAGCACAGGTAGGTGGGGGAGGGGACCACAAGGTATCCATAGCTATACTGCTATCCCACCTTCAAACCAAAAGTTCCATAAAGCCATACCAAGCACATAGCTAGTATGGCGAATCAATACTGCTCCTCCCTCCAGAGGAGGTACAGAACCACTGCCCAACAGACTCGGCAACTGTCAGGCATCTCAGCTGCATACACATCCCGGGATTTCCCACATCTCAATGATGGATCAAGCTGCGCCTTCCTCTCCCCCCAAAACCAACTCCTAGTAAAGTGTCCACTGCCGGAAACACAGGGAAGCTTCGCATGATTAAGACATGAGGAATATCTAGACATTCTCTACACCCTAGTCATGCTCATAGAGAAATAAAACCAGGGAAAGTATCATAGCGCTCACACCTTCACCCCTCTGATTACAGAATGTGAGGCTCGAAGCATACCCCGGTGACAAGTTACTGGTATCCGTCACCCCTTATAACGTGTTAGCAGCCGCAGCAGCAGCGAGCGGCTTCTCGGAGCTGTAAATTTCAGGCCTCAGCAGCAGACTCTCTCTGCTTGGCATCTCCCTGATTAGCAACCTCCTCTTCAGGAACTGTGTGCTCTGACGCTGCCAGCTAAATGAGGCCTGCCTTCCTGGAAAAGTGGGGTGAGGGTGCCTGGGTCCGTGCGTGTGTGCATGGAAGTGGGGTTTAGGGGTAAATTGTGCCATTGATGTCCGGAGAACAAGTAGCTCCTGGGCAGAGACATGGAAAAAGCAATCAAACAGTAGTTACAGTCACACAGTACAATAAGTAAAAGGCAGAGTGGATTACCATCCAAAGCCTGCTTGTCAACACCGTCACAAACCACATTGTAACGGTGATGTTTCTGATGGTGCTTTCCACCAGGGCAATTAGAAGTATGCCCACATCATCCTTCATCTCCTCATACTATTGACCTCGAGTCAACACACACACACCCCTACTGACCACATGCTCCAAGAGCAGAATCTACACAGAATAAAAGGTCACTAGCTGGACTCAAGATGCAAATCCTAAACCCAATCCCCTCTGCATTTCTTACAGTCCAACTGTAAAAGGAAAAAGGAGAGGCTTAATGATGACACAGCACAGGCTAAGGTTGCCACAGGTCAGGAGAATGGCAGAGCACTGTCGGAGGCAGGGGACATCCGTCCGTCACCCTGGCCTCCTGCCACATTGCCCCCATCTGCAGCGCCCATCTAAAGAGCTGAGTGCTGAATGCATAGGGCTGCTGCTGCTCAGCTTCTCAAAACACTGCAGCATCTATGAAACATACAGAAAGACCCTCAGAACAGTCCCAGACACAAACACCAGTCCTCCCAAAGCTGCCAAAATTATCAGTACCAACAGAAAGCTCAAACAGGGCTCCTACAGGCATCACCTGTGAGTGCCCTTGATGGGGCCATTGGAAAGGGGACACCAAACACCCTTCTTACTCTCTTAACTCAGGACATTGGCTGCTTCTCCTGCTTCCCCAGGTTTCATCTGCCAGGTCTGTTCTCCCCAAGCTAAACCTGGAAGCATTAGTGAAGCAACACTGTGGTGGGGGACATCAGGAGCACCCCACCCTATCTCAGCGATGACCATGGCTCACTGCACAGCCCACAGAAAACCCCAGCTACCACCCTGCATCCTCACGTGATACGAAGCACAACCTGCTGAGGCCAATACCTTTAGGCACCTAGGCGCAAGCCAACAAACTGGACGCCCTAACAGGTACTTAAAAGGAAGCCAGGCATCAGACAAATTCCCACAGAGGAGCAGCCTACAAAATACCCGACCTGCACTCCTTGTAACTGCCAAGGTCATCAAAAGCAAAGAAAATCTGAGAAACCACCAAATCCAAGAGGAGCCTAACAAGATCTGACAACTAAATTTAGCGTGCTATTGAGGATGCGATTCTGGAATAGAAAACGGACATCAGAGGAAAGCTAAGAAAATCTGACTAAAGTATAGACTTTCAGTTGATAATATATCAATACTGGTAACTACTTATAATCAATGTGCCATAGTCTTTTCAAACAATAATAAGGGAAACTACGGGGGGGGGGGGGGGGGGGGGGGGGGGGGGGGGGGGGGGGGGGGGGGGGGGGGGGGGGGGGGGGGGGGGGGGGGGGGGGGGGGGGGGGGGGGGGGGGGGGGGGGGGGGGGGGGGGGGGGGGGGGGGTGGGGGGGGGGCCGGTGTGTGCCACTAATCTAGGAACTCTGTCAGTCAGTCAGTTCAGTCGCTCAGTCGTGTCCAACTCTTTGCGACCCCATGAATCACAGCACGCCAGGCCTCCCTGTAGTATCTGCCAATTTTTCTGTAAATCTACAACTGTTCTTAAAAAGTCTCAATTTTAAACGTAGGTAAATGTTTACAAATCTTTTCTAAATTAACCATTTTCTTATCAGCAAATTAGTTTGCTAATTTAAGCCACAAACCAAGTCTTGACCCCTTTTTGGTTTAAGAGAGGCCACCTTCCTCAGCAGAAAGAACATCCCCAGAACTTCTTTTTCTTCTGAAAGCCATGTAAGCAAAGATCAAGGGAGCAGCTAGTCATTTTTGTTCTCTCCATATTACCACACAAGAACACAAAAGTCCACACAAAAACACTAAGTGTCCTTGCTTAAGCATCACCTTCCTGTTCATGCTCAGCTGCTCAGTCTGTCTGACTCCTTACAACCCCGTGGACTGCAGCCCGCCAGGCTCCTCTGTCCATGGGATTCTCCAGGCAAGAATACTGGAGTGGGTTGCCATTTCCTCCTCCAGGGGATCTTCCCCACCCAGGGATCAAACCCACGTCTCCTGCATCTCCTGCTTTAATAGGCAGATTCTTTACCACTGAGCCACCATCTGTGAAGACATAATAATGAACTCCATACAAAGCCATGGCATTTTTGCACAGAAAAAAATCAGCAGGACCAAACCAAATAGGTACCAGTGCCCCACCCATGGACAGCTTATAACCTGACCTCCAAAACTGGACACAGTCAACAGTATCATACAGCTAACTAAGGGCTCTCCCAGACGAAGCCCCAGAGGGTGAGCTCCTTGAGACAGAAACCACTTCTCATTCTTTTGCATCTTCTCAAAGCACCTAGTTCAGGGGTCTGCTGGTTAAGCAATCAGCTGGTACAGAGAACAAAGCTAGCTGCCTCTATCTAACCAGGCTGAGCAGGAGAAGACTCAGCCCCTTCACCCCACCCCCAAGTGTTATTCAGGTCTGTGAAATCTGCAAGGTCCAAGCATCCAGCAGCAGGGACAGGGAAGCCAAGCCACGTGCTCAAGGGACCATATGGCTACAAACAGCACAGATCAGCTAAAACGCCACAGGGAAGGCAAGCAGGAAACTGGCAAGCCACGACAGGCACAAAAGTCTCAAGCAGGCTCAGCTAATCGCTGTGAAGTGAACACATCTCTCTGCTAACCTGGAGAGACAGGGAGAACGTTCCCTAGCACTGCCTTCCTTAAGAGGAGGAGAACGAAAACCAGTCCTCAGTTCCCCATGTACCCAGGGAACACCTGGCTGAGTTTCAAGTTTCTCAGGAGGGGACTCTTGGCCCATACTCCCACCTCCAGCTTTGCATCAGTTCCAGAAGTCACCTAGAGGGTCCCAGCGGCACAAACTTAAGAGTTCATAGGTCACCTTTAGCAGGCTTTTTAGCTATTTAGCTGTTCTCTGTAAAATTACAAACTCAGGTCTCCTGCATCGTAGGCAGACTCTGTACCATCTGAGCCACCAGAGAAGCCCAAGAATACTGGAGTGGGTAGCCTGTCCCTTCTCCAGGGGATCTTCTTGAACCAGGAATCTAACGAGGGTCACCTGCATTGCAGGCAGATTCTACCAGCTGAGCTACCAGGGAATAAATTAATACCTAGGAGACAGTGGTCGTCTCTTCAGTAGGCACTCTATTTGTTCAGGCCTTATGGTCACAGCAGCCTCAGAGCAGAATCCTTCAGCAAAAATTTGCAGGACTGCCAGACTATATTCAGGAAAGCCCAAGGCACCTTAGGACTTTTTTAGGTTTCCTTGCAAGAGTAGTTTTGTCATTAACAAATATTTTAAATTAGGCAAAATGACTACAATACTGCCGCTGGGTTCTAGCTTGGGAAAAGAAATCATCTTCCCTTTTACATTTAATGCTGACATCTTGTGTTCTACAATAGGGTTTGGCAAACAATGGCCAAGGGCCCATCATTACTCTTATAAATAAAGCTTTATTGGAACACAGCCATGCCAATTCATTATGCATTACCAACAGCTGTGGCAGAATTGTAGAGTTACAAAGAGACTATACGGCCCAGAAAGACTAAAATATTTACTATTATGGTCCTTTAAAAAAATGGTGGTCAAGCTCTGCTCTAACAACATATTTGAAACTGAACACACATGGGATATACACTAGTTACCAATGCCTGGGGAGCTATTTGGCAAATATACTCCAAAATGCTCCTCAAGGAAATAACTGCGACTTAGGTAGAGATTTATTCCATTTCCTAAATAATGGAAAAGTGATAAATGACATGAATAATGACCTACTAGGGACTAGTTAAATAAATTATGATGCAGCCTTACAATGGAACACAAGGAACAATAAAGTTCATATATTTACTTTGTTACCCTCCCTAAATACTTCTACACAAAAATAAAGGGTTTGGGGGGCTGTTTTTCATTTTGTTTTGTCTTGCTGTTTGCCAAAGCCCGAAAGGACAAAGATAATGAGAGAGAAGAATATAGCAACAAAACTTGGAAGCTGGAAAGCAGAGGAATGAGTGGTAACTGACTATAGACTCACGAAAGCTAAATCCTGAGCTAGTGGTGAGAAAAGAAAATAAGTCTTTCTGATTTATAACGCAGACTTCCCCTACTCACCAAGAGTGAGAAACTATCAAATCAGGGATCTCAAGGGGGAATGAAAATAAGGTCCAAAACTAGGACTGGTTTAAAATCTATGTAAGAAGCACCTGGATTTCAAGATGGATACCCTAAATCTCATCCTGCTCCTAAACCAGTGTTGAATACCTTGTTCTTAGAGAGACCACTAAAGGTTACCAGATATCTAAAGTAAGTCTCTAATATGGAAAATAAGAGATTAAAATAACCAAAGAGAATTAAAAACAACTTAAGAAAACACAGACTATACAGGGAGAGAAAAATCTTTAACAAATTATTGCTAATTCCTTAAATCCTAACAGATGATATTGATCTCTGAAGTAAGTATACATCATGTTATTTTTTTAATAGTAATAAGAGAAACATTCAAAGAACAAAGGAAGCTTTTAGAAATTAAAATACAGCATGATAAAATATCTAATAGAAGAGATGAGAGATAAACATGAAGATATCTAGAAGGAAAAGACAAAAAAATGGAAAATAGTAGGAAAAAATTAGGACTAGTCCATGAAGTCAAACATCCAAACAGAAATTCTAGAAAAATAGCAGAGAAACTAGATGGAAACCAACAACAAAAGAGTTAAAATTTAATTTTTAATATGGTTTAATTTTTAAACCACATGATCACACATGGATAAGCAAAGCAATTCTGAAATTGTGAAATTTCAGAATAAAGAAGAATTTGCTAAGAGCTTACAGAAATAAAAACATAGCACTGGGATGGGAGATCAGAATGGTTTCAGGCTACCAAAGAAATAAAGAAAGAAAGAAGACAAACAAAAATTCCTAACAAATAAAAGTGGAGCAATGTTTTCATAATTCCAAAAGAAAATAGCTTCTAACAAAATTCTATACCCATCTAAACTATCAAATGTAATAACAGAGTAAACACGAACAGTTTCAAAAAATCTACCTCCTAAGCACTCTTTTCCCAAGAAGCTAATAGAATGTGTGTCACCAAAATAAAGTAGTAAATCATAGTGAACCCATAAGATTCAGCAAACATAGCACCAATCCAGAAGTGAGGCGAAGAAAAACTTAAGATAATGGTAAAGAAATCCAAAGAAGACACCTTTATAAAAGGAAAAAAAGAACTAAACTGAACTAGACTGTTATAGGTCACAAGGCTCCTGGAAAGTACTATTGAAAAAGATAAAAATAATGACCTGAATCATGTCTTGAGAAAAGATTTAAACAGATGACAGAATGTGGGGGTTGAATTAGTAAGTATATAAAAGATATATACATAAAATTTAAAAATTAACTCCAGGAAAAACAAAAAATCATGCAGGAAATGAAAAGCAGTCATAACATGCTATATATCTCAGAAGTGATTAGCATTTACCAAGTAACACTGAATATTAACTGAGCCAGAATGATGATATAGTCCTATTAGAAGGCATGGAGAAGACTATATGCACACCCACGTGTGAAAACACTAAATCCTCATCTTCCATGGTGTGAAGGAAGAAGGGTTACGCCTGAAAAATTAACAGCAAGCAACTGAACATTTTATTCGAAGACGCGAATTAGCCAAGAGTTGAAAATGGTTGCCTCAAGCGAAAGGGAAATAAAAGAGTACACTTCTCTTAAGAAGCCCACAGTTCTTTAAAAATGTCTACGCAAAAAATTTACAGTTAAAATTTGTCAAATCCTTCACTAATCTAACCTGCTATGGTTGGTATTAGATATATTCCTATAACAAAGTGTGCCTGTAACACTGTATGTAGCCTGTTAAATTAGTCAATGTCCCATTTTGTCGACAGTTAAGGAAATTTAGGTGTAATAAAGTCACTGACATCAGAACTCCAGAAATAAATAAATAAAAATTAAAAAAAAATAAAAATGTCTACATGTTAAAAATAAAAACTTACCGACTTAAAAAATTATATACAAAAGAATACAAGTCAGTACTACTCAAAAGTGACTGCCAGTCTGCAATGAGATAAGGCGCCTGTACCAGAACATAAATCAACTACATCACTGAGAACATTGCTGACATTTTTTCCGTAGCAAGATCTTCTTGATGAAAGCAGCAAGGCCTTGATTTACATTCTGGCTCGAGCTCCTTATACCATATCAAACCATTCTGAGGAGGACTGGTATAGGTCAAAGGTCAGCAGACTTTTTCTGTAAAGGGCCAGATAACAAATATTTTACACTTTGCAGGCCATATGGTCTCTGTCAAAACTTCTCACCTCTGCCACCATACCACAAAAACAGCTCCAGACAATATGTAAACGAAGAGACGTGGCTATGTTCCAATTTACTCACGACACTGAAATCTGAATTTCATATCATTCCAACATGGAACAAACCCTTCTTTCTAAGTAAAATCCACTCTTAGCTCACAGACCACGTAAAGACAATGGGGGCCATGTTTGGCCAATGGGCCAGTTTGCCAACACCCACAACTGACAGTATGATCAACTTTTTCTTTCATAGTAATTTCATCTAGTATGTGTGTTTTTCCTTCTTTTTATGCTTTTTCCTGTTTTAAAAACAAAAATAATCCTGAAGGAGTTAAAAAATTCACTGAAAACCTTTTTCTCTCTACTCTCTGAACAGGCCTATATCTGAATGATCTAAATTTATGTTTAGGATACTACAGGATCCTTAATCAGATGGCTTTTATAGAGATAATCTCTATTCTGGCATTATAAAAAATAAAACTTCATTGTAATTTTAAAAAAAAGGCTGACTTTGTTTTAAAATAAAAAAGACAAAAATAGATTCTGAGATCCTGGATTTTTTTCAAAATGGAAGGAATGTTCTATATGTTCTAAAGCTCTCCTTTTTCAAGTTACCAATAAAACCAAACTCAGGATAAATGTACAGCTACTGGCTCAATCATCTAATCTTTTAGATGAAGAATTTTTCTTCAGCAATGCCTTAGTTTCCCAAGTAGCCAAGGCCCAAAACCCTTCCAAATCTTCTAGGTTTCTCTACCAATTCAGTTTCAACTGAGGAGGGGCTGGGAACAGTACAGTGTAATGAGACTCTCCCAAGGGTCATCTGTATCACTAGAATTGTGATGACGGTGAAAAATGGAAGGCCTGCCTCCTTGGAGAGTGAATGGTCAAGCTTTCCTCATGTGGCTAAGTCCTTCTATAGTCTTAGGACAGATTATAGGAAAACATAAACACAAGTTCCAATTGGCAGAGCAGCTATGTCCAAGTTCCCTAGCTGGTGCGGTCCTCACACAAAGAAGCAGCGGTCCATTCTGATCTGCATCAGGATGTGAAAGCCACACATGGAGAATCCAACCAGGAGCTCCTTCAACTAACATCCACTGAAAGGCACAATTACAGTTAACCTGACAGCTGGTGTAGAGACAGACCATCTACCAGGAGAGGAAAGGGGCCGCTTGCGCGCTCAATGACCTACTGCTTTGGCATCATAAAAAAGAAAGTGAAGAAATTCAGTCAATTCCTTGGAGACTTGTTAAAATTTCACCATGCTAAGAGAAAGCATTCCAAAATTGTTCAGGCTGACAGTGCCACCTAGTGGCTCTCCACCTAAAAACTCACCGCTGGACATTTAGGACAGTCACTGGACAGTTAAATGTCCAAGGATATTTTAAGCCCATTATGACAAAGCTTCCAGCATGTCTTGCCGAAAGTAAAAATAAGTTAAAAACATTAGCAATTTTGGGAAAGCAAAGTCTACTATAGGATCTACCGCTCAAGGTACCAAACCCCGCATGAAGTTTTTTCAAAAAAAAAACCACTTTTACAGCACTGCTGCTGGATCCAAACAATCTATTCAGTAGTTCAGCTGCCTTCAGAGAAATCCATCCCAGGAAAGTGGAGCGCTCTCAGAAAAACACACCATAACAGAGAAAATTCAAAACCACAAAAACATCCCACATTAGAAAAAAAATCAAAAACCACAAGAGTCTCAAAACAGAAAGAAGAGAAATTTGAGGTCTTATACCCTTGGGCATAAGAAATCTGAGAGAGGGAGTTCCCTGGCGACCCAGTCCTTAGGACTCGGTGCTTTCACTGCTATGGCTGGGGTTCAAGTCCTGGTGAGAACTAAGATCCTGCAAGCTCGCAGCACAGACAAAAAAAAAAAAGTCTACTATAGGATCTACCGCTCAAGGTACCAAACCCCGCATGAAGTTTTTTCAAAAAAAAAACCACTTTTACAGCACTGCTGCTGGATCCAAACAATCTATTCAGTAGTTCAGCTGCCTTCAGAGAAATCCATCCCAGGAAAGTGGAGCGCTCTCAGAAAAACACACCATAACAGAGAAAATTCAAAACCACAAAAACATCCCACATTAGAAAAAAAATCAAAAACCACAAGAGTCTCAAAACAGAAAGAAGAGAAATTTGAGGTCTTATACCCTTGGGCATAAGAAATCTGAGAGAGGGAGTTCCCTGGCGACCCAGTCCTTAGGACTCGGTGCTTTCACTGCTATGGCTGGGGTTCAAGTCCTGGTGAGAACTAAGATCCTGCAAGCTCGCAGCACAGACAAAAAAAAAAGGGGGGGGGGGGGCAAGTGAGAAAGCAAGCAAGCAATCTAAGAGAATGTCATTTGCTAAGCAGACAGAATCTCTAGCATATGAGAGATTTCAAAGGGTCAAGGTGCACAATTTTAACCCATGAATTTCTAATGAAGTTATGCAAATCTACAGCAGAAATTTACATTCTTATAGTTTCCAAGTTCCTTATAACAAACACACCCGTGCAGGCAATCACACACACACATATGCACGCATCAGTGCTTTGCCTTGCAAGAGAAACGCTTCAGCCCTTGACTGATTATTCAGATCTCTGTATTATCACTAGCCTGACAGCATGCAGTGCAGCGCCAGATGCTCAGAATGACTCACCTTGGCAACAAACTGTTTGTCCTTTTGGTCCAAATTAGCAGTGGGAGCCACGTAGTCTCTCCATATTCTCAGCCTGCGCTCCTTGGCAAACCTGGCAACAAGGCAAAGATTCAGATCACTCAGAGGGACTAAGGCAGTGACGGAATCCACCATCCACCAGGAGCAAACAGCACAAAACCCTACCCTGTCTCACAGACAAGGCACCCAGGAAAAAAGGCTAATCAGACCAGCACAAAGTGTGACCGCCCCAAGGAAAACTATACAGCACCTGAAACAATCCCACATGCATATATGCCATAAACCCACGGCTGACAGGCTGGGGTCTGGCCACACCCTTTTTCAAGCCTGGAAAGTACAAGTCCACCTTGCTATTAATTAGCTCTTTGGCGTATCAATTACCTCTTTTTTTTTAATATAAATTTATTTAAATTGGACGCTAATTACTTTACAATATTGTATTCGTTTTGCATACATCAACATGAATCTGCTACAGGTGTACACGAGTTCCCCATCCTGAAACCCCCTCCCACCTCCCTCCCCATACCATCCCTCTGGGTCATCCCAGTGCACCAGCCCCGAGCATCCTGTATCATGCATCGAACCTGGACTAGCAATTCATTTCACATATGATATTATACATGTTTCAATGCCATTCTCCCAAATCATCCCACCCTCGCCTTCTCCCACAGAGTCCAAAAGACTATTCTATACATCTGTGTCTCTTTTGCTGTCTCACATTATAGGGTTATCCTTACCATCTTTCTAAATGCCATATATATGCGTTAATATACTGTATTGGTGTTTTTCTTTCTGGCTTACTTCACTCTGTATAATAGGCTCCAGTTTTATCCACCTCATTAGAACTGATTCAAATGCATTATTTTAAATAGCTGAGTAATATTCCATTGTGCATATGTACCACAGCTTTCTTATCCATTCGTCTGCTGATGGACATCTAGGTTGCGTCCATGTGCTGGCTATTATAAACAGTGCTGCAATGAACATTAGGGTACCCGTGTCTCTTTCAATTCTGGTTTCCTCGGTGTGTATGCCCAGCAGTGGGATTGCTGGGTCGTATGGCAGTTCTATTTCTAGTTTTTTAAGGAATCTCCACAGTGTTCTCCATAATGGCTGTACTAGTTTGCATTCCCACCAACAGTGTAAGAGGGTTCCATTTTCTCCACAGCCTCTCCAGCATTTATTGCTAGTAGATTTTGGATAGCAGACATTCTGACTGGTGTGAAATGGTACCTCTTGAGTGATTCCTAAATGCCAGGTGCTGGGGTGACAGACAGACTAACTGCTCTCTTAAGTGGGA
Organism: Aepyceros melampus; assembly: GCA_006408695.1. NCBI lineage: Eukaryota > Metazoa > Chordata > Mammalia > Artiodactyla > Bovidae > Aepyceros > Aepyceros melampus. The sequence continues at coordinate 1,102,583 of SJXQ01003498.1, forward strand.
GGGGAGAGTGCACACATCTAACACAAGTATTTTTAAGAAGCATAAGCCTGCTCATTTCTATTTGTATTATAAAAAGGTCATTGTTCACTCAGTCAAGTCTGAGTCTTTGCAACCCCGTGGCCTGCAGCACACCAGGCTTCCCTGTCTTTGAATATCTCCCGGAGTTTGTTCACTTCATATCCACTGAATCAGTGATGCTACAAAGACTGAGTAGGACATAGTCATTGTGCTCTGAGTTCACTGCTTGATTATGAAAGACAAACATTCTTCAAAAATAAAAGAGCACTGTGACCCCCCTCAGTGGTCCAGTGGTTAAGATTCCATGCTGCCAGTGCAGGGGGGCATGGGTTCAATTCCTAGTCAGGGAACTAAGATCCCATATGCCACACAGAGTGGCCAAAAGATAAAAAAAAAATTAAAATGAATGCATAAGGAAATATTTAAATATATAAAAAGGTTATTAGCTACCCAAACCCCACATGGAAAACATGAACAAAATGGTCACTATAGAGCATCTAATGAGAAATAAAAATGGACAATAATCCAACAGAATTTAAACAAAAGTTAAAAAATCACGTTGGTAAACATTTGTTTTAGAGTACGAAGCCTAGAAAAGACTTTTTGAATCAGAGTAAGAGAGGGACAGGGAATATGTGCAAAGATTTACATACACACACACACATTTTATATCAGTGAAAAACTGTCAAAGTATTTATTTAGAAATAAAAGGATGTAGGGGAAAGGAACTATTAAACTGTTATTTCTGAAAATGGTATTGCAGCTTTTCAAAGCAGTGCTAAAATGAGAAAAGACAAAAGCAGCATGTTGTAGTTGTAAAAACACGTGAAATACCTCAATAGAGATTTACTGACAATGCAAGCAAGTTCTAACACAGCATGCAAAACAGTAGGCAAGTAATCATATCATTGAAATATGATCTGCATTCCTGGGTCTAAATCTGTTTTTTAATGATGAGCCATCTTAAAAATCTCCTGTAGATATTACAAAACATGTACAAACTACTATCACTGTAATTCACTTTCTTCAAAGAGAAGGAGGAACTTAAAGAATGCAAAAAGAATCACCAACCAAAATAATAATTTAGAAAAATAGACCTACAGGATATTCTGAACAACAGCAACAAAAAAAAATTGAGCATCACAAAATAGTCAGAGATATTTGGAAAGCTGTGCCAATACGCATATTGTATGTTATGAATTTAATTGTAGAACATAAAAAGACTACAATGTGTACAATCACTGTGTTTTTTCCAAGCATCTACCTTTGTCAGGTTTGCCATATTAAACGGCCCAGATTAAAATCTATTTTTATAAAAAGTTCTAAGTATTTCTGCTTACAAGCAGAGAGGGCTGTAAGAGACCTAAGAAAGGGGAAATTCAATCCACATTCTTGCACACCTCTTTGTCATGTGCCTCAAAGGCAAAAACCTGTAAACTGTGACTCTGAAATAAACCACACAGGCTTGAGTGGAATGTCGCCAGTGGTCCTGGCCTTCTACCTAAACATATCCTGGGAGGTAGTGGGTGAGACTTTATGAACATCATCTCTATTCATCTATCTGCTTCATTTTTTTCCACCTGGAGACTCAAGTTCACTTATACCTGGAAACACCTGAAATGGCCACTGATCTTTGGCATATCCATTATCATTTTTCTAGAAATCAGTTATTGCTCCATCTGCTTTAACTATGGGGCACCTAGCCAAAACCACGACACCTTACAGTTGTATTAGCATTTATAACTAGAGCATACAGTTCGATAAATTAGGGCATCAGGCTTTGCAGCATCGTTGGATTGTCTTATTTAGGGGCCCACAGGCTCTGTCTTTCTGTCATATACTTGGCTCCAGCCTGCACAGCAGGAAGGAGCCGATAAGTTATTTCATTGTCCTCAAATGAGCCTCAAGTTTATTTCATTTCAAATGCCTAAAACCTGAAATCTAAGTGAGAGGCTTGGAAAAAACCGTGAACTGAAAACATTAATAAAGCAAATCAGGTGACCAATACTGTTTGAGTGAAAAATCAGCAGACAGCCCTGAATCAGACTGAACCGGAGACTGTAAGCAGTCACTCCTCTACGAGATCCCAGCTTCTTCTGGAGTTTCCCCAGTTCTTTACATTGACATGGTTGGGTGAGAGAAGATCCCAAGGCTCCTTCCCCTGGAGTCCCCTACACCTAGATCCCTGGCTAGAAGGATCCCCAACAGGCCTTACCTCTCAGCGGCCCTCAGCTTTTCTGCGCCCCGTGTGTAGACTGCAATCGACCAATCCACACAGCGGGCAAAACCTTCCTTCAGCAGGAGCTCTGTGATGTTGCCGTTCTAAAAAATAACGCAGGCACAGATTAGATTCTGTTGCAAGGGAATCCATTTTTCTTGACTTCTGACCTGATTAACATAGCCACAATCTATTTTGTAGTTAAAAAAAAATGAAGTAGAGTCATTTTTCTCATGAAGAAATCAGCCCTATGAGGAGACGCTGTTCTGTGAGTGACTCCCTTCAACAGCCCTGGCTTCGTATCCCCACAGCACCCAGCACAGTAACTCTCACTTAACAGGGGTAGGATAAATGTTAGCAGCATTGAAGGAATCGGCATTTCAATAGCTCTTCTTGTGGACAGAGGATGTTAATCTTCAGTAGAGATTATACCTTATTATTTCCTTTCCTGAGATCAGCATTTACTCCCTTTTCATAGGGGAGAGCCAAAGAACAGGCTGAGTAAGGGAATAACTACAGTTCCATTTTGCCCGGTGAATTACAATTCACATTCTACAGTGACACAGAGCCATCTGGCAGGGCTCTGGCAGACAGCGAGCACTTCAGAAGAAATAGACATGACCTTGGCACATGCCAAACCAAGCCTCCCAGCCTTCCACAACTGCCATCATGGAAGAATTCTTTAGCCAAAGAAGAACAGTAGTTTATTCTGGTACCGGATATGGGTTACAATAATGACAATTTATTTAAACTGGGGTGTTGAAAAGCAATTTCCCATCCCAAGAATATCCCACCTACCAAAGTATACACTAGGGTAAAACTCCCAGTAGTCAGAACTACAAGATCTTAACCTACTTCCTACTCAAAAGCAGCATTAGGCAGCAACTGAATAAGGCTTGGGACACAGTGTTTCCAAAGGAGGGTTTCCTCATGACAGTTCTACCCATACAGTAAGTCCCCTACATGTGAACCTTCAAGTTTCAAACTTTAAATGATGTCAAGTGCGTTTGCATGTCTAGCCATGAAAGTTAGTTCATGGGTTTGGCGTACACTGTCACATGCGTGCATCCTCTATAAGGGGTTGTGCTTTTGTGTACTTTATTGTACAGTCCTGTATAGGGTACAGGAAAACAGTATCTTCATTTCAAGCCCAGGATATCTGGAAAGAGGTGTTAAAGCTAGCAGCTTATAGCCAATTGTGTTACTTGGGTACCAAGGCTAACTTTGTTGTACTTACAAACAAATTAGACTTAACAAAAACACTCTCAGAACTGAACTCCTTCCTCTGTAGGGGACTTACCGTACTCTAAATAGCTAACCTACTTGCAGACCTCACCAATCCCATTCTACTAGTTCTACTGCCACTTCTTAAATGATGTGGCAGCCTCCCACCTTTCTTACTGGCAATCTTTAGGACTAGGATCTGGGAAAATAAGTGCAAGCATCCTTCCTTCCCTTATAAACCCAACCACAACTGAGATTAGTTTTCTAAAGTACAAAGTTGCAAATCTGTCCATCAGAGAACAGATAACTCCCTAAAAAGGTCTCAAAGTCAGTAGATGATAACCCTACCAAGATACCTCACTGGCTCCTGAAAACAGAGAGGAAGAACAGAAGCCAAATGCATTTCTTCAAACTCCAAGTGGACCCCCGCCCCACATGGGCCAGTCTGCCAGGCTCACTCACCGGGTGCAGAATTGTACCCAGAATGTTCTGGTTGTGGCAGCTCTCCAAGATGATCTGGACATCTCTCTGAAGCAGTCGAGACTCAGTAAAAAATTTGGCTTCTGCAGCAAAAGGCTCTGGTGTTTCACTCCCATCTGCTTCCCGTCGAAAAGTTGGGCACTAAAGCACAAGGCAGGCAGGCGCATGGGTGCTGGGCATGCTCAGCCCACAGGGAACAATCCAAACAGCACAAACCCCATAAAGCTGGGCTGGGAAAGGTGTCCAATGAGGTCTTCCAACCCTTCTAAAAACATACTGATAAAAAGCAACTGGAAATATTATATCCTCTTAGCCTTCTGGTAAAGCAAAATAAAACTCATGACAACATGGGGAAAATCATTTATTATACTTGAAAATGACCCCTTGCCAAGAAGAGATTCACCAGTGCCTTACTTTAAATCCTTGATTTTTTCTTTAATCAAAATGGCTATCTTACATTAAGAGAACACACTCGGCAAACTTTGCGTGCGCGTGCTTAGTTGCTCAGTTGTGTCCAACTCTTTGCGATCCTATGGACTGGCTTCCGTTCCCCTCCTCTTTAGGTTTCAACCATCTCTAAACAGCCCACTCCAAACAGACTTAAAAAAGTACTTAAAAAACAGTACTTAAAATTAAGTCTTATTTGATCTAATTAGAACTGCACTGCTGCCAAGCTTAAAGTACTCCAGTCAATGTTAACAGCCCATAATAGAAAGAAATGGTATGGACAAAGTCCCCCCATTACTGAACACTTCCATGAACCACCCCATAGCCCAGCATATGAGCTGACCTTGATCCCTGACAGCATGACCGTGACCAGGTAGTAATCTGGCAGGAGCAGGGCCCTGACCACACTGCCGTCCCGCACGTGCTCGATGATAGCTGCAGGACAGAACAAACGGCTTGAGTGACACAGGTCGTGCCAAGGAGAAACAACACCTCATCAAACTGCCCAGAGCACAGTTCCTCTTCCGAAATCCGGAGAAAGCCCCCCTCTGGGAGGTGACGAAGCACTGGCAGATCACAAGTGTTCACACAGACTTCTGCACAAACTACTCCAGGAGGATTTGGTTCAAACCAACTGCTACATCTTTTGAACCTTCTGGGACCTCTTGGCTCATACCTAAGCTCTGTTATCTGTAAGCCAGGTTGCTCACCTGTATACAGAGTGCCTGGCAAAAACTAACAATAATTCAGGACTGGTAACCATTTTATTTTACTGAGTCTGCAAGTTAATAAGGTCTTAAAGTAGAACTGAGAACAATATAGTGTGTGTGGGGGTGTGTGTGCATGCATAAATGTTTAGATAAAGAATACATATTTCTACCTTGAAGTTTTAGAGTGGTATTTAGAGATAGCCATTTTTTAGAGAAAACAGGAAGATCTCCCATGTACAAAACTACCAGCAATTTACTACTCTGTAGCAGCGAAGGACTAATCTCTACAAGATACATTTGATGCATATATGAACTTAATGGAAAGCTCCCTTCCAAAAATACCATGGTGTTGTTTTACCCTTAATAATTCTCCATGGGTACTAAAGTAGAATCAGTTTTATTCACCTCAAGGAGCCTGACAGCAAATAGAGAGAAATCACCCTGAGTCATATCTGTCTTTCCCCGACAGCCTCACCATTGACAGGCTTCTGGTGGTGGGAGTCCACAAAGTGCCTTGGGTTCTCAATGGTATACTTGAGGTCCCGGATAGTATGTGAACTGTTCCCCTCACTCCACATCCCTTTCTTAGCTGCTTTCGCTTGCTCCTCACATTCTGCAAGCCGGTTCTGCTCAGGGCTGAGACGTGAAAAAGAAGAAACAAGTGTGGTTAATGAGTTCACGAGAGAAATATCAGGGTCATCTTTGATTCTGGGTTTCTACAGTATCTTTTCTGCTTGGAAAAAACAAAGCAATTGTTTCAGACCCAGGCCTATAACCAGAAACCTACCAGGAATGTAACTTCCAGATTCCAGATTTAGTCCCTCCAACAAAAGACTCAATTTTAACAGTATTTAATGAGAATATCTGAAGACCACCCTTCTCAGTACTGCCGCCATGAGTGATTACAAGAGAACAAGTTGGTGGCTTACAAGGGAGCCACTCCAGGTGGGAGAGTTTCAGTTAACCACCCCAGATTCCGGAACTAGAATCCAGGCAGAGCTCAGCTGGACACAGTGCATCGGAAGTGACTGAGAACCACCCTCACTCCCTGTCATCTGCAGAACAGGACTGGGGAACACAGAATGATTGTCATTTTTACAAACAGTGTCACCCCAGTACTACTTACACATGCCATAAGGCCAGCTAAGCAAAAGCAGTTTGAAGATGAAGACTCTTTCATCAGACAAGAAACCAGAGTATGCACAAAGCAGAAACCCAGTAGATAGACCACTCCCCACTCCCCCTCCAGAAAAAAAGCCATCAAAAAACAACCAAACCCAGAAACGGCTCTACTCTTCACTCTCATCTGCATTTGAGCTGAAGTGAACACTGGAAAGCCTTTCCACAATGTCAACACCTTGTTCCATCAGCAGGCATCTAGAGAAACTGACCCTCCCACCTTGATCAGTGGGGATTTTCAACGGGGAGCACGACCTACAATTTCTCAAACCAGAAGTCTTCAGTGCGGCCCTTTCCCTCTTCTCCATTAAAAAAAGAAGAGGGAAAAAAAAAAAGACAATTATCATCTTCAGAGATCCAAATTTTCT